>JASDQU010099931.1:998433-1057396 GCA_032191745.1 Picea mariana
GTGATCTTCTGAGTTCTGTACTTCTTCATACATTTGAATATACTATTCTTTTCTCTCTGCATTTTCTCTATGCTTCACAACTTATCAGACCAAACCCTCTCATCCATAAGCCATCAATGTCCATGAGTTGGTTAGATAGTATAGACATCTCACAGTATTTCCATGTCTTTGCTCAGAATGGTAATTTTTTTTTTCTCAGAATGCTTGTAAAATTTATTTGTATACACAATCAGTTGGTTAAATCATGAAAGACAAGCCATGGGAAGACTTACCAATCTCACATCTCCCTCAGAATTCATGCCTTCTACAAAGTACTCAAAGTCGGAGAAATAATCGATGGAGAAAAAATGTGAAACAACGTCTCCTCTAATTAATTGTTAGAGGTCAAGACAAGCAAACTTGAATGTAATGAGAAACTTGTGATCAATTTATCAAGGGTTTTAGTTTAATCATCAAATTAATGGCGGCTGATAATTCYGAAATTCATTTTAAGCCCACATTCAAACCTCTCCGATAATCTAAAGTGACCACTTAACCAGAGTTATTCTTTTTACAAGACTGCCAAAAAGTTCAACCGTTTCACCATGTTACATAGTTTTATATTTGTTTTAAATTATGTAAAACTCTATTTTTTAACTTGTTATTGTTAATTTTCACTTAAAAAAATGGTTGCTGACAAATTTATTTTAGGTTTGGTAATTAATAATTTATCGAATTTCCCAAGATTTTGAATCACCCTCTCTACGAAACTATGAGAACTTTGGAAAATGCAGAGCCGATCAAGACAACTTAATTTAATTTTGATAGGAGTTGTGAGGGGTATTCAGGAAGCTCTGAAGGAGATATACAATTAAGCATCAAAGGCCGAAAATGTAACAGTGGCACAATTGTCTCAAAATATTTGGACAATTTATTAATTTTTGAAATGCAAATGTCATTTTAAAGGAAATTATCATTTTTATTCTATTAAATTTATTAAATTATCATTTTTATGTTATTAAATTTATTATATAAAAAAATTAATAATTATGAAATAAATTGCTACGAACCAAGTGGCTGGGTTGGGCGATAAGAGAAGTTGATCTCAATTAATAAACCTAGAAACTCAAAATCTAAATATAACACAGGCTAGATAAATTATAAGATAATATAAAAGCCTTACAATTACACATGCATTCACGCTGCATTGATTTTCTTGTTTTTCAGGTTCACAGGTTTCAACCTCACCATTGCTAGCATGGTTTGGCAGTCAGTGAAAGAAAAAAGACCTGGTCAGTGAAAGAATGAATACCTACATCCAGTGGGGAAGAAAGGAAAAACGAGGCTTCCCTTCGGTCTTTCTTGCTTATCTTGGTCTTTCTTGCTTTGTAAGCGAAGACGTTCAAATATTTATTTTAGTTATGCTATTTCCCTTTGCCCAGAGGCATGAAAGACCAAGATACCTTGAACAAGGCACCTAGTAGCTTATATGCCTTCCTGCTAGTTTAATGAACCTGTGGAATCTCCAACGCTTCGTCTCTTTCTTACACTTCTACAAAATTACATACCTCAGACAATGGTGCACACCTTAGTTGCAGAAAGATACGACAGAGAGTATTTGAGGCTTCGGGCCATGGTAATTGTTGTATACATGACGATGTACTTATGAAACAGGTCGACGAGCATTTGCTGATTGCAAGTTTCTTTCCTGAGTAGTTGTTGATTGCAATCCTTATGAGAAATGGGGTGGAAATAACCCAAGAATCCATCGTGAAGAGCTCTTTGTAGCATTGTTGGGATAGTCTAGGACAATTGCTCCTTTCCCTTTGCATCGAGGTGAATAACAATTACATTTCCATAGAAAAAGAAAATAAATAGAAGGTAATTACAATCACAATGGGTGTATGCTCCCTCGTGAAAACATGGTGAAGGTCGGGTTGGGATGTGGCGTTATCAGTCCCCTTGTTGCTCATGCTTCCTTCTACAATCTCTTTCTCCAAACTCTTCCGAATGTTTTTCATCACCCGCCCAATGTGAATTCGAGGAAAGGTGGTTCTYATCACAGAATTCGAGGAAAGGTGGTTCTCATCACAGGAGCAAGGTAGTTCTCATCATAGGAGCCTCTTTAGACATAAGTCAGGTGAAGTTTCGCAACTGTCAGATATGTTTCATATATGGGTGTAGGTCAATTCATAAGTATTTGGTATTTTTTAAACAATCTCTATAATGAATTTTTTATGACTACATTGATCTTTGAAGCTTTTTTTTTGGAGTGTAACAAGGAACTTGTAACTACATTGATATTTGAAAGTTTTTTTTCGGGAATGTAACAAAGAAACAAAGTAGTTGATAGTGAAGTGATTATTTATTGTCAGTGCATGGGTGGGAGTAAGGGAAGAGAGGTGAAAATTTGGTCGTGGTGATGCAATGACAATTTTTAGAGGAAGTAGCCAAGGAATGCAAGGCTTACAATGTGTTATAACACAAGGTGTAGGGTGGGAAAATCCTGACCCAACCACAAAACAAGTGCTACAACTTGGGAATCCTACACCTAATGTCACCTTGATGTAGGTGCCACACTTACAGGGAGGCGATCTCGGTGACCCTAGGGGGATTGACATGGAGATGGAGAGAAATGGAAGTGAAGCCCCTAGAGGTAAAGTCTAAGTGGAATGAAATGTGGGAAGAGATGCCTTGTATGTCAAGTGATTTTTGTCTCAAATGTATATTAGTTCTCCGGATGATTGTACATGCCCGAGACACAAGAAAATCCAACTTGCAATGATATATGTTAGTATGGATCAACAAGTTAAGCTTGCTGTCCCTAATTCACAACAATAGATGAAAGTTTATATCAGCAAGTAAGACAATGAAATTATCATGTAAAACATAATATCAATCAACAATATTATCAGTAAGTATGGCAATCAAGTATGACTGAAAAATGACACTTTAAGGTTGAATAAAGCAAGTTGTTATAACATGTATTTTCTACAGAAAATTATAGCCTTATGGCTATAGCATTCAATGGAATGCAACAACAAAATCAACCATGGAAAAGTGCCAATAAGTATCCCAAAAGGTGTGCCCTAGTTAGTAGACTAGGTGAGTGAAGCTAGAGAGCTAGTCTAGGGTTAGTTTAGGAGTTAAGAGAGTTTTAGTAGCTAGGGTTATGCAACCCTAATGGCTGTAGGTTAAAGTTTGTAACAACAATTAAAGTAGTGGGAGAGAGGGGACTCCCTAGTAGGGGAAGACTCCTCTCAATGAGACAAACCAACTTCAAGCAAGAAACCTTTCAAAAGACCAAAAATTGTGTTTCCCAAGGAAATGATTTTATATCTCCAATGCAAAAAAGTATGACTAGTGCCTTTACTATTGGGTTAATGGAGTCAAATAAACAAAGAGATAGAGAAGCTACCTCCTTGGGGGTGTAAGCCCTTTTACTTCCCAAGGAAAGTTTCTCTAGCTATGGTTTAAGCTAAGAGGGTGTATGCCCTTATACTTCTCTTAGAAAACCCTTGTATAATCAATGAGATGAAGCATAAAATGATGAAGACTATGGTGGGGGTGTATTCCCTTATACTTCCCACCGCTCCTAGCATAACAATCCTTGACTTGAAAAAATGATAGCATAATAGTAAAAGACCATACCAAGATCAAGATAAATGCCAAGATAATCCACCATAAAAGCTAGAATACATCATCCAAGGCTAGCGCTAGACTCCACCAACCATTTATCACTAGATAGCCATAAACAATAGTTAAAAGAGACAATCTTTCCAAAGATAGAAAAAATTTCAGATCAAGTCCTCTCACAATGAGGGAGAGTTGTGTTAAAATAAGATCTTGTGATCTCTTATTTATACAAAATATCACCAAGGTGACTTGTCCATAAATTAAGGAGTAAACGACAAGATTAGGGGTCATCAACCCTAATATTTCCCCCTTAACAAAGCAATATTAAACAATTCAATTAAAATTTCACTTTTTGCACAAATAAAACCTTAATTTACATGGACGTCACCCCTTTAGGGAACATTTTGGCACTATGAGACTTAGGTCGTTGGTGTTGGAGAAGCATGGGTAGGCCTCCAAAGGCCACATGTCATGCATCTAAACACTATCATCATGGTGAATACCCTGTTCTCCTCAAAACGTCCAAGTGCCAAAGCATATCATCTCACCACCATGCCCTAGCCCCCCACACTTGACGTCATGCTTAAAAAGGAGGATGTTTTGCTTCTCCTGGGAAAATCATTTGGCAAGTGAGGGTTGGGCTATGTCTTCCAAGTCATCATCAAGGCCTTCCAATTCTAATCTTTCTCATCTGGCATGCGGGCCCTTGGCATCCAACATGTGGGCTTGTAGCCCCATGGAAGCCCAAGCTAGGATTGTTCTCCCAAAACTGTCCACCAACTAGGTCCTGCAAAGACAAACGAGCACACCCTCCAATGATATTAAGTCATAACATCATGATAAGTGAATCCAATAAATAAATAATCTATCTAAGCATGTGCATCAAAGATCACTATATCAAACAATTTATTGCTCAAGACACTATGTGATTTGTCAAGCTTGAATATGGGAGGGTTGACGAGGTGTCCAATTGGGTAGATCTTTCCCTAGGTCAAGGAGAGTTTCCAAGAGATCCCCGTCTAAGCCATTTAAGTGGATGAAGTGGTTGGGGTCAAGACTTAATGGGCATAGGGCTCATGACATACAATGGGTCGTAGTGTCTCGTTCATGGGTGCCTTTGTAGAGGGTGTGTGGTACCTTCATCCGCAATGCACTTTTTCCAAGCCCATTAATTGAATTTGATCTTTCTTTCTTTATTTTCTTTCAATACAGAATAAGGAGAGGTTGAAGGTCACTGCTCCGGTGTGGTGACCAAGTGATGGCAATGTCACCCACAAACACCTAATGGAAATGAGAAGGTTGGCTCGTGATGAGACCCCCTTTCTCTCAGCCATGCAACTAAGAGCCATTACCTTGGTTTGGTGACCAGATGATGGTAATGCCATACCACTAGATATTCATGGACGTGATAGGTTGGCTCGTGATGAGACCTCCTATCCTTCAACTAACCTTTTAAGAATTATTTATTATATTATGTGTTTCCTTTACTCAAAGATAAGTGTTTCATTGCTTTCTTGGGTGATCCCTGGGCGAAGCATCTGAAAGGTTTATATAATGATTTTATCTTTTACCCAGCATCAACCCCTTTGGGCCTTCAACCCCTTCTTCCCATAGAATGAGGGAGAACCCCTTCTTGGGTCAATACACCCTAAAATCCCAAGAGATAATGAAATGGAGGGGATTAATGATGGAAAATGGTAAGCATGTCCGAGAACTGTACAATGGATCATTAACGGAGTTCCTAGTAGGAAACCCATCCCCAAGGAAAACCACTTACTAGGGCACAATGTCAACCGCCAAGGTGAAGCAAGGCAAAAGGCATAATGTCCAAGCATATATCATGAAAACTAGAGCAATATAAGATACAACATAATCAAATGGATTAAATATTTAAATGATTCTCACCATACTACTAACTTGTAGCTCATGGAGCAAGGCCCACTGGCTTCCAGAAGCCAATTGGTGTGGTGGATGCCATATTGAAAAATGTGACCATATGTGGTGGTGAGTGGGTTTTCCATCTATGCAAAAGGGTATTGTTGGTCATGTAGTCTCTCGACACTCCATATCTGCAACCTGAGGGCATCGAGACATGATCTCCTTAGTTATCCACAAAATGGAGATAATACAATGCACAAAAGAATGTTGTTGTTTGCTAGGCTGATTTAACCAAGCTTCAATATTGCAAGAGGTTTGTGGAATTCATAGTTTCCACCTTTGGACGGTGCATGTATTTCTATTATTTTCTCTCATGTTTATCGATTTCTATAACTTGTCCTCACTAGTTTTATATTTACCGAGCATGGTTCCTAATAATGAAATAAGAATTAGTAAATGTAAATGGAATGGGAATATAATAATACCTTAGGTGCGTTTACAACCGAGTGGATGTTTCACCATTGTTGATGTTTCACAATTATTTCATATAGGGGGCCCCAACAATGCCCATACAAAGATGCTGACCTAGAAACGTCTATACAAAGGTGTTGTACCACATTGCCAGCTCGAATCGATCATATCCTCAACACATAGATCACCCTTATTTCAATCCAAGAAGCAGTTACACATGGCTATATTAAAGGTATGTTTCCCTCCACCTGTAAACACATTTAATATGAGGAATCATGGCTTTATGAAGATATTCATAGCTAAATGGGAGTTTTTACAATTTTTTCTTTTACTTTACCTCACCATAAATCTCAGGAAATTATCATAAATCTAGATGTTGAGCATAAGTTTAGATAATCGAATGCTATGGGCCAAATGCTCCACGAGGGGATGCCCAATATGAATCAACGAATGCAGAGGGGATGCCCAAAAAAAGGATCAATGAACGCAAACATGAAGGAGCCTATAACACTTGCTTGGGCTTTGAATCTACTAGATTTTTTCTTGAGGAGGAGACGTAGATTCCCCAAAAATGAATCAACAAATGTAGACATGAAGGAGCCTATTAAACTTGCTTGGGCTTGGTCTCTTCTGACCAATTTATTGAGGAGGAGACGTAGCTATGATCTGAAGGAGTGAATAGGAAGGACCGACCGATTTATTGAAAAGGAGAGGCAACTATGAGTTGAAGGAGTGACAACTATGAAAATCAAGGGAACCATTTGCATGGCAGTGTAGGTGGAAGTTGAAAAAATCAAGGACATCGTTTGCATGGCAGTGTAGGTGGTAGCTGAAGAGAAAGTGGGCTTTGGAACATGCATGGACCAACAAACATCAACAAACATTTAATGCTAGGAAGTAATCCTAGAATATGTTCTAACATTACTTAAGTCAGGGGAAAATACTAATCATATATATGCTTTAAGATATGATTTTGGCATACAATGTGGAGCTATGCCTTGGGAAGAGGCCAAATAAGACCTCAAATTTAAAACTTTGGTTAAAAAATAAAAAGTGGTGGGAAAAAATGTATGAATTTGATAAGACCTTGGGTTAAAACAATGAAACTGCTTTGATTTGCATGCAAAAATAATAGAGAAAAGACTAACCAATTACTATAGTCCCTGCCCTCACGAGAGGGCCTAATAATTTATAATTTATAATAAATTGTTATTGGTAAAGAAAACTATTATTAATCCTTATAAATTATTATTGGGTGAGTGCACGAAGTTGGTGGACGAAAAAGTGGCAAGGGAGTTAGCAAGAACGAGCACTTGCAGGAACACATGCACGTTCTCAAGAACACACATGCATTCTTAATCCTATTTGATTGGTAAGGCTTGAAACTCTAACAAGCTTTCCACGTAGGTTTGTCAGCAAGAACACACACGCGTTCTCGCTGTGCCCTTTTTTCAAGGACCGCAGGTGTGCTTTGTGCTCATTTTCACACCACGTCTTGGGAATTACCTACATTGAGAAAGAAAATATGAAAAATAAATAAGGAGAAAATCCCAAGATCTTGCCACCGTGTCCATCATAAGAAAGGTATGGTTGATTTTTTGTCATTTCCTTTCTTGGCTTTGCAAAAATACAAAAAAATTAGTCATAGGTTATGGATGTAAATCCCAATGGCACTGAAAAACTTATTAGTGAGGTTCACTACACATAATTAATACTCGAATGTAAATTTCTCAATAATTCACCAATCTTGTATAGGTTTTTTTCAAGTTCATTGTAAATAAAACACATAGTTTTTCTTTGTTTTACACAAAATTATGTTAATAATTTTGTTGGGATAAAATGACATTGTTGTTTGTAATACCTTAGTCATAAGTCCACTTATTAAATTGAAACATCTATTGTAAAATGGATCTTGGTGACAATATAAACCGCCCACCAATAGACCAAGGAGAGAAAAACCCCAACCCACCACAACCACCCAATCTAAACACCAAAATTGATGAGGGGTTGACTACATTAAGAACACTTGTAGAACAATTAAGGGGCACTAGAAAACCAAATAGATTGTTCTTGCCTACTTCTTTTGACATCATCATGAGGTCCATTGCAAGTGCCCAAGGGGATTGAGTTGTATTTCTGAGTATAGGGAAAGAATGTTTGAGTTCTACAACACTAGATTGGATAGAAACCAAGTCAGAGACTTGGGTATTTAAAAACAAGAACTATTGTTTATTTTTAGGGATCCTCGAAATGGAGAAGAACTACCTATGAACAAAAAACACATTTGTATTGACTAGTGTATCCATCCACATATTAATTAAAACTAGATGGATAGGTGCTATATGGTATTTGATAAACCTCCCTGCAATAACAGGGAGGTTCCCTTATATTTTTTGAGAAAACTATGGGTTGAATTTATTTTGGGTTTGCATGTCAACTACGTTGATATGGGTGAGTTCCAAGGGGTGGGTCGAGGATTCGCATAGGACTGAGAGAATCCCAGATGTGATCCCATCTTAGGTTCTCGTCTCCCCAAGCGAAGGCATGAACCCCCTACCTAGCATCCTCCTATTGTAGAGAGATTATAACAGGTACAACGAGCTATTTCATCATTGACTCGGATCCTAGTGAAACATGGAAACTTTGTTTCACTATCTCTGCAGGAGGTGCCTGTCGATGACATTGATAGAGGGGTTGAAGCTTCACCTCGTATAGTATAGTTTAGTGAACATGGACATATCAGTCGTCCATGTGAACCTCACAGATGCTCGAGCTACGGGTAGACCTTCTATGGGCCTATGTAGGCCAATGGAAAACATAGCTTCATGGAGGAGGTTAATATGTTAACCATCACTATCTTCTTAATCATTATATATTTATTTTGTATTCTGTTTATTTTTATCAATATTTTATTGTATGTTGTTTTGCAGTTGTTACATCCGTGTGGTAGACCCCCTATTCCCTTGGATGCATCAATGCTTATCTCTACCACTGATGCAGCAGTAGAGACAACCTTCTGATTGGGCATACCCCATACATAGGTATGTGTCACATTTGATAAATTCACCATAGTCATTTTTTTATTTTATGGCATCCTCAAATTTTTAATGTTGTGTTTTAATATTTTATTGTATGTTGTTTTGCAGTTGTTACATCCGTGTAGTAGACCCTCTATTACCATGGTTGCATCAATACTTATCTATACCACTGATGCAACACTAGAGACAACCTTCTCATTGGGCATACCCCATACATAGGTAAGTGTCACATTTGATAAATTCACCATAGTCATTTCTTTATTTTATGACATCCTCAAATTTTTAATGTTCTTGTGTTTCTACAAGACGTGGGACTAGGGGATGCCGGGGAATTTCCATATGGGATGGACAAGTCACTTGCATAGCATGTATCATGTGTAGAGTTAAATATTGTTTAAATCTCAAATTTGTTGTGTTTTTGTTTTTGAATTTTACTATTTGGTACTAATAGTTCAATATTATTAATATGTATGTAGGATGTGGACATATTCACTAGTTATAATACTATTGCACTCCCTGGGAACCTAAGATCTGCTTCTGGGTTAGCTTACTCTAGGCCAAGGGAGTTCTCATCACTTGTACAACCTATGGGGGTCCATCAGTTCCTGCCCCCAACATTTGTGTTATTCCTTACATCATCAGTGGATTCACCCGTAGGCCACCCATCCACATCACCTCTTCCATCACATCCATACATAGTGGATGCACATGTATGCCACCCACCCCCAACACCATTTCCATCGGCCCCATCCACCGAGGCTGCCACAATAAAGGTTGCCTCGGAGCAGGTTGTACAACCGAGTGCTCCACCTACCAATGAATATTCATTGAGGCCCGAGATATCATGGTGGGATAATGTGTTGATGATAATTTTTTATGTATCATGAATTTGATTTTACACATATTTGTTTAATTTCTTGATTTGATCCTTGTAACTGATGCAGGGTGGCATCACTAAGAGATTGGGGTCTCAAAGGAAGGGAACACACATGATTGTTAGTAGCATATGCGATGAGTTGTCTTAGGTTAAATTACAAAATATCATTTTGTATGTCTTTTAATTCATTGAGGAAAAAAAATTATAACAATGTTTTTTCTTCATGCAGTCTCCAGAGTGACGAAGCATGCCCAGGCCTAGAACCACTCAAGGTGCTTCCTCAAGCAAGAGAAAAAAGATCGATTTTAAGGATGCTCCTGAGGGTGGCAGTGGTCAATGATTGACCAATTACTACCATTTTGTTTATAGGCTGCCATATGACTATTTTTCATGTTAGGGCACTTGTTGCCGTTTTTTTATATTGGCACGAGGTGCCATTTTGTAAAAAATACACAATTATCAAAATTTACAGTCAATAGTGACAATTCTTGATCTCAGGTGTGTTTTTCCCTCTAATCTCATCATGAGGGAGGCCATGCCCTGTTACTATTAAGGCATGCATGTATCACTTATTTTAATGGTTAACAACATGTATATCCTCCTAAGAGATACATCTCCATAGACTTTAGCATTCTCTTGTTCCACAAATAGGAGGATCTCATACACCAATTTGATGTCTAGATTGACAATGACCTTAAAATAGTAATAATAATAATAATAATAATAATTATTATTATTATTAGTCCCTTCCCTTCGGGCTAGCAGGGACTAATAGCAATCAATTTTCTATTCTTCTATTAGTCTGACACAAAAAATGAAGCATTTAACCAAATTTTTAATAATGTCATACAATTTTACGACTCACATTTGTGTTTTTAACCCTAAGTTTTAAGTTTGAGGCCTTATTTGGCCTCATATCGTGGCAAGCGACCTTAAAACTTAGGAAAAGAGAGGCTTGAAACTTAGTTAACAAATATGTTGGAAGCCATATGAATTAATGCTAAGTTTCAACTTAACATTAATCCAAAACATAAATGCTTAATATTTTTGGATGCATAACTCATAACGACGTCATCTGTGGTGAGGTGCCAACCTTGTCTTGGTGAGCTACCAAATGCCCTTCCACTTGGTCACTTGCATGTGCCTTGGCATCACTATTTCTGTTTCTCTTCATCGATTACCCGCCATCACTCTTTGCATGCTCCTACTTCAGAACTAGACTGTTGCCCCTCTTGGTTTGAATATTTACCATACTTTGATAGCTATCTGCCTACACATCTCCATGAAATAACCCTTTCTCCTGCAATATGTCAAGGACCGAGAGCTTCCACTTGCAATATGTGACAAAGAGCTTCCACTTACCATACTTTGACAACTATCTTCCTGCACGTCTCCATGAAATAACCCTTGCACCTGTAATATGTCAAGGACCGAGAGCTTCCACTTGCAATATGTGACAAAGAGATTCCACCTGCAATATGTGGAGACTTTGTGAAATATAAGGTAAGTCAAATCAAATTTGCCAGGTAAGTCAAATCATTTGCATAATCTATTTTTCTTCAATTTTACAGTGAATTTAAAAGATACAATATATTTGTGATAAAAAAATATGAAGATATTGTTTTTAATTCAATTTTTAGATATTCAAATGTTATTATTGGTAAAAGGAATTTGACAAAAAATAGTTGTTTCAATTCTACAGAATACAAATACAAATTTGACAGATGAAAACTGGGTAGTAGGGAGCTTACCATGATAGCGAGGAGTTTATGAAGCAGATAGCCAAGAGCTTCTACATCGATTTGAAATTCACAGTAACGAGGCCCCAACGTCCACGTACACACATTTGTCCACGTCCATGAAGACAAGGCCGCAACGTCCACGTCCAATAACACACATTCTTTCTTGTTATTGCTCTTCTAGTTATCTCACTATGCTTAATTACCTCATCACAAACAACTTCTCTTTATGATTGTTGCTCCAATCCTCCATAGTTTCTCACCCAGGACGTTCCCATCCAATAACCCTTTTCCATAGGCAAGAGAGGTTGTGGCCACCATGTTTTAGGTCAAATGGGATACTAAATTTTCTGATACTTCTTTCCTCAACATCAAAGGCCACAATTACAGTATAAGGAAAGCTTTCCTTGATGAAATATCTTTGCATGTTTTGGATGTGATGATTAAACAAAGTCCATGTTATCTCCCAAAAATGCATCTCTAGATTTCGCTAGCTCTCCTTTTAAGATCATTTCCCCTAATTCCAATCTCACCTATTTTCTCAACTGTAGGGAATCCATTAACGACTATTCACAAATAGACTGTGCAAATACTTCCTACCTGGGATTCAATGATTCAAAATCCTCAAATAGATGCATGCCAATTTTTCAGGTGCCCATACAAGAAGTAGAACCCAATGACTTCACAGTAACCTGTCACAAGAATTTAAATTATGGCAAATGCACATTTTGCAAGGGTTCCACTACAATGAGAACCTCATCTTGGTTAATTTCTGCCTTGTTCTAAGTGGGGACAGAGCATTTAGCCTTGCCACATATGTTTATGTTCTTATTTACACTTTTGTTTAACACAATCGAGATAACCTTCATCGTTCTCTGTAAAATGGACGATATTACAATTATTTTAACCAACAATTACTCTAACCACCATGAAGCGACATACATGAAGCAATTATTCTGACTAGCTACATACATGAAACAATTATTCTGACCAACAATTAATCTAACCACCATAGGCGCCATTCTGTGCGATCGCATAGACAAAGCGCAAAAGGTTTCCCGATATAACTCCGAACCAATATCCTGTTGAAGAAGAGTCAACGGTTCTGTGAGAATTCATTCCACTTGGCCATTTATACAAGAACCTTACTTAATCGAGAAAAACCAGGACCCGACTACAAGACTATTCATTTTATCCACCCCCGGCTGCAAGACTCGATAATGATGAGAGAAAAGAGTATAAGTGTTAGCATCAGACCCGCTCCTCCGAGCACATATGGAGCTGACGACTTCCATGAGAAAATCGTTGTGCCATTTCCATTCGGGAACTGCATTCTTCATAATTATGGCCATATTTGCAGAATTCACTGTAAGAGGGAATTGGGTAGCAACATCTTGCGATAAGTTTTACCTGCCATGCAATTTATTAGAACTAAAATATAATAAACATTCTCGATATTTGAACTCTTTTCAGTGTCGATTCTCCACGTCTCCAGTTTGCAAGGAAAACTATCGACACTTTGTATGGTGTGCATTTATGTATGTTCAGACATGCTTGACTTCAGTTATCTCTTCATGCAAATATTTGGCTAGGGAGGACAGATTTGGTTAGCTCGTTCAACCTACTATGTAAAATCACTCATCTAATGTATATTTAACGGTTAAAGGTTTGAAAAGTGTAAGCAACAATGTTATAAATATTAACAAATAGTGCATCTAAAATTGTTCTAAATATTCTTGTTAACTTGTACAACTTTGAAATATTTCAATAATTAATACTACGTTGATGTTTTCATTGTATAACATCTAAAATTGCTCTGAATATTCTTGTTCACTTGTACAACTTTGAAATATTTAAATAATTAATACTACAATGATATTTTCATTGAGTCTGAATCATTCTCCACATAATTCCATTTTATGTGAACGTTTAGTACAAGTTCCTTTAACTTACCTGCTCTTGACTCATAATTTTTTCATTGTTTGCATATAATGTAGTTATGTAGTCTTTGGAGACAATATTGTTGAGAGGTTAAATACAATTTTTCAAATACAACCGAAGCATATGATGTGAACCGAGAATTGAATTAGCCTTTAACAATGTCCAACGTCCCTGGCTGGGTGGTGCAACAACTCTTTTAATGTATAAAAATACAATTTTATATGTATGATATACAAATAAAACCAACCCAACCACTTAAATGGGATATGTATATTTAATGTTTTAAAAGGGCATTGCAAAATTAGGAAAGAACCGGATGCAAAACACTGTTGTCATGATCGTTGTCTCTATGCGTCAAAAGAAATGATAACTTACATGTACTGTTGTCATGATCGTTGTCTCTATGCGTCAAAAGAAATGATAACTTACATGTACTGTTGTCATGATCGTTGTCTCTATGCGTCAAAAGAAATGATAACTTACATGTGTAAATGCTTGGCTACGGTGGTAACGTACTGTGTTGTGTTTTATATTGTGTCGAGGTTCAAACAATTGAAATAATGGAAACAAAGGATTAATTTAATTCAATGAATTGATGTGACTAAAATATGCATCGATGTTTGATATCAATAGTTCAAGTTCCAATTGATTAAGTTCCCATTGTTGATCCACCAACAACAGAGGTAAAGGCAATTTCCCTAGCGATTGAAGTAGCATCTCAGTCAGATCTACTAATTGCAGATCTACTAGCATAAATGGCAGACCAAGATCGAGTAGTTTACGGGAAAGTAGTAGCATTTGAAGCGTCGGGGCGAACGACTCGATTAATTAATTTAGTGAAATCCTGAGTTGGCTAACCTCGCTATTGCAAACTAACTTCTAAACAATTGTTCCTGGCGTTAGATCAAACTATTCAAACTATTTTCATGAAAATCGAAGCACGTGCTCCTGCCTTCTTAGCAAAAACTTGTTGCTCCACAACTCCTCTTATTATTATTATTAAAAAAATTTATATTATTTTTCTTATAAACTATAAGATTACTTTTTAATGAAGATTTCAATTCCCGTGATCTTGATTTTAATCTCTACTCTTTGTGATTCCTCATGTGAAATAATATGTAAATCCACATAAAATTTTATAAATAATTGTATAAACGCAAAAGCTAAATACATTAAGTATATCATAAGAAGATCTAAGGCTAACCCCTTATCCAATGTCCCAATCACTGTTTTCACTTTATAATTACATAAGCTTGTTTATAGTAGTTCCATTGTAATGATCTTCATTTATTCAATAATATATAATATATTCATTCAAGAAAGTGTTTTCTTTAGTCATTTCGTCAAAATCCAGAAACACATGCTATTTTCATATTATTAGATGAGAAAGTGTTTTATTTACGTGTACGTCTTCTTCATGCAATCCTTTTAATTTTCCTTTCAAATTTAATTTATGTTTGCATAAGAGTTCTCTCGGGCCAGTTTTTCAAATTTAATTTATGTCTGCATAAGAATTCTCTACACGTCACTTATTTTTTTATCATGTAGTTAAAGTTGGGTTAGGTCTGCATTTTAATACTATGAATTACTTATTTTTTATTTGAAAATGTATTTATCAATCTTACTGAATAATGAAAATAAAATATAATATTTAAAAAAATTAACAAAGCCATATTTGTTTGATTAATAGTAAACCAAATTAGCTTATGAGCCAAGCAGACTTTGTAATTATTTTAAGATATTTGAAATTGTATGGATGGCTGACTTTGGGTTCTTGTTGAAGACAATGACTAGATATGGATTTTCATACAATTATAAATTTGATCACTACTAATTTTAGAGGATTAATTAATTTTTTGTTGAAGACAATAACTAGATATGGATTTCCATACCATTATAAATTTGATCACTACTAATCTTCTCATATTCAATTGGAGTTCTCAAATGACAATAACCAACAAACAAGAAAACTTCTGATATAATTCATTTCAAACACAGTGCAAAATCCTTACAATTATTAGTTTTCACATATATCTTCAGAAAAAGAATGACGTAAATCATAAGAATGGAACAAAATCATGTGAGAGGCTCTCAATATTGTCTTTAGGAAATGGAAGAATAATTCCTAGTAACGCAGGGTAATTAAAGATCACAATATTTTCGTCTTTAGATCTTTAGATTAATCATAGATGTCATAAGAGTACAATGAATAGAAAGAAAATAGGTACCAATTCTTCACTCTTTTCATTGTTCTCACCCTGCCATCAAAGATATCAACATATGAGTAACACAAGAAACTAGCACAAGATCTTTGAAAAACATAAGTTTTGAAAACCTAGAACTAAAAAAGTCATGCATTTACATCCCAAACCCAAAAGGTCTAATATATGCCTTATTTTCATATTTTCTGACTTGGGTATTTCAAATTTTCTATGGAAAAAATGTCCTAAACCATGCAATGAAAATTCAGCCTCAAGAGGCACATTATATATGTGTTACTTAATATAGAACACTGGCTGCTCCAATTCTTCATCTAATGCATCTCCAGGGCATTGGAAAGTTAGCCAAGCATATAGGTAATTCACTTAAAAATATTATTGTAGACATTCAAACCTTAATATGGAACATTGGTTGCTCCAATGCTTCATCTGATGCATCTGTAAGACGTTGGAATGTTATATACAATGAAACCTCATCACGTTCCTTGTTAATTGCAAAGGAAAGGTGGAAAGCAATCAAATTAACCATTATTTTGTTGAGATTGTACATTGGAGTTTGCACTGTGATAGCTATAACACAATATATCCATCCAAGTTAAGCAATAACACAATATATCCATCCAAGTTAAGAAATAACATAATATATCTAGCTAGGTTAACATTGACATATGCTAATTTGTGCTAGTTTATTTATAATTGTTATTTAAATATATACCCTATTGTTATTTAACACAAATCTATGTTAATTTATTTATAGTTGTTATTTAAATATGACCAGTAAAATAAATAATCCATCCCTACCAAGATATGGGCTCTATTTTTCATTTTATTAAATTAAAGGAAAATAACAAATTTAATAACAAAAAATACCCCTTTCTTAAGATAGTATAGGTTCCAAATATTAAAAAAAAACATCTGAAATAAATTCTCCATGTTCCTCTCTTAATGGAAGCATACCCAAAGCTCTATCTAATATGTAATTTTTGGAAATCTCCGGACTACTCTATATGCGTATGACACATAAGCATAGTTATTGAGTTTAGTGTAGCAAATAAATATTATGCCATCCAGACCTTCAACCATGAAATTTCAAGACAAAATAGTCAAATTTTATCAAAGAAGTAGTTAAAATACTTGGATTTCACAAATAATTCTAGTATATTTCACAAAGAAGAACAATTATTGCTAATTGGATGAAGGTGACGGGCATGTTTGTTTGTATGTTTGATTGAACTTTATTTCTAGCTACACCTGCATGAGACGTACTAGGTCCTCTCTGTTGATATTATGGTAGTTGCGGGAGGTATTTACCTCCATGTGTAAACCTGATGAGAATAAAATACTCCGAAAAGCAAGAAGAAACTCTAATGAGTTGGCTAATAACCCTAGAAGACATGTCAACTCAAGAGGATAATTTATATTAGGTTATTAGACTCCAAGAGAAGAAGTTAGCCAGAAGAATTAATATATATTGAACAAACAAATATCTAGAATGAGAAGTCGACCCAGGCAATTAGCCAGAATTAGTATAAATACAGGAGGCCAGTTCTCATTCTGGCAGGCAGTCTCAGAATTACAGAGCAACAACTTGTGCGCACTGCAGTGCCTAGTCTTGTGCACAGGTTTGATGAGAGCTTCCATTGTAGCTGCTGCAGCTAGCATATCACGTTTGTCTTGGACTATCTCTTGGTTAGGGTTTGGACTATCTGATCAACTCTTGTTGATGCGCTATCCTTGGGGAAAGGTGCACTACCCTTTGTTTGGCTATCTAGCCTAGGGTTTGCTTCCAGAATGATTCTCTGTCAAGGTTAAGGTGCTCGGAGGGTGGCTTCGGCCTATGGTAAAATGAGCACATCCATTATATTATAACAGGTTATGGGCCCACACCTCCTTCATTCAGTCTAACCGCTGAAAGGAAACATAGCCGTAAGAATATTAAGCTCATTGAAGAACTGCCGCTAGGGTTTCTAGCAAGAGCAAACACCATAGAAGTGTCACTAGGGTTACTAGCAGGTGCAGTTGCAGAAACCCTAATCCTCTTGTTGAGGCACCTTAAATGAAGGGATTGACCTAATCTTCAAATAGATTAGTGTGCCCTAGCCTAGCGCATCTCCTGGTACTCTTAGAAAGCCAAGACGTGAAGTTTGAGCTTTTGGTCAAATCTAGGGTTGACCAAGTCAAAGAAACCATGACTTACTCTATGAAGTCAGAGAACAAGTTAGATGGAGTGTCTAACTTCAGAGCATGGAAGACAAGGATTGATCTCATCCTTACCAAGAATAAAGTGTTGGATATCGTGAAAGGAAAGATCATGAAACCGGAGTTTGAAGAAGGGAAAGAGAAGGAACCGCAAAACGTTGCAACTATGGAGAAGTTCAAAGACAGTGACATCAATGCCATGAGTATCATAGTGGATTCTATAAAAGACCACTTGATACCCTACATCTCCCATCTTGACTCATCGAAGAAGATGTACGATTCCCTAACAAACCTCTTCTCAGTCAGAAACATTGGATAAGTAATGAGTCTGAAGAATGAGCTTCGTGACATGAAGATGGATGATGATGGCAACATAACATCATACTTTGTCCGAATCTCTCAGTTAAGAGATCAACTACAAGCTATTGAAGAGATCATTTCAGAGAAGGAATTGGTAAACATAGTACTCAATGGTCTTCCCAAGACATGGGATGTATTTGCCACAAGCAAGAACACAAGGAAGGAGTATCTTACATTTGAAGAAATTTGGACTTGTTGTGCTCAAGAAGAATCCAGGATCAGTGCAAAAGAGAAACCCCAAAAGAAGTATGATGATCAAGCCTTCACAACAAGATTCAAGAATTTTAGGAACAAAAGGAAGTTTGGTTCAAGGAGGAATCCAAATAAAGAGAAAGACATTTCAGAAGTACAATGCTTCAACTGTCGAAAGTATGGTCACTACAAGAATCATTGTCCTGAGCTATAGAAAAGGAAGGAGAAACATGAAGCATCAGTTGCCGAAGAAAAGGAACCCATAAAGAAGACTAAGCAGGATGAAAGAGACTTCCTCTTTTGAAGGTAACAATACTCTTCTTAGTTCTTGTACATATCTTGTTTGCATACGTCTCTGTACATATCTTGTATATCTATCTCTTAAAAGATAATATGTTCCAAGAAGAACTATATCTATGGAAGAAAACCAAGATAAGGATTTCTATCACTATACAAGAGAGGATGAAATATATCAAACAAATCTTGTGGAAGCTATTACAAGATAAGATGAAATAAGAATCAATCTTGAAGAAACCTAGAAGAAAGAGGTCAACAATCAAGAGAAAATTGGAGAAAGACTTATGACGCTTTGCAGAAGACAATAAGAATGCAGCCGGAAACGTGGACTCTCCTAAATGGAGGGAGCCGATTATATATCACCATAAAGAAGAGCATGTATTCATACATGAAACAAGGATTAGGAGGGAGCTAATCCTACGATCCATTGAAGATGATGAAGTATATATCCATGGTAGAAAACTTAGAAGAATTCTTCTTTGAAGAGAAGCCTTGAAGTATCACTGGTTGTCCATTCACATTTGTGATCCTATGATGAAAGGAAAAAGTGGAATATTTAGGGCATGGAATCTATAAGAAACTCCATGGACCCAAGAACTAAAGAAAAACATGAAGAAGAACATGAAGATTCCAAGAAAGAAAGAGAAGCTAGAACAACCAGTCATTGTATCGAGAATCACAAGATTGCCAGCCTGATATGAACTCACTAAAAGCAATCCAGCAGAGGAACTGAAAGTCGTGATGAATAACAGTGTATGGAAGACTTATGAATGAAAGCATTGCGAGATATAGAACTAGAGGTTCTCCCAAATGGAGGGAGAAGACTATGATGATTACTTGTTCCAGTAAACCAGACATATCTCTACATGAGTCATTATATCATATGCAACATCCATGAGTTGGAATTCTACATCAGATAAATGCAAAGACTGTTCTCCAGAGCAATTGAACAAAGAGCATATGAAGAGAAACCTCAAGACTTTGAGGCATACCAGAAAGAGACCCTTGTATGCAAATGGAAAAAGATAACTTGGTGGAGAACCTCCATTCCACAGCAGAAGCGTGGTGAAGATTTTCTATAACATAGATATTGTATCAAGATGATTACTCAGTAGATCAGATCTCATGATGACAGAAAAAGTGCCACATGAATATGTTCCAGTGTTCCAAACAATGATATACTTTATTGATCAGAGCTACATGAAGCCTTCAGAGAAAAACCAGTGTTCCAGACCGAAGTACATTTGAAATCAAGCATCACATTATTCGTGATGAAGTCCAGAAAGGAGAAAGTGGTTCTCCAATACATATCTCCACAGATGAGCAGATAAGCAGACATTTTGGTAAAGCTTCTATCCAATATGAAAGAGTTTGCGTACTCAAGTTGGATCTCGTGGAGACGACTTCCTTATTGAAAAAGGAAGAGATGACTCCCAGGTTGGGAGGGAGCACTGATATGTATTGATTTATGGACAGTCATTTTTCAGTTTGAAAAATGGTCCAGGATGAGCAGTTTCCTTTCCAGTTCGGAAAGTGGATTGAGATTTCTGATGGACAGACATTTTCCAGTTCGAAAATGGTCCAGATTGCTGATGTACCATAGACAACGACTTCCCATTGTGGTTAACATGGGGAGTGGTCTAGGGAAGTCTCTCTTCTTGAGGGTTACTCAAGAAGACTGGCTCGCCTCGCCGGACATCGATTTATCATTGTTGTTAACATGATGAATGGTTTGTTTTGGATGTTGGTACAGGACAATCTTTTCCTCTTGTGGTTAACAAGGGAAATGGTACGGACAATCATTCCTTAGGGTGTATTCATTCTCTCTAAGTTTCACTTTGTTTAGTTCGTGAGGAATGGCCCAGGGTGGGGAATGGTCCAGGCTCAACACTTAGGGACAGACATTCCTTAGGGTAGATTCATTCTTTCCAAGTTACACTTTGTTTAGTGTCGGAGGAATGGCTCGAGGTGGGGAATGGTCTAGGCTCATAAATCAGGATAATTATTATTCCTTTCTTGAGAAGAATAGTCCAGATAGCTCATCATTGATGTCTTACCTTTTGAGGGCAGATGCTCTTCCAATATCTCACAGATGTGAGTGGAAGAATGGCCCATATGATTCAGTTTATATCATAACAATTTTTCTGTTCAATTTGATATCCGATGATTGTTGTGAAGATTGCATGACAATATATATATACTACTGTGGTGGATGTGTTCCATTGTTTGATCAAGTACTTGTGTGTTACTTGGTGTGGTAGTGTACCACTGGATTGTAGTTATGTACTACTATGGATAGACACAATTGTGTTCTATTTTATTCTGATTGCCTTGAAGACTATCAACAATATTGGAAATGATTATCAGCTAGATGGATGATCAAAGAACAGAGATTTCCCAAACGGAAAATGGTTCAGAACATTTACTCTTCTAGGACATATGTCCAGATTAGAAGAATGGATCTTGTATCACTCTATGGTGTGAGTGAATTATCCAACATCATGTCTAATTACTCAGATGGAGTATGGTTTCGAGAGATGATACAGATGATGATACTGATGGTGATGATCGTTCTCATAATCTAGTCATGATATAGTCTATGTTGATGCTACTGGGTGAATGGTATGTTCGTGCTCAAGACCATTACCTGTAATACCTCCCTAGCTGGGAGGGAGTGTTGATATTATGGTAGCTGCATGAGGTATTTACCTCCACGTGTAAACCTAACGAGAATAGAATACTCTAGAAAGCAAGAAGAAACCCTAATGAGTTGGCTAATAACCCTAGAAGACATGTCAGCTCAAGAGGATAATTTATATTAGGTTATTAACCTCCAAGAGAAGAAGTTGGCCAGAAGAATTAATATATACTGAACCGACAGATACCCAGAATGAGAAGTCGGCCCAGGCAGTTAGCCAGAATTAGTATAAATACATGAGGCCAGTTCTCATTCTGGTAGGCAGTCTCAGAATTGCAGCGCAACAACTTGTGCGCACAGCAGTGCCCAGTCTTATGCACAGGTTTGAGGAGAGATGCCATTATAGCTGCTGCAGCTAGCAGATCATGTTTGGCTTGGACTATCTCTTGGTTAGGGTTTGGACTATCTGATCATCTCTTGTTGATGCGTTATCCTTGGGGAAAGGTGTGCTACCCTTTGTTTGGCTATCTACCCTAGGGTTTGCTTCCATAATGATTCTCTATCAAGGTTAAGGTGCTCAGAGGGTGGCTTCGGCCTATGGTTGGGTGAAAATAGTATTGTCAATGGTAAAACAAGCACATCCATTATATTCTAACACTCTCCACCCATGAAGATCAGAAATAAAATAATTCAAAGCCCAACGATGCAATTTTCAAACTTGCATTGGGATCATTCTCGGTTCATCACTATGCTCAACTGTGCCCGCATAACCATCGGTTTATTTCACAAACGTAGTTCACTTCTCTATGCTCAGGAAAGGTAGAATGGTTGTTGCTACTATACCATTGCATTGTGTGGGTCATTCAATTGGATAATCCAAGCAAGCCGATTGTAAATGGAAGGATCAATTCAATAGGAAAAACTGGTTATCCAAGCATGGAATTCATGAGACGTGAAATCGAGGCTTCTTTCATGTTTCATATAATCATTTATAACAAGATGATAAGTCCATAGTAGTTTACATGTACGTAAAAGGTAAAGGGAAAGCTATCACCAAAAAATCTACAATTAAACGAGGTGCACGTAAAAGGTAAAGTGATCACTGAAAAACCTACCATTCAACCAGGAGAAAGTAAAAGGTAAATGGATCACCTAAAAACCTACCATTCAAAAAGTTCTATGACTCATGTTACATTACAAATAAATTTCAATGTTGTATTACAAATGTCAATACCAATATGGCATCTTTGCCAATTGGAGAGGTGAAGATGGTCGATGGAATGACCATCTAGATGATTTTTTTTTATGATGAGAGTGATATATTAGTAGCACATTTTATTTGAAAATTATAGGTCTTCCATGGAAGGAGGAGGAACTATCGTAGAGGAACAACCTAGAGATGCTTGAGTGATCTAGCAATGAGCCTTTACACATTTGGGCTCTTATCACTTCTCACTGCTTTGAATAGGATTCTAGGGTTGAGCCTTTTACAATAGATTTGAAGGCAATAATCTTGGGTGTGGAAACCGACAAGACTAAGGCATGGGTTCATCAACATAAATTGGCAGAAATTGGCCTGAGGTTTCCATGGGAAAATTGCAATAAATGAGGCTTGGTCGAAGGTATGGTTGATTTGGAATATTGTTCAGCCCTAGACATAGTATATGGGGATACAAATGCATAGTGAAAAGATATGATTTCCCCCCTCGATGGTTTTTCTTTGGACTTTGAGTTGAAGCATGGTTGTTTGAACCTATGGAGATATTGGACAAGGTTGTAGATCAACCATCAGTGATACTACTTCTCGGTCAATTGAATCCATAACTTGGTTTGTTGTTGGTGGATATACTTCTCATGGCACAGGCTGGGATGATACCTTATGTTTTCTACTGTGATTACTCGGGCATCACATTACTCTTAAGACCTATCCTTTGGTCCTCCTTTGCACTTGAAGAAGCTAGTGAAAATATCCAATCAGTTGAATATGTAATTACTAACATTTTCCTTGGAAATGGTAGAAATATTGAAGGTTTGGCTTCGGGAAAGAAGAATATGAAATAAGTGTTATCCCTTTCCAACTTGTTGGGGAATGGTAAATACTCTAATTGTCTTCCAGTGTAGTGGTAATCAACACTGGATTTACGAGTATTTACATGCCTTAATTTCTACATTAAAGCAAAATCATTATTGTCCTTCTTTAGTATTTAGTGTTACTTCCTTCATAGTGTTAACACATGGAACATTTCTTTCTGGTAATCAACATTGGATGTAGTCCATGTTCTTTATCAACTTTAACATTACTCTCTCATTTGTAAGTAATTGCAATTCTATGTTGATTTGTTTTATTAGAATCTGTAAAAATGCAATGTAACATCAAGAATAGATCAATTTAATGCAAATACCTACAATCCTCTATAGGGTGGTTGGTGCACTGAATCCTGGGGGAATTCAACACTTCAAAGAATATGTAATGAACAAATTCAATTGTATAAGAATTAGTTTATGGCCATGTCTATGGTATGTCTCAATTTGGTTCCTTGCATCGTATAATATTGCATTCAGAAACAAAAAACATAAATTATCTTTACATAGTGGTAGGATAACACTTAGCAAGGAGAGCCTAGATTGGATGAAAGTGAAGTTGGCCATTATTTATCTCCACTAGCTTAACTTAACAATTCCATCAACCAAAAAATGAAGTGTTTTAGAGTTTCCATCACATATAGATGAAAAACCAGACCCCTCTATCAATATAAAGACTAAAATCTAGGCATTGAGAGAGGTTTGTCCTTCATTGTAGAGCTCAAAAATACCCCAAAAAGAAGGGGATTGCGATGATGAATCATTTTTTTCACATACATGTATTTATGCAAGAAGACATTATTTCAAATTTTCACGAGCTTTCTGCTAGCACAGTTATTAGTCACTACCGAAGGCGTAGAGGGACTATAGCGATCGATAATTCGTTGACTTCATATTAGTTTGTCCTTTGACTACAAATATTTGCATAATATCTATTGTTGGAACTAGAGTACTAAAAACATTGATTTGTATATAATCAAAAATACCATATATGTCATGATATGATTGGATAATAGATTGGAGGTCTTATTTCCAACTTCACTATTCCCAATGTTTTATATGTTAGCATATCCAAAGTTTTTAATCATCTACGATCTTTTTGAATTTTTACAATTTTTACTAAAATGTTTAGATATCCAAAGTTTTGAGCATGAAGAGTCAGGTTTTTATTAGTTAACTTCATATTAGTTTCTCCTTTGACTAATTTTTTTTTGCATAGTCTCTATTGTTCGAACTATTGTTACTATTATTACCATTTTTTTATTGTTATTATTTTATATTATTAGAAAATAATAAAATATTTGTTTTGTGTATGTAACACACCTGCCACACTGCATTCTTTCTTAAATTTTTACACAGCGCGAGGCCCTTCGACGGTCCTGACAGACTTAAATGTTCACCTAACATGCCTCATAGCCTTAAATGTTTACTTAACAGGCCTATTACAATACATTTTCCTCCGATTTTTTTATGCAATGTTCTTTGCAGTGAATATGGGAAATATTGTTCTTCAACGACATTACTGGTTCATTGGTTGATGCTTGCTCATTGCTTGTTCAGTGGTTTCTTGTTTTCCTGTTGTTTGCTTGTTGGTCTTCTTATAGTTTGCACGCTTGGGACTCTGCAATCGTGATTAGAATTGCGTTTTTGTCGTTCCCCATTGACGGGTGGGTTTCAGTTTCATGTTTAGCTTCATATTCGTTGTTTGTTGTTTGCTCTTTCCAGTTTGCAAGTGAAAAATTTTAATATTGGAGATGCTTGAGTCAAATTCCTATTGCAAAACATCTTTGTATGTGAGGAGAAAATACGATTTCCTTTTCTTATATGTCGTTGTGACTATGATGGAGGTGGGTTATGTGTTGAACTTTGGCATTCAAAAACGAGACGAAGACAACATTACAATCCTCCTTCTCTGGTCATAGTAGTCACATACAAAGATGGGCTACAAGAGGATTTTGATCGCTCCCAATATTGAAAATTATTACTTGCAAACTGGGAAAAAAACAAACAACGGATAGGGATGAAACCATGGCGTTGAAACTCACCCATGAATGGGGAAGGACAAAAGCGTAGTTCCAATTGTGGATGCAAAATACCAACCGTGCAAACTGCAAATTTCTTAAATGTTTACACAGTGGCAGGCCTTTGGATAGTCCTCACATCCTTAAATGTTTACCTAACAGGATTTACAGCTTGAAATGTTTGCTTAACAGGTGTGTTACAATACATTTTCCTCCTATTTTTTGATCCAATCTTGTCTGCAGTGAATTTGGCCAAATTTGATCTTCACTGGCATTCCTGGTTGACTGGTTGATGCTTTCATGTTGGTTCACTGGATGCTAGCATGTTATTGTTGTTTGATTCAACTTTGCAGAGTTGAGGTACTGCAGTTGCAGTTGGGTCTTTTGGTACTTATTCACTGGTTTGTTGTTTGTTTCTTGCTCTTGGTTGCTTCAACTTTGCAAGGTTGGGGTCATGCATCTATAGTTGGACTTGTTGTTGTAGTTTGTAGACCAAGGAATGTGCTTCTGTCCTTCCCCATTCGTCGGTGGGTCTTTTGATACAATCTTGTCTGCGGTGAATTTGGCCAATATTGATCTTCACTAGCATTCTTGGTTGACTGGTTGATGCTTGCATGTTGGTTTGCAGGATGTTGGTTATTGTTATTTGATTCAACTTTGCAGAGTTGAGGTCCTGCAGTTGCAGTTGGGCCTTTTGGTACTTGTTCATTAGTTTGCTATTTGTTTCTTTCTCTTGTTTGCTTCAACTTTGCAAGGTTGGGGTCCTGCATCTGCAGTTGGACCTGTTGTTGCAGTTTGCAGACCATGGGTTGCGCTTATGTCCTTCCCCATTCATCGATGGGTCTCGATGTTGTGGTTGCATTCGTGCATTACTTGATAGGCCTATTACAATACATTTTTGTTCGTTTATTTGATTTTATTTCATTTACAGAGTTCCCTGCAATGAATATGGGAAACATTGTTATTCAACGACATTGTTGGTTCACTGGTTGATGCTTGCTCATTGCTTGTTCACTGGTTTCTTGTTTTCCTGTTGTTGTTTTTCTTATTTTTTTGTTTCTCTTGTTTTAGTTTGTAGGCTTGGGATTCTACAACCACCATTGGAACTATGCTTTTGTCATTCCACATTGACGGGTGGGTTTATTTTCTATGTTTACCTTGTATTCGTTGTTTGCTGGTTGCTATTTCTAGTTTGCAAGTGCAAATTTTTAATGTTGGGGATGCAGAACATTTTTTTTATTTTTATTTTTATAGAGTTCTCTGCAATGAATATGGGAAATATTGTTCTTCAATGGCATTATTGGTTCACTAGTTGATGCTTGCTCGTTGTTTGTTCACTGGTTTCTTGTTTGCCTGTTGTTGTTGCTCTTATTTGCATGTTGCCAATGTTGCAATTTGCAGGCTTGGGATTCTACAACCGTGGTTGGAACTTCACTTCTGTTGTTCCCCATTGATGGGTTGGTTTCATTGCTATGTTTACCTCGTATTCCTTGTTTACTAGTTGTTATTTCTAGTTTTTCAGTGAAAATTTTAAATGTTGGGGATGCAATATTTTTTTGTATGTGACTACTATGACTAGATAAACATGAGTGTGATGTTGTCTTGGTGTTGTTGTCCATAGATCCTTCCTTTGTCATAGCCATAGTGACATGGCAAAGGTTGACAAATCTATGACAAGTGCATTCAGAAGAATATTCAAAGAACATGAAAGAAATCATATTGATACTATGCAAATGATACATGCACTTGGAAATACATTTCTTAATCTTCAACAAATATCTGCTCAAAAAACATACGACGTTGCACTTTCCCTGCCCCTTGATTGTGGTTCAAGGAAATGTGTTTTCAGAAACACATCTCCACTTGAAAAACACAAATTGGAACATGGTTTTGCAGTTGGGCCACCAAAAATACTATTGAAATAAAATAATATGAAAAATGTTGCAATAGATATAAACAACATCTCTTTTTGGACTTGAACCAGAGTTTGTCGAGCTCTAACTATATTTTATTGCTGAGAATGTTTTTCCCATAGTTAATGTGTTTCTATGGCTTCATAATTATCAGACTAAGTGTTGTTGTGTGAGGGATAAAGTTCTTATCTCCCTTTCTTTTTCCTCTTCTATACTTACTTGTTTTTCCCTTTTCTTCTTCCCCTCTATTATTTGTTTCTGGTTCTATACTTAGTCGTGTTTCTGTGCTTGCGAGTTCCCGGGGTGGCGAACTGACGAATTCTCATCTCCACTTATATGTTCACATCATGAGTCTGACCGACCGCCATTCGTTTGCATACTTAGCCAATTTTATAACCGCGGGTTCACGGATAGGCGTTATCGAACTCTGGTGCCCCGTGTTCGGGGTATACATCTTGCACCAAAAACTTCGGTGATCTACAATTCGACCTCGAAATCCTCGGACTCGCAAGCTTGACTCTACCTATGATGACTTCGTCTAATTGACCCGCCTTTCCATACTTAGTCGAGTCTTCAAAGTTTCACGGGTTCACAGACTCTCGGGTTCACAAAAGTTTGAAAGCATTTTTCGCTCCCTTCCATCCCCGCCACCTTCCGCCCTTCCCAATGCACATTAATTATGATTTTACTAGTGACAACTCACCAGACAGGTTCGAAAAGATTGACATTAATAAGCGGAAAGCTCGAGGACATCTCCCATTAAAATGCATTAACGGGTGAATATTATGGGATCCGATGTTTTTTTTGTGTCCATATTGAATTGGAAACAATTGTTGGTTATTTTAGTTTTTTTAAGGCATCATCATAGTAAGAGTGCAATATTGTCCTACCCCACTGTCATCCACAAATGTCTTGATGTCATGTCCCTCTTTAATACTGTGCATATATTATAGGTTGTCATATTTGAGAATATGCTTACATATGGAAATGTTAACTCATATGCTATTAGTGACAACTCACCACCATATTCAAAAATATTGGCATTAATATGCAAAAAGATCGAGGGCATTTTCTATTAAAACGCATTAAACCAAGATTTATGGAAGATTATGCTATCATCCTCCAACATTCATTTTAAATACTTATTCCCATTTCCCTCTATCATCGAAAACTTGGGCTTTAAGGTGCCTTTATTGTCATGTTCTTGGTCATCCACATGTGAGACAACTTAGAGATTCCATTCAGGCCCAATTGAAAGACGAGGGAATGGTTTTACGTGACGTCAACATTGAGTGAAAAAAATTATGTTAGCCAACAGAAACTCAGACAAAAAAAATTCAAGTATCTTATGATTGGTATTCTCCTTGTATTCAATCCTTTGGTTGGTTGAAAGGCCTGACTGAAGATTTGTATGTTGAACTTATTTGTTTTGTTACTAGAAATTGGAAGGGACTTTCAAGTCACCTGCAAAATGATCCTTTGTTGAAGTATATAACTTCTTCCAACAACACATATTTGGCAAGTGTATCAAATCCTACAGACCACACAAGAATTTATCTTTCGTTAGAGGAGTCACACATATCGTGGCTTGAAAAATGGTCTGAAATATTCATAAATGACGCCAAATATTACTCGATGCGTGACTATACTCAGAAGGAAATTATAAATTTGGATCCTCACTAATGTGAGAAACTCTATGGGTGGTTGAATCACATCTTAAAATTACAGAAGTTTCTATTTCAAAGTTTGTTGAGCGACTTCTAGGTGTGGTAATAGACTTGACAGAAAGTCATCTTCTTTGTCAAAATTTGTTTACCGACCTCTGGATGTATTAACAAACTCCACATACAATCAAATTTCTATCGATACTGTACATTTTTTTCACTATTCCTATGAATGTGCTTGCATCTGGGTCGAGGAGCTTGTCGCTCTTTGCAAGAATATTCTCCTAGTAGTTGAAGGTGGGTATATAACCAGGGAATGAGGCTCTCAAAAGTTTCTGATGCCTACATTGATATGTAACTTGGAAAAGTTAATGGGAAGGAATTATGGACTATGGACTTTGCAACACTTTCTGAAGATTACTTTCTACTACCACCTTCTACAAGAAGTTTGACGTATTCAGGTAATGATTTGGTTTCTCAAGATCACCTTTTACTACCACCTTCATGTAATCATTTTGTTTCATTTTTTAGAGGAGACCTTGATGTGGTGGATATTCCAGAGATGTTTCCACCTAATATCAATCTTCCTGTTGTTTCCTATGCTTTGAATAAGGAGAATTCATTTCTTCTTTTATAGTGGATCCGATATTTGAAAAAAAACAAAAGTTGCTTGATGCTTGAAGTATTGACTTGTCTCATTCAAATAAATAGCCATGGCCTCGCTGCAAGCGCCTATGAAGTTGTTCATCATGATCACAGGTCAATAAGCACAAAGTTCCTTCCTGGTCATAGAGTGCTTCAATCACCAGCTTGTGTTTGCACAGGTGCTTTTATTGCTACCTTCTTTCTTTGTCCTTGTGGTGGATCCTTCTATCCCAACTGACATGATGGAAATAAACTAGCTCTAGGGAATTTGATCGATTACGGGGATCTGAGTTGACTATATATTAATTTCAGTTAAATTAAAAAGGTTTATGTGTGCAACCTAATGTTAGACATAGAAAATACAATTTCTTATTTTTTAAAATATAAAACAATATATATTTTTTAACACATGGTTGTTCGAAAAGTTTCAGGCATTATTTGGGATTCACATCCTTCAAGGATGTTAATTAATTACACAATCAATATTGCTTGTGCCAATGAAATCGACCCATCATCGACTATGGAAATCGCATTAACACTGCAATGTTAGATAATAGATGTCTAACATGTAGCTAATGTCAAGGTCATCATCGTACAGGACACCCAACCTCCAAATATTTTCGGACTCAAAACAACACTAAAGTCGATGCTCTTTGCAGGTCTGAAAATCCTGTAGTTTAAGTGTTTTGACAATGACAAGCCTGCTTGTTCACTGCATTACCACCTTGCACTCAATTTCATTGTTCCCATTGCCACTGCCAGTGTCAATGTCTGAAGTTGAAGCTATCTGGAGCCTGGAGTCACCGCCAGTGTGGATGCCTGAAGCTGAAGCTACCTAGAGCCGAGGGTCACAACTTGTTACACTTGACATTAGTACTAGTAGTGATCAAAAGTTGATTGTATGTCAAGTCAGTTACTACATCCAAAGGTCGCTCAACAAACTTTGAGATAGAAGCTGGTTGTCTGTCAAGTCTATTACAACTTTGAGATAAAAGGTTATGTAATTTTAGAATGGTGATTCAACCACACATACAGTTTCTCACCTTCGTGAGGATCCAAATTTATAATTTCCTTTTGACTGTATTTGAGCATAGAGCAATATTTGGTGTCATTTCCGAATATTCCAGAACATTTTGTGAGCCACGATGTCTGCCACTCCTATGACGAAAGATATATTCTAGTGTAATTTGCAACATTTGATACACTTGAAAAATCTGTGTTGCTGGAAGAAGATATATACTTCAAAAAAGGAGAATTTTGCAGGTGACTTGAACGCCCCTTTCAATTTACAGTAATAAAACAAATAAATTCAACATACAAATCTTCAGGCAGACCTTTCAACCAAAGAAAAGATCGAATACAGGGAGAATACCAGTCAAAAGATACTTGAATTTTTTGTCTCAACTTCTGTTGGCTAATAGAATTTTTTTCCCCTAAAGTTGACGCCACATAAAACCAGTCCCTCATCTTTGAATTGGGCCTGAATCACATCTCTAAGTTGTCTAAGACGTGGATGACCAGGAACATTACAAGGAAGGCACCTTAAACCTCAAGTTTTCGATGTTAGAGGGAAATTAATACTTAACAAACTATGGAATGTTGAATAAAAAACTAATGCAAGCATGCCATATCTAGAAGAGACAAATTATTCAAGAAGTTGGGATAGATCTAGCTGAAAACACCCATGAAGTCCAAGACCTGAAATTGATATTCAACTCATTGTTTTTAACCAGGAAAAGCATTTGATGATCAAGTTTAAATCCATAAAAGATTGTCTACATGCTTGATTCTTGTACATATTTGCTTTGTTTTGTCTGCGGGAGCCCCAATCCCAGTCATTATGGCAAGCACATTTAAATTTCAGAGAATATGTGATGAACTATTTCAAGACAAATATTTTGGGAAATAATCTCAATTGTATTTTGTAACCCAATTTATCTGAATATAATATTTTTGAGGTTTTTGTATGGTGTTTTCCAATCTCCAATATTGTTTTTTTTTTGTATTTTTTTTTTAAATTGACTCATTTTCCTGTAAAACTATTGATAGATGAATTCAATGTATTTCTACAAGAATTTAAGACGCTCTTTGATCCATAGTTAAACATGCACGACAAGATTTTTCTCCTCCTGCCCAACACTTTGAATTAAATAAAAGATACTCTATTCGCTCCTTACATTTTACATGGAATAATAATTTGTGATAGGACATAGTTATGTGACGCCCAACCTATACTTAAGAAACAAATGGGTGGTCCAGTCCTGCTTTCATTCTTCGGGGCCCCGTAAACAAAATGAATTAATGACTTTATTTCAACAAGGCAACTCAGGTGTCAACATCATGTTCCTATTCAATGTTGTGCATATGTTACAACTTCTTCTATTTGAGAATATACTTGCATACAACAAATGTTACGTAATATATATGTGTGTGTGTGTGTGTGTGTGTGTGCGTTTTCTATTCCTTATGGGTTTGAACGAAATTTGTGAACTGAAAAACACCCTGCAAATTGGAAGATGCTTTGCATTTGGACCACAATTAATCTATTAAGATATATTAATATGAATATTATTGGAATAAATATAAATAAATTATCTTTGAAATGAAGTTGTCTTTGTCGACCCCCAAGTATATTACATAGCTGAGACTAAATGCTCTTTTCTCCCTTTGTTTTCCCTTCTCTATACTTACTTGTTTCTCCCTTGTCTTCTTCCCCTCTATTATCCCTTTGTGGTTGTATGCTTAGTCACATTTCTATGATCATGGCTTCCAGGTTGGCGGATTGGAAGATGCTCATCTTCATCTATATCTTCACATCATGAGCCCGACCTGATGTGGTCCCTTTCAATACTTAGCCAATTATCTGGCCACCAGGTCTCGGGTTAGTGCTATCGAACACTTATGCCCCCTGTTCCATCATATATATCTTGCACCAAAAAACTTTTGTGATCTGCAATTTATGCTTTTACAAGTGAGAACTCACCAGGGGTTTGAAAAGATTAGCATTAATAAAAAAATAGTGAATGTTGTTCTGTGAGATACTTACCCCTTTTTCCCTTTTATTTTTCCCCTCTATTATCCCTTTCTAGTTATATACTTAGTTTCCTTTCTATGATCGCAGATTCCTAGGTTGGCGGACTGACAGATCTTCATCTCCATCTATATCCTCACATCAGGAGTTTGACCGACCGTCGTTCCTTTCCATACTTAGACAATTTTATGGTCGTGATTTTCGGGGTTGGCACTATCGGACTCTGTTGCTGCTTGTTCTATGATATACATCTTGCACTCAAAACTTTCGTGATCTAAAATTCCACCCCAGAATCGAACTCGCAAGCTTCACTCTACCTAGGTTCACAAAAGTTCCAAAGCATCTATCGTTGCCTTCCATCTCCACTACCTTCGATCCCTTCCCAATGCACATTAATTATGGTTTTACTAGTGACAACTCAACACACTGGTACGAAACAATTGGCATTAATAAGAAAAAAACCTCAAGGACATCTCCTATTAACATGCGTTAAACCTCTATTTACGGTACTCCAAACGACCGTCGTTTCTTTCCATACTTGGCCAAATTTTTCCACGTGTTCCATGATATATATCTTGCACCCAAAATTTTTGTGATCTACAATTCCAACCTGGACTCCTCCAACTTGCAAGCTTCACTCTACCCGAGTTCAAAAAAAATTTCAAAGAATTTATCGCTCCCTTCGATCCCCACTACATTCGTGCCCTTACCAATGCACATTAATTTTTTCGGCCTCTAGATTGCACTTCCATTGTTCTGTGACCTGCAAACAACACTTTTACCTCTACGACCCTATTCCATACTTAGACACTTTTTCGATTTTGGGTTCTCAGGTTGACGGGCTCAAAATTGTGTTTTGAATCTTCCGTGACTTGCAAACAGTGCCCGAAGTTCCACGATATACAATTTGTCCACTGGAATGCCCCATCATCAGCCTAATCATCTGCCATTCCTTTCAATACTTAGCTGCAAGTTGGTTGTATGTTCATGACGTGGTACATTTCCATGGTTGCACATACTGCAACCACAATGTATCGAGTCTAGACTAATGTTTCCCTATTCCATACTTAGACACTTTTTCGATTCTGGGTTCCTGGACTAGTGGGCTCAAGACTGTGTTTCCAATGTTCTGCGACTTGCAAATAGTATATATTAGTGAAAATGACTCTGGCCTACCATTTCCCTATTCCATACTTAGACACTTTTTCAATTGTGGGTTCCGGGACTGACGGGCTCAAAATTGTGTTTCGAATCTTTCGCGACTTGCAAACAGTGCCCAGGTTTTCACGATATATGATTTGTCCACTGGAATGCCCCATCATGAGCTCGACCATCCACCGTTCCTTTCTGTACTTAGCCGCAAGTTGACTGTACGTTCATGGCATGGTACATTTCCATGGTTTCACATGATGCAACCACTATGTATCGAGACTGGCATAACGTTTCCCTATTCCATACTTACACACTTTTTCAATTACGGGTTCCTAGACTAGCGAGCTCAAGATTATGTTTCCAATGTTCCGCGACTTGCAAACAATACCTAGAGTTCCACGATATACACTTTTTCCACAGGAATGCACCATCATGCCCTCTTCATGTTACGTGTTCTGCAGTCAACAGTTCTGAGACATACAATTTGACTCTCGGGCACTCACCTCTGTTGGTTATATCTTGTAACGCTATTTTGAAGCTCGGTTGACCACTTTCGATGATTATCCATTCCTTAATTGTTGTTCCCTATCCCTGCCACCTTCGTACTTCTTTCTGGATGTGGAATTAATAAGTTTTAATGCTAACAGTTCGCCATGAAGGAACTGTAAACATTGCCATTAATGAGTGAAAGGCCCGAGGAGATCTCCCACACTTCTGCAATATACAAATTGATCATCGAACTCCCACATCATCCCCTCTTCTGTATTACACATTTTGCACTCAAAAGTTATGAGACATACAATTTGACCCTTAGGGTGTCACCTCTCCTGGGGAAGCATTGTCACCCTAGTTTGAAGCACGTCCAACCACTTTCCATACTTGCCCATTTCATGGAATTTCTTTCACGGATCCTGGGGTTGGCGGGTTCATGAAATCTCCAATTCCTAGTCACTGTTTATTGTGCCCACCACCTTCACACTTATTTCAAAGTGTGCAACGACCAAGGTTTAATGCTAACAACTCATCATGCAACAACCGTAGACATCGTCCTTAATAAGCAAAAGGCTCGACGAAACAGTCACATTGGCTATCACTACACAACTTGCCTAGAAATATGCAGAAAAGATCTTGCCACATAATGGAATATCTATTACAAATTTCAATATATTAGCGAAAATGAGTCCGACCTACCGTTTCCCTATTCCATACTTAGCCACTTTTTCCATTGTGGGTTCCTAGACAAGCGGGATCATGATTGTGCTTCCAATGTTCTTTGGCCTACAAACAATACCTGGAGTTCTACGATATACAAACTGACCTCTGGACTGTCCCATCATGCCCTTTTCCATGTTATGTGTTTTGCACTCAAAAACTTTTGAGACATACAATTTGACCCTTGGGCCCTCACCTCTTATGGTTATACCTTCTAACCCTATTTTGAAACTCGATCGACTGCTTTCCATAATTAGCCATTCCTTGATTTCTCTTTTCCGTCCCCGCAACCTTCGTACTTCTTTCTAAATATTCAATTAGTAAGATTTGATGCTAACATCTCATCATGTAGGAACCGTCAACATTGTCATTAATGAGTGAAACGCTCGAGGAAATCTCCCATTAATACATATTAAACCAAGATCTACAGAGAGTTATATTATCCCTTTCGATTGTTCATCTCAAACAACATGAAATGTCTTTCATGGGTCATCGTATTCGCGCATTCACAAAATGTCCAATCCTTAATTTCTCTTTGTCGTATGCGCCATCTTCGCACTTCTAGGTAAGCAATTACTAGTCTTTAATGCTAACAACACATCATGCAACAACTGTCGAGATTGTCACTAATGAGTGAAAGGATTGAGGAGATCTCCCATTCACACTCATTGGACCAAGATTTGAATAGGGTTATATTATCCCTTCCGACTCTTCATTTCAAACATTGTATGGAGCAAACAAACATTCTCGTAAACTTATGGTAGCAACTCGACAACATTTCTATGAAGATACAATGAATATCTTTGGACACGAGGGCCGAAACTTCTAGTGGTCCAGGGCATACTCTTACTATTCATCCCGTTCCGCCTAGAATGAAGTCATTTGGACCTCTGGAATCACTCATGTAGGTTGTGTCCCTAAGGGTTTTGATTTTAAGGAGGTGGTCTCTTGGTGCGCCAAAAAATATATTTCAAGCCAAAGAATTATTCCACTGTGCAACCATTCTCCTGTTTCTTTGTCACCTCAGGTCTTCCGCAAGATGTTAAGATTGTCGGAGCCAACATTGACCTTCAAAGGACAAGAATGAAAGAAGTTCCTAGAAAAACATGATAACGGGTTGGACCTCTTACCCGAGTTTCTCAAAGACCCGACAACAGTTCTTGAAGATATCACAAAGTTGCAAGTCAGTTCCTTTAGAAATCCATTTCAGGAAATTGCCTGGTTGTTTATAAGAATAACGAGACAAGAATCCACAGAAATCATTTCCTGCATGGTTCTTTATATTTTGTGTTTCACAGTCAAGGAACAATTCATTTTTGATTTGGGGAAGCTAATTTCCATTGAAATTTGTTCCCAATTGTCATGATTCAAAGAAGATAATAAATTTTATATGTCATCCTACTTGATTTTCGCGATAACACATTGTTGTATGTTTCCAAAATTGTCTCTGTCCAAGAAGATAAACTATGAATTTGACCAAGTAACGTTCTGGTACCAGGCCTTGTGGAGGCACAAGGCCTCCCATTGTTTTTATGAGGTTTTTAATGACTTTGTCTCGGTTTTCAAAGATTTATTGTTAGGAAAGGATGCTCCTCGGATGTCTGGCCAGACAACCAAGTTTTTGGACAAGAAGGGGAAACTTGAACAAATGGAAAATTATAGTGTAATAATGATTTTTGGCTCCAAGGAAAATACTACTTTCCTTCCATGTCACATCACAGACAAGATTCTTGTTACAAAAATAGCAAGGAAATACAACTATTGGTTACATTATTTCCATGGAAAGACAAAAAAATTGTTCATTCCTCTCCCCTTGAAGGTTGGGGACTTCATGTTCAGGGCCGTCAACAAGATTGAGGAATTCGCAGGCCATTTCAAGAACTTGAACCTAAGATATGTTGAAAGGCTAAGAGGGTTCGACCCTCATGGGATTTTTCTAGAACATTTACTAGCAGTTGGCTTTAGCGGTTGTTTTATCCATACATGCTTGACCGAAGACAGAGACAATGACGACAACACTCCTGCTCCTGACGATGGTGACGTAGAGACATTGCAAAGCACAACTGAATTGTAAAGCCAACGGGGAAAAGGGTCCGGTGAGAAGAATGTCCAATCCTCGGCCAACACTCCCAAGAGCACGACATCACGAAGCATCGCTTCGACGGCCCACCCTAGTAAGAAAGAAACCCAAAAATATTCAAACGGAGGATGAGATAAGAACCCTCCTCGCGGAAAAATTGATAGTTCTCACAAGCTTCCCGTGACGAAGAAGAGGAAAAACATTGTAGGGCGAGCAGAAGAGCCTGAAACTAAAAGTGAGAACATGCAACCTGAGGCTGTTGTGGATGATGTGTTCCTCAAAGTTGATCAATCCAAGAATGTGATGCACCATAGTTCCATAATGGAAATAGTTGAGACCGGCATTTTTTACGAAGATGAATCCTTCATATTCCGTTGTTTTTTACAACCAATCTACAAGTTTAATTATTGAAAAGAGAGATGTAACAAATAAGAAAGGAAATCTCATTCAGAGATTAACCTTAGGAACATGCAGTCCTCCCAAATGTCTCGATTTAACCGAGCAACCACAAATGCTTTTGATGATTCCATTCCAGGAGGAATTGAAGCAAAGAATGCTAGACTAAACGACCGAATCAAGGAATTGGAGGAGGCTTTGCTTCCTACCCCATTCTTTGCCAATCCTTTAGCAAAAACCGTGCCTGCCACCCCTGCAGCCAATTGAAAATGATCCTCCAGCCTCTTGACATCATGTAGACGCCATGTAGAGAAAAATATCAAGAAAAGAATGGAGCTAATACTGAAGCCTGGGAAACATCACAAAATATAGCTTCCTTTCAAACGAGGGCATATGCTTTGCACGAACATTTGCAGGAAAATTTAAAAAATGAAGAACATTTCTATCTAGAGATGGTGATCCCTTTTAGCAACCATGTCATCAACATCTCATATCTGAAAAGAAAACAAGAAGATCTCCCCTCCCCAAACTGGATCAAACAATTAAAAGCATGTTGGAAAGAGAAAGTTAAGAACCTACACCTCATTGTCGAATCATGTGAACAAGCCATATAAGAGAAAGAAGAATTATTTAGAAACCTCACCGAAATGGATTTAGCCGGAAGTACCAACGAGGTTCAAGACCCAAAGTTAATCCTCAACTCTGTGTCCTTAACCAAGCAAGCCTTCGATGAACAAGTTGACATTTTAAAGGGGTTGTCTTCAGAAACGTTTTACGACATCCTTGAATATGGTCAAGATGATGTGGAGAACTGGCTAGTGGACTATTCAACAAAAAATGAAGAAATTGAGCAGGCTCTGCATAACATTTCTATGGATATAAGGAAATTAGAAAATGAGCTTTTCAACATAGAAATCCGGGATGAAATCAATGTGGCTCCCATGAGAAGTTACATTGAAGAATGGCTCCAAAGGAGAATGGACAAGCTCACCGACTATGGAAAACAACTGGCTGGCACGATTCCCTTGGTCGTCGACGAGAGCAACAAAAAGGCATCAGCTCCATAGTAAGTCTATACTGATCACATCTTGATTTCTTTATCAATCTATTTATTCCACCTCTTTAAATAGAAATATCTAACCAAAGACTGATAACTTCCAATTTCTTCTTTTCAGGTCTTCCTCTCTACCATCACGCACTTCTTCTTTCTACAGTCCCATTTCTTGTACTTATTTCTTTTATGGTCCGCAGGAGCCCCAATCCTAGTCTATATGATAAACACATTTAAATTTCCAAAAATATGTAACATACATTATTATTTTTTGATAAATTTCAAATAAAACTACTTTCAGAATGCTAAACTAGTTCTCTTTATGCATATCGATCATCTTCTTTTATTTTTATGTGCTCAGATTTTTTTTCCCTTCCAACTATGTTGGATGTCAAGAAATTGTGTTTCTTATATTTGAATGTTTAATGTGTCCAGGAATCTTTATTTAAAAAAAAATTAAAAAAATACTACTATCCTTTTTTATTTCTTCAAGTCATTACAACGGAATTTTTCTAAGTCTCATATTTGAACTATACGCGCTCCAAGAAAAAACTTAAACAATAGTATCAAATCTATAAAAAACACAGTAGGATTGACATCCTTGTTCGCATATTAACCCCATATTAATATAATATTATGATAAATTGATTCAGGAGGTTCTTTGGGGCTATGACCTTACTTCCATAGTGACATTCTCCCCGACTCATCTACCAACTCGATGTATTATGGCTAGCGTGTGACACACTGGCACTGGTCATTTTCTGCATGAATACCACCTGTACTTCAAGTTGTTTCCTATGTGTCTATGCTGGTTCGGGCTTCTATTTCTCCCTCGGTCCCGCCATAGCAGTGAATTTATTCCCATTCCAACCTGGCAGGGACTAGGCTGCCATGCAACACTTGTTATACTTGTACCAGATCCTAATTGTGAAGCTTTGTTGCCTATAAATGTGAAACATGGGTTGATGTTGTTTAAATGTTCTCTTTTGTTTGTATGAGGGCCAACAAGGTATTTGACTTTTGGTGAACTTTGGTGTAGAACAAGTAGACCGATAGACTCCCTAAAAGATCTGAGAGCAATCCCAAGATAACCATATCTCTTTTAAGGTATAATTTAAGTTTACGGTTGCCTTTAATTGTCTACGTGGTTACTATTTACTTATGTCACTAGTTACTATTTTGACCAAAAGAATCATAATGATCAAGTGCATAAGTATATTTAGCCCAAAGGGTTTATAATGTATTGTAGGTAAGATCACTAACTAAACATGGTTATGGAGCTTAAACACTTTGTGCCATACCATGATTTATAATGTAGGTATTGGTTTAAAGGCTTTATAATGTCTGTCGACCAATGACAAGAAGTATGCAAAGTTCTAAAATTCAGATTTAAATAAGATTGAATTAATGAGGTCAGACAACTTCTAGATAGAGGATTTGGAATGTTTGGATTGTTCGAGAAACTTACAAAAACACTGATTCTACTTGAAGCGTTTATTGGGAGGCATCTTCTTCGTCCCTAGGCTGCTAGAGATGGAAAATCTTCCATGCAAATCTAATAGTCCTTCATCCTTGCCATCATCACATTCATAAGTTCACTTTCACTACTGAACATTGCATTGTGTGTGCAGATCATGAAGGACGACCTTAGAGAGAGTTTGAAGAAGGAACCTACCACCCGCAAAGAGAGACTACAACTTCAAATGCTCAGGCAATATAAAGAGAGCTTACAACTTTCAAATGCTCAGGCAATAAAAAGATAGCCTACAACTTTCAAATGCTCAGGCAATACAAAGAGAGCCTACAACTTGTGTGTGCAGATCATGAAGGACGACCTTAGAAAGAGTTTGAAGAAGGAACCTAGCACCCGCCAAGAGAGCCTACAACTTCAAATGCTTAGGCAATACAAAGAGAGCCTCCAACTTCAAATGCTCAGGCAATACGAAGAGAGCCTCCAACTTCAAATGCTCAGGCAATAGCGATGCAATGAAGATAAAATGAGTGATGCAATGAAGATAAAATGCGGTGAGGCGGTGCAAAGAAGTGACTTTGCATGCCAGTGCATTGAAATTGATGCACTGACAAAGTAGAAGGGTGCATACACAAATCGATTTGATCGATTTGTCAGTCGCTATAATGCATAGCCATCATCCTTTAATGCATATTCGTCATCCTTACAAAAAGATTTAATGCATATCCGCCATCCTTACAAAAAACAGAGCCTAAAGATAAGCAATCAAGTTCCTCCGACAAAGATTCAATGGGATTCAATGATTGAATGTGATTCAATGGATTGTGAACTTAGGTTATGTAACATTCATAAAAATTCATTGTAGAGTCAATGCTGAAAAACTTAGCTTATGTATGAAAGCTCAACAATAAGACATTTATTTGGTTAGTCAATAATGTGTTGGATAAAATCAATTTAAATATTATAAAAAATAACTTTTTTCTTTTCTCCTATATACAAGTTTGGAAAACATGAAAATTTGTAATAATGTGTTAGATACAATCAATTTAAATATTATAAAAAATAACTTTTTTTCTTTTTTCCTATGTACAAGTTTGGAAAACATGAATATATGTACAAGTTTGAAAAACATGAAAATATGCATAATCAAAACTCCAAAGTAATTGATGATCAACTCTAAATCCATTGCTATAGTCCCTGCATTGCCTTTCAGCAGGGACTAATAATAAAAGTCTTTGTTTGCGGCATCTATGACAGAGTAGACCATTGTTTGTTGCATATGTGATAGAGTAGACCATTGGCATCTCCTTGCATTGCCTTCAGTAGGGACTAATAATAATAAAAAATTGTTTGTAAATTTGGACAAAATCGTTATTTTTTATTGTTTAAATTACATTTATGAATGCATAAATGGATTCAACATGACAAAAAACCCTGAGGCACTAGGATTATACAAACTTAACCACTCAAATCTGCAGATCCAACCATTCATCAGCGGATTTCGGGCAAAATCAAACAGAAAAAGTGACCAAAAAACCTCATAAAAGTATATCGTTTAGACCATTGCTTTATATTGGACTTGAATCATTCATTTAATATGGGTTGAGAATCCAAAGCCAAGTCTAATTAAAAATATTTAAATATTTGACGTGCATGGTACTTGTTTGGCTCCATCCGTTCTTTTGAGTGACAGTAGAATGGCTGGTGTAAAATAATAATAATAATCTATTTTTAAGGTCACGGCCAAGCCACGCCAAATTGGTGTATGCGACCCCCTTGTTTGTGGGACAAGGGACCCCCCTCCACCCAACGATTTGACTGATAAAGTCTACAGAGGTATACATACCCTACCCCCCCTTTGGATTTGAACGTGTGAACTCTTAAGAGGAAACACATATTCTTAACCATTAGGCCCACTCAAACTATATACATAAGTATTCTTTTCACTACCATAAATTGCCAACATTTAATATCTGTAACCGCTTGCATGTACGAGGGTGAATTTAAGACTATTGAAATAATTGAGCTTGAATTATCCATGGTTAAGTCAGAACTTATTGACTGGATCAATCAAAAGTGTAAGCTGCAATCGGTCCAGATTGAAGCCTGGAAAGAAAAAACGCAAATCCTCTCCAAGTTGTTCAGGGACATCAGTTTCCGGCACTTCTCCAGGAACCATAACAAAGAAGCGGATGCTCTTTCTAAAAGACCCCTCGGCGAGAAAACTGGGAGTTTATCAGTGTTCCACTGTGAAAATGGGATTGAAAGTCCCATAACCTGCATCAACCTGTTTGAATGAAGTGGGCGAGTGTCCCATTTTGCCCCGTCTTGTCTATTTTTGGTTCCTGTATTCTGCGGTGATGGTTTAGTATTTTGTAATCTGGACTGATCGGACAGGTCCTCTCCCTGCTCGGCGATAGAGTGACTCCTTCATTCGGTGGGGATGTTTCCATTTTGGATCCGATCCTTAGGTGGACTCTGTTCTTCGTTTGTCGAGAGCGCCCTTCTCTCCCTGACTATCAGCTCGTAGGAGCAAGCATTGTAAACGAAATTATACTTCTAATATAATCTCGAGTTATTTTTTCTTGTTGAATTATCTGCGAAGGCGTCCCATGGTAATATAAATATCTTAATTTCTCATGCATAGATTTATAACATTTGAGAATGTGACTCTTTCACACATCATATTCTTAAAACTAAATTGACTATACATTTGGTGATCCAGTCAGCGACGTTTAAAGAAAACAAGAAATATATATTTTCACCTCCGCTAAAAACGAAATTTACATTACCAAATTGACCTGTTTTCAGTGAGCCATTAAATTTTTTTATCTGAACACGACGTGAATCGAACACGCAACCTTCTGATCTGGAGTCAGACGCGCTACCATTGCGCCACGGATCCGTATTTTGAATATTGAAAACTGTCATCATTTCTATGGTAATGGCTATTCAATGATCATACGATCCCAAAATGGATAACGTATAAACTGTGCGGTGAGCGTGGATCGAACACGCGACCTTCAGATCTTCAGTCTGACGCTCTCCCAACTGAGCTATCCCCGCACGATGAATTAAGTTAATTAGTGAGCAACAACTTGTAGAATAACATAAATAAGTGGATAATAAATATGTTGTAATTGATTTATTCATAACTATTTGTTTCGCAGAAGAGGGGGGTACCTGCAGAATAAGCAGCGACGGTATATGTCATATATATATTACTGTAGCGATCCAATCAATCTAGCAAGCGAAGTTGAAACTATTGTGGATGCATTGGGTGGACTTGATAGTTTTATTGATGGGTGTGAAATGGTGGCATGCGTTCTAGAACTAGCTTCAATGTGAACTATACCAGTAATGGGATAAGGATAGCCACCAAAGACCGAATCGAATCTTATAATTAGTAATTTAATGACTTGATAAGATCCACACTTATCCACTATGTCATTTTTGGGAGACACGTGAGCATTAATGATTGTGAAAATATTGATTTTCTTCTTTAGGTTTTTTTTGTAAGTGAGTTTGAGAATCTGTATTACTAAAGGGGAGTAATGATACAAAAAAGGGGGATTCCTTGACCTGCCAAAATGGAAACCAGGCAAGGGGTTCCCGAGTTGTGTTTTTTAAAATAGGCAAGGGGTTGGACTACACTGCCACCTTGAGAAACCAACCCAGTCCTACCATACCCATTTTTACCCGTATAAGCGCAACATACATGAAAATGATAAACAAAATTGTAGTAACAAAAGCTGAGATTGGCATAGGACTGACCCGACTGGCTTGACAATAGACTAACCAGACATTAATCCAGGATGATGATATTTTTCTTTCCTTCATCCGTCGGGCCTTTGTTCTCCTCCTTTTGGGGGACTGTGCGAGTCTTTCTGATATGTGTTGGCGCTCCTTTCCCGTAGGTTGGCATGATGTCCATGTGATGGACGTAGCGCAGGTAGAGGTGGAATTGGGCAGCCAATCGTTCCAACTTAGCTTTCTGGTCCATCTCAACCTCAGTTAGCAGTCTGGTAGTGGTCTCCAAACTGCTAAGGTGCCTCAAGATTTCATTCAATAGCTTCGTGTGTTCCTTGTTGTTCTCCCTTTTGGTGTCCTCCCTCTCCGAGCTCACTTTGCCAGTTAGCATCTTTGTTCGCTATGCCATCTCCCCTGTCTTCTGGTAGAGGGTTTCCCTGGGCTGCGCTGCTCCTCGGTCAGTTACCCAGTTTGCTTCCTGAGGCAGAGCATCCCAGGTTTTGCCCTTGCGCTTTCCATTGATTGCCTTCTCCAGCCGGGTAATGGTTGTCTTTCCTTTCGGCACAACCAGAGTATGAAAGGTTCCCTCCGCGTCTTTTGCCGCTTGCTCCATCCTTGAAAGTCGTCGGGGATTGTTCGGTGTTCCCTTCCCCTAGGGGTTGTTTTTGTTGTTCGTTCGCTTCATTTGCACCATCCTGTCTGGTCTAAAGTTGCTCCTTTGATGCGTTCTCAACATGTTCCTGTCTACCCGGGGGTTCCTCCTTTCCTTATCCTTGTGTCTTTTGGTAGCCTCTGGAATTGCATTCTTTTATTTGCCTCTCTTCCTACTATTTGGTATCTTATTGAACTTCCCTTGCTGCGGGCTCATCCTTCCAATCATGGTCTGCTTGTAGAGGTGAAACTTCCCGTCCTTTTTTCCGGTCACGGTCCGTATGATCATAATGACTCGACCGTTATTCCTGCACTGGCACTTGCCCCTGCTCGCTTGATATCCTGCTTGGCCGCTCCCCGTACCTGGCCCTTGGCGTGGTGGAAAGATACTGATCCATGTCAATCCTTCTTGCCTTACGTCATTAGTTGTGTGTTGATTGTCGTCAATGCTTTCTCATGGGCTTCCCTCGCAGATCTTACTGTTGACATGATATTGTTGTCTTGCCCTCACCTGTTGTGTGATTTGATCCTGCATTGTGATTGGTGATCGGGTGTTGGGAAGTCATGTCCTGCCTGGGTCCTTCAGGCCTTTCGTTGTGCCTTTCGCTGCCCTCATCGATGTGACCTTCCTTGCTTAAAATGTTGGCACGATATTTTGTCGCTAGTTGGGTGCAGTCCGCTCTAAATTGTGCTTGCGGAATGTTGGACCAGGTAGTATCTAGTTCTGGTCCTTCCTTGCTAACCCCCTTGTTGGAAATTTCGTCCACCAGGCCATTTGCTGACCTACGAACCCAGCGCAACTCCACGGTGTTAATCGTTTGCAGATGCTCCTGGAGTTTTTGTAGGGAGTGTGACAAGCACTAGTGTTTCTGAAACTTGCCCACTCTGGTGTCGTTTTGGATTCTCTTCACCGTGTTGATGACCAGGGTGGAGTCACCTTCCACGATAGTGGTGGTCATCCTTTCTCGTCTAAGAATTTCGAGACCAAGCTCCAGGGCTCCAAATTCCGCTGCGTTGTTGGTTGAGTTACCCAGGCTCCCAACGTACAACTTGATTATGTTGCCCTCGCTATCTCTTATCACCCCTCTCATTCCTGTCATTCTTGGGTTTCCTTTTGCCGCCCCGTCAAAGTTTAACTTGTGGAAACCTGTCGGAGGAGGTGTCCAGTTGCGTGCTCCTAATTGGAGTTGCGGTGGCCGCCCTACCAGTGTGTTATTGCACCCATATTTTAGGTGGAATATTTCCAGGATTCGAGAGTTCTAGCCTGTGAGTTGCGCTCTTTCAGTCTGGCAGTTGCGACTCTACACTGTTTCTCGGATTTGTGAGATTATTGCTTCCTTGAGTTTCCCTTCTGGAGGATTTCATTCCTGAATATGCGTCGGTTCCTTTCTTTCCATATTGCCCAAATGATCATCCCTGGCATGAGGTTCCAACATAGGTTTACCATTTCATTTTCACTGTAACACTCATTCCAGTTGCTGATGGTTGCGTTGATGTTACCGCACATCCTATTGGACCGGCGAAAGATGTCTGTCGTCCAGTCCCACATCTCTGTTGTGTAATTACATTCATCGAGGAGGTGATTCGTTGTTTCTTCTTTAACATGACAGAGGTGGCATCATGATGGGCCTATGAACCCTCTTTTCCTTAGGTTTTCCCAGGTTATAATTCGGTTGTGAAGTACTAGCCATTATAACATTTTGATTTTTGGCCACTGGGGGCTACCCCAAATCTTTCCCCATTGTTGTGCCATGTCTTCTTGGTCATGGTCTGCAATGTAATTCCAGACTTCTTTTAAGTTGAATTCCCCTCCATTTTTTCTGCCCCATCTTAGTTGGTCATCTTCTTCTGAGACTACAATTTTGCTTTTCCCCATTAGCTCCTCCACCTCTTTCGTTATTGTTGCGCTCTGATTTCTGTTTTGTGAATTGAGTTTGTCCCAGGTCCTCCATCTGTCATGGTCATTTTCTTGTTTCCAATAGTGATGGATTCTGGTTTTTCCTTGCGCTATCATCTCTTGTTGGAGTTCCTCCCTGTTTGGATTTTCCATTCTGGGTTCATGTTGCCACGCGTCTCCCCAGAATCTAGATGTTTTACCATTCCTCACTTCCTAGAAACTGTGTTTCTAGATCCAGGTTTTGTTGCGCCAGGCTAGATTCCAGATGGTTGATCCTTCTCTTGTGCCCGTAAAACGAATTTGATCTTGGTCGTTGATGTCCGGGGCATACTTGGCCTTCCAGAGGGTTTCCCATAGTGTTGACTTTTCTTTGACCCATCTCCACCAGAGTTTCACCCCATAGGCTTTGTTGGTTACTTGTGGGTCTTGTAATCCCAGGCCTCCTTTGTATTTTGGTTTGCAAATCTTCTCCCAGGCCACCAGGGCCCATTTTTTCTTGCTTTTCGCTCCATGCCATAGGAAGTCCCTTTGGATGGCTCTTATTTTTTGGAGTATTCCTTTGGGAGCGGGAAACACTGACATCATATAGGTCGGAATTGCTTGCAGGACCGCCTTAGTCAGGACAAGTCTCCCCGCAAGGTTGAGGGATTTGTAAGTCCAGTTTTTCACCCTCTCCTGTAGCTTGTTGATCACTCCTTCCGATTTTTCCATTTTGCATGCTCTGTCCGTTAGGGGAATTAAAAAATATTTTGGTGGGAGAGTTTTGCGTTCAAACCCAAAAATATTTGCCAGGTTCCTTTGGATTGTTGGGTTGGTATTGAAGAAATATATCATGGATTTGGAGTGATTGATCTCCGCTCCCGAGGCTTCTCCAAACTCATCTAATATTCTTTTGTAGGCTTTCGCTTCCTTGACTGTGGGTGTGCCATGGAGTAGGGTGTCAGCCACAAACTGTTGGTGCATGGAGGTAGGGCATTTTTCGAAGGGTTTAATGCCTTTTATTTCTCCTATTGCTGTTGCACTTTTTATGCTTCGACTGAGTCCTTCCATCATCAGAATGAACATGAAAGGTGATAGTGGGTCTCCTTGTCTGATGCCTCTTGAAGGCCAAAAGGGTTTGGTTGGGGCTCCATTTATTAGCAGCGAGTAGCTAGTTGTTGACTCTAGGCTGAAAATCCAGTTGATCTAGTGTTGCACAAAGCCTAAAGCTTCCAGAGTCTTGACCATATAGTGCCAGTTGATTTTTTCATAAGCCTTTGCTAGATCAAGTTGGATTATCATCCCCCCTTTCCTCTAGGTTTTCAACGTGTGTATCAGTTCATGGGCATGGATGATGTTGTCCAAAATTTTAAGCCTTTCTACAAAACCCGCTTGTTCCTGGGAAATTAGTGAGGGTAGGAGAGGTTTCAGTCTGTTGGCTATGACTTTGGAGATTATCTTGTAAACCACATTGCATAATTCTATGGGTCTATAGCGGTCTGGGGTCCTGGCTTCATTTTCTTTAGGAATTAGAGTTATCATTGTGGCGTTTAGCGCTTTCAGAATGGAGGCCGAGCGTCTGGAGTCTTCCACAACCCCGTTTACGTCATATTTAACCACTTCCCAACAAGATTTGAAGAATTTCGCTGTGAAACCATCTGGACCTGGGGCCTTTCCATTGGGCATCTCCTGGACCACTTGGTCAATTTCCTCCCTAGCAATCGGTTTGTTTAGGCTGATATTTTGTTCCTCGGTAACTAGCCTAGGGATGTGTTGAGTTATCCTTTGTATGGCCTTCGTTCGATCTTGTTTGGGTTCCTGGGCTATCCCATGGAAATGGTTTACCAATATATTTTCTATCTCCTTATGGGACTCTCTCTCGATCCCATCCTGATCCCAAATTTTTAGGATTTTGTTGTGGGTTCTTCTAGCAATGGTGGTTCAGTTAAAATCCTTGTATTTCATTCACGTTTCTTTATCCACCTGATTCTGGACTTTTGGCGCCATAGAGTCTCTTCCTGTTGGCATCTTGCTTCCCATTCCTGGTTCAGTTGGATCTCTTCCTTTTTTCGGTCCTCTGTATAACCCTTGTCTATGCATATTTCCTGGAGGTTCCTCATTCTATTTTCAATAATTATTTTTTCTTGGTTTATGTTTCCAAAGATTTCCTTGTTCCACTCCTTGAGTTTATGTTCGATGTACCAAAGTTTCTTGTAATGTTTTAACATCCTTATCCCTTTTTAAGGTTGTGGCTCTCGCCACCAATGGCTGATGTTCTCCTTGAAGGTGGGATGTTCAATCTAGAATTTCTCGAATCTGAAAGGTTTGTTTTTCGGTGTGGTTTGGAAGTTTGCTTCCAGTTGGACTGGCCAGTGGTCTGAGCCCCCCCAGGGAAGGATGTTGTAGTCTAAAGTTAATTCCTATAGGATGATGGACTCTGACACCAGGAATCTGTGTAGCCTCATCGCTATCTGATGTTGATTTATCTGTTTGTTGTTCCATGTGAACTGGCCATTACTGGTCTTGATGTCCACCATCTCCACTGTGTCAATGAAAGTTGAAAAGTCTTCCGCATCTCTATCTAGTCTCATGGTGCCTCCCTTTTTCTCTACAAGTGTCGTGATGATGTTGAAGTCCCCGACCAAGATCTATTGGGGGTTGCTGGAGCGGGCTTTTAGGTTTTCCAAGTCTAGGAGCATTCTTCTCTTCTCTTCCAACATCTGGGGACCATACACATTAGTGCATAGAATCACCTCCGTGTTACCTATGATTTGCATGCTTACCGAGAGTGTGTATCTGGTGGCTTTGACTGCTAGTAGATTCATAACTTGTGGGTTTCATAGAGTGAGAATACCACCTGCCATCTGTTGTCCTTCGACAACCAATGTCTTGTACTTGCTCCATTGTTTTTTGATGATTGTTTCCATTCTATCTACCGTACATTTTGTCTCTTGAATGAAACAAAGGTTCGGTTGTTCCTTCTCGGTCTGTTTTTAGGGATTATTTTTTTTCTTGGGTTGTTTAGGCCTCTAATATTCCATGTTATAATATTCATTTAAACATGTGGGGGGGAGTTAGGAAAGAGATTCTTGATCTTACCTGAGTTTATGAGCAGGGCTCCCAGTTCTTGTAGGGCTACGCTGTTTGATTTCTTGCCTTTATTCCTTCACGTCTGCTTGGGTGAGAGTTGTGGTTGTCCCTCGTCTGCTTTGATTCCTAGGTGTCATATATCCCCATGCGTGTGCTTGAGCCCTTTGTATTTTTCTTCCTCCCTTAGGAGGAATAGGTATTGGATGTGGTCTAGTTTCTACGTTGGTACATTGTCTATGCCCTACCTTTTCCATTGCTTCAGTATGTTCAGGAGATCTATTCCTTCCCTTTCCACAATATCTATGAGGTCCGGATCTTCTGTGCCTATCTCGCTTGGTGTCATTTCCGCATCTCCGTCTACCTCCTGCATGGGTGTGTTAGCATCTCTGGTTTCTCCGTCCACAGGAGTTGCACTACCCCCCTGCTCCATCTGCTTGCTTGGATTGTTTGTGTTCTCATTTGTGGATTGGTCCTTAGCTTCTTTAGCTTTTTCCTTTTCCTTTCCTCCTTCTTCCCCTTTGTAGGTTTTGTCTCACCTTTCCGTTTTGGTCTTGGCTTCTAGATTTCTTCCCATTGGGGTTTTATTTGGTTTCTTGTTTGCTTTGTTTCTGTGGTTCAGTTTAATAAACCCTTCCTCATCCTGTTGTATTTTGGTGTTTTTTGCTTCTTGTTTTTTATTGAGAGGACATTCTCTGAATAGGTGTCCATGTTCATGGCATCTTCTGCATCTAAATGGGATCTTCTCGTAATCAATGCTTTGTATCCATTCCTCATCCCCGAATTCCAGGCTTATGGATTTTGGGAGTGCCCCCAAAACATCCATCTCTATGCAAATCCTTGCATAGGAGGTATATCTCCCTTTTAGGGTTTCTTTCGATGTCTTCACATATTTTACCAGTTTGTTCCTGATTTCTTCGAAGGTAGAGGGTAACCAGTAGTCTAGCGGCAGGGAGTATAACCGCAGCCAGACGGGTACGTTCTTGAAAGTTTCTGTCTTTGAGGAGAAGTCTTCCTTCCATGGCCCCATGTACAGTCCTGCTGAGGCGTGGAAGTATGCCCCCCCCTCAAAGACTTTGTCCCTGTCCTCCAAGTTCATGAATAATGCTATGAATAAGCCTTTCGAACCTAAGTGGAGTTCCACTTCCCCATTTGGTTTCTGATGATATTTTATCCAGTTGTGCAGCGTTCTTTCTGTGGGCCATAGATCCATGAACTTGTAGATTAGTGCATGCGTCTTCATCTGGTCCTGATAGAGTTGCATTTGTGGGTATTCCAGTATTACCTTGGCTATCAGTGTTGTTTTTGGTTTACACAGGTTGCGCCCTTCTACCCCATTGGGGTTCTCTGGTTCTTGCATTGCATTATGGGTTCCTCTGGCTTCTTCCCCGATGCTGTCCTTTTTTTTCTGAGTTGCTTTCCTGATTCTTTTTCGGTCCGGAACCTAAGGTGATCATCACTGGTTCCTTGAAACCTCCGTCTCGGGGTCCTTCCCCCCTGTCCACCACTACCTTCTTGTATGAGGGGGTTCCATTACCGCCCCCTTTGGTAACTATGTTGCACTTTGATGTGTTCGCGACTGTCAAACCCTAGCTTGTTCCAAGTCGGTGCTTTCCACCGATCACTAAGTCTCGCGAAATGAAGAAAAGGGCAATTTTCTTCTTTAGGTTGATAACATGGATTTTTAGAGATTTAGTGCATGTTTTACAAAAAAAATAAGTTGAATATTGTGTTGTAACTTTCTGGTCAAATCTAGAGTTTGAATTGTCTCATTATGATAAGATTGAGGTTACATGATGACGGAAATGAAGATTGAAGCTATCAAAGCAATTTTTCACATTGAAATTTCTCATGAAAAACAAGTCAGACAAATTAGGCTAATAACACACTCAAAGGTGAAACATTTCACAAGGAGGGCATGTGTCGTGGTTGGAGGCCTTGTTCACAATGCTTAAAGATTTGAAGGTTCATTTTCCTACCTAATGTCCTTGTTTTCATTTTAGATTATGGGATAGGCCACTAGACTCATCATTGCTATACCCAAACCAATTATTGGTGGCCATATCCCACTTAAAGGGAAAAAATCCCATAAAACGATCATATGTCGTGTTTCAATGCATCTTTCATGATGCTTGAACCTAAGACTCCTTGATAAATGTCTAAGTCCCTTGTTATGTTTCACTGAACATTTTCAAGATGCAAAGACCCATTAGTGTTACTAAAAACATCATAATTTTCCTTGGTAAACCATTCATGATCGAATGATCCCCAAGAGGGAATGTTTTGTGGATTGTAGGTAATTCTGATGGAAGTTGAGCTTGAGAAGCATCATTTACAACACAAGGAATTTGTTGTCCTATGTTGACCTTACTTAGACCTCGATACCCTTCCTTAGTTCAAAACTAATCCAGTCATGACACCCATATCCATCTTGAAGGAAATTGGTATCTTATAGAGGTCATATGTGGTGGTGGTTCGAGGACTCGTCTATGGCGCTTGTGTTGGAGAAACAAGGTTTGGGGCTAGAGGTTATTTTTTCCCTCCACTAACTATGGTCAAGGAATTTAGATCCAACCATGATGCCCAAGACCTCATAATGGCACCCTTATTCAAATCAGATGTCAAAGACTCCCTAGAGAGGGATCAAGTCATGGTTTCTAAGTGTTGTTCATGGTGCTTGATATCAAGGGGGTTTAATTAAGGCTTAAGGTCGTTGCTTCCCCCTAGCTATGTTTATCCATTGACATTCATTTATAGTGCATAAAACCTACTCATGGCACCTATATACCACTCAGATGCCAAAGATCCCCTTCAAAGTTCTTGTGTTTTGGTTTGAGGACTTGTTCAAGGCTATTGAGGTTACGAAGCTTTAATAAGATATTAAAGCACTTGTTTTCATTCTTTAAGGATGGTTGAAAGATCTTATGACCTAGTCACATTATCATATGGTGGTTTGAGGATGCATTCATGGTGCTTGAGCATGAGATGTTCTATTTAGGGCCTAAGGTTATTGTTTCACTCCCCGAACCATGGTTAAGGGGATAAGTCTACAATTTCTCTAGCATGACCATGGTCAAGGCTTCAAGACCTCTCCCTATTGTGTAAAACATATTAATGAAATCCATATCTAACTTCTAGGCTAAAGCCTCCCTAATGAGGGCTTGTGTCATGTTTTCAAGATGTTKTTCATGGCACTTAAGCTCGAGAAGGTTCAATTAGGGCTTAAGGCTCTTATTTTCCCCCTTGACCATTTTTGTGCCTCAAAACCCATTTTTAGTGCACAAAACCTACCCATGGTGCATGTATCCCACTTGAAGGCCTACATAGAACATCTATAAATGAATCATGTTGATTCAAGAACTCATTCAAGGCTCATGATCCTAAGAAGGTTCAACAATGTCTTAAAGCGCTTATCTTCCTTCTTTAACCATGGTTAATGCCCCACAACCCATCCTTTACAAAAATCTCCTAATGGTGTCCATATTCAAGTCTGATGTTGGATACGCCCTAGATAGGGCTAGTGTTGTGCTTTGCAGGTGTTGCTCCCAAAAATCGAGCTCGAGACGGTATGTTTAGGGCTTAAGGACCAAGTGTTTTTGTCCCCTTACTATGGAAGTTCAACTTCATAAGATTCTTTTAGGGCCTAATTTCTTTGTTTCCCTTGCTAACCAAGTTTAGTCCTTGAGACTAATAATTTTCCATTGCACAAAACCTACTCATGGTGCATGTTTCCCACTTTGATGTTAAAGAACCCCAACCATGGTAGCAAGAACAATTCCTAGTATGGGCCCAAGACACATTCCTATTTAGGGGGGCTATGTTGTGGTTTAATCATTGTGCCTATACCCCTATAGTAGGCTAGAGATGCCTAAGAAGATTCATTTAGGGAAAAAGTCTCGTGTTGTCCTTCCTTGAACTTTGTGGAACCTCGAGACCCATTCTTGTTTCACAAAATACATATTCATGGTGCCCATATCCCACTTGGAGATGAATGATACCCTATAGAGGTCATATGGGGTGGTTCATGGACTTGTCAATGACACTTGAGCTTAAGAAGAAAGGTTAATGGTTGGAGGCTCTTATTTCCCTCCTTCAACTATGGTCAAGGACTCAATATCCATACATCATGCCTAGGACCTTGTAATGGTTTCCCTATTCAAGTAGAATGCCAAAGACTACCTAGAGAGGACTTGTGTCATGGTTTCTAGGTGTTGTTCATGGTATTTGATCTTGAGATGGTTCAATTAGGGTTTACAGTGGTCGTTTTCACCCATCCATGTTTATGCATTGACACCAATTTCCAGTGCACAAAACATACTCATGGCACATGCATCCCTCTCAAACACTAAAGACCCCCTACAAAGTTTCCATTTGTTGGTTAAAGGACTTATTCAAGGCGGTTGAAATTAAGAAGCTTCAATAAGATTGCAAGGAACTTGTTTTCGTTTTTAATTCCAAGATTGAGAACTCAATGCTCCATGCTAAGCCCACAAAATTAACAATTTTGTTGACATGCAGATTATGACATTGACATGTGCTGAGTAGAAAGATAAACTAATCATATCATGGTTAAATTAACCCAAGTAAAGTCACTACAGTTATTGTTGTTGCGATTTGTTCAAAAGGGAGAAGTCGTGAATGCTTTGGTAGCTTGGAGTATGCGTTAAGTTTGGAGGTAAGATAGACTCTTTTGATGAATTTTCCTATAGTAGTTGCATCTCTTTCTCTTATTTTTTTGTTTCAATTTAAATATTAGTCGGCAGACTTGGTGAAAATTTTGATTAAGAAATGGCCATATTTTGTTAAATTCGAATTGTTCTAGTTTATTCCCGTTGAAAGACTTCATCAATGATTTGAGGTTTGAGGATGATTTTGATTAAACATTTGCATGAATTTCTTTTAAAATAGAAATTATAATGAAGATTAAGCACATTTTGTTTAAACTTATAAGGTTTATGATTGATTAGCAAAAATGTGTGTTAAATTTTTAGTCTTCTTGTTCAAATGATGATTAGTGAACTTTATTTTAGTTCATTTAATGAAGATTTAGGTTTATTTTGAGCAAGACAAGTTTTGATGCTTATAATCTATTTTATTTAGAACTCAAATAATGATCAATGAGTGTTATTATGGTTCATTTGATGAACATTTGGTGTCCTTTGGAGCTAAATAAGATTTGATGCTTTTAATGGAGTTCAAATGACAATTAATGAGCCTTCTTTTGGTTCATTTGATGAAGATTTAGGATCTAAATTTCTGATACACTTTAATCTATTTTATTTACATTTTTGTGCCTAAATTGTTGTAAAGGGTCCTTGTTCTAGTGGGGTTTTGTGAACATTTTCGTTAATTAACTTGCCAATAGTTAAAATTTTAGGCCTGGTGAGGGTTTAGTATTGTTTATGTTGTTCAAATGCTTTGTAAAAAGACTTTGTATAGCGATTTCGGTAGGATTGCGAATTGGATTATAGTTAGGTTTGAGAAATCTTACTCCAATGTCTAAGTTTTTTTAGGTGCTTGTTCGGATGTGGGAATAACATTTGGCCAATACTTGTGTCATTGTTTTTATGGGTTTTTTATTTTTTTAGTCATTGATTTTATGCATTTTTCCCCATGCCATGACAATCAAAAGAGGAATGCTAGTATTTTTTCCATTTAATCTCGTTGTCAAGGAGGTCATGCCCATGCTACTATTAAGGCATGCATGTATCACCTATTTTAATGGTTAAGAACATGTGTATACTCCTACGAGGTATAGAACAAGGTTGTTGGGAGAGGGGAGCGAAATTGGGAAGCAAAAGCGGGAGCGCCAATTTTAAAAAATTTCCAGGAGCGGGAGCTTTTCGGGAGTGTTATATATATATATTGATGCATATATATAAAAAAAAACATGCAGAATGTTGAATCAATTGCAAAAAAACATGAAAACATAGATATAAGATCATTTAATTAATTGATTAGTGATGAATCATGATCATTAAAGCATCAACGGTCAACCATTTAATACATATAACATCAATCATAAACATTTGTCATCAATAGATTGTAAAAGACATCAACCACAAAATGAAATAGAGTCTAGGCTCTAGAGAATCATATTCATTACCAAAGATTTGTAAGATTCATTGAATAGTTCAAACTTCAAAACTTCAAAATTCAAATTTCAAACTTCAAACTTCAAAGCTAAACTGCCATATAATGTTCAACTTCAAACTTCATAAGTTCATTGTTTACATAATAAGCCATAATAAAGAGTCAAGAGTCAAGACTCAAGACAAAGTACTAAGTTCTAGAATCTATAGACTACTTCTAAACAAGAAACAAAAAAGAGATCTAGTATATAGTAGAAAGTACTAAGTACTATTCTATAAGTTTTCCTCTTGCCACGAGAAACTTATAGTTTCTTATCCCGTGATCTTTGAAGAGAAGTAGGAACATGTGGAAGTGATCGTGTAACATGACCAACAACTGAATGGCCCTCACGTGACAATGAACGTTGTGAAGATAAAGGTAAAATCGTTGAATTTGGAACACCGCTAGTGGATGGGGGTGGCATGTCTCCTCCAAGAATATGATCACCTTCACGATCACCCAAAAGTTCATCTTCCAAGTTTTCTAAAACAATGGCTCCATCCTCCATATTAGTCTCTTATGGATTGGTGTCCCAATTCATATCTCTTTTATGGTTATATAAAGCACTCTCCTCCCTTACATCACAATAATGCGACAACAACCTCAAGTTGTAATGCACATAAACCAAGATTTAAGCGCGGTATGCATTCAAGTTGTTTCTCTTTACATTGTGGATAAAGCTATAAGTGCTCCAACACCTCTCTGCAGAAGAGGTGTTAACAACCCGAGAAAGCACCTTCACCACCAATTTATGCAAATTTTTGGTAGAGGAGCCATACATGTTCCACCATTCAATAGAGCCCATCATGTATCGATATTTGGTTGCATGCAAGTTACCAAAGACTCCATGCTCACTTATGTATTTTCTCAATTTGATTCATACTTGAGCACACTCCTCTTCATCGGGTACCAACTTGTCCAATGCAAGCATATATCCATTTTGCACCTCTGGATCTGTGTGTGGTTTTCTCCTTTCCCCACACCCAGGTGTTGGTTGGGCCAATCAAGATGAAGAATAATATTTTGGGGTAAGGACATATGCCAGGGCATGGAGTGGAACATTCAAATTATCCCACCATTTGACCACATGTTTATGGATATGATCATGCAAGATCGCATCCTTTGGTTGAAAAATGTCTTTGATTTGGCCTAGCATGCTGTCCATCTGCTCATACACCTCTCCAATCATCGACTGATCTGTATATGAAAACCGAATCATACTATAAATGTGTTTGGTGAACTGCAGAATATACCGAACCTGTTGCCAAAAATGGCCATCAAGAACTGTGTCCTCCACCTCCTGAAAGCCACTTCTCTCAGATGCAGATGTAACCCTATCTTTTAGATCCTGTCATGACTCACTCGAGGCCATACTAGCCAATGCCTCTCTTACCTTTAACAAACGCCTAAAGGTGAGATAATAGCTAGCAAATATGGTCTTTGCAATATTTAGTAACTCCAACTTGGAGTGATTGCGAAAAATGAAGTGGGCCATGCTATGATTGGTAAAAAATCTTATCATCTTCTTCCCTCTCTTGTATAAAGCACCAATCCATCTATAATCATGGTCCTTCATTTTAATGATATCATGCATCAAAAGGTTCATTGTGTGAACCAAACACTCTGACCAAAATATATTGGGGTACCTATATTCAATGATTGCTCATGTTGCCTTACAATTAGCAACATTATCAGTGATGACTTGAATAACATTGTAGGGCCCAATCTATTGAATGGTTTTAAGCAAGGCATATGAAATATTAATACATGTCTTGTAGAGATCTAAGTAGTCATGGGATGAAAGGAAGATCGCACCACTAGCAGACACACCAAGAATATTTATCAATGGCCTACCTTTCACATTTATCCAACCATCAGATACAATTGATACCCCATGCGGTTCCAATCATTTGTAAATTTTCCTAGAGCACCTTGGGTTTTGGCTCTTTCCTTATCAAGTCTCAAGGTTCTAGCTTTGTCATACCTAGGGCTCCTATATCCTTTAGGGGCAACATTGATGGCTTGGACCATTTCATGCCAATATGGTGAGTGAAGAACATTGAATGGTATACCACATGCATAGAGAAACCTGGAAAATTTTGCATCCACATCATCTCTACAACCTTGGTCAAGGAAATCTGATATTGTTCTATGTGAAGACGAAGGTGAGAATGCACTACCATGGGCAGATGCAACTCGACAAATGAACATTCTTTGTGTATTCTCATGTTCAACCTTTGTTTTTTTGGCTTTGTTTTGTGCTACCTCCTCTTCCCTTTGGTGGTTGAGTCTGTCTTCATGATCCACTTTCACACAGTTTTTAATTCCTATACTCTTACCTTCATCCCAATACATAGTCCCACATAGGTGATTTCTCACACGGGTATAGGAACCTATTTATTTTGTATGACAACGGTGGCATATAAATTTTCCTGTTCCACCCCTTTCCCTCCAGTAAGCTTTGTGACATACTTCCACATAGGTGTGCTCCTCTCTTTAAATTTTTAGGGATCATGATCATCACTGTCATTTTCATTGTCTTCGTCCCCTTCCATTCCTTCTTCCTCTCCTTGGTATGTGATGTCCACTTCTATTTCATCCTCACTATCATGGGTATTTCGACGTTAACTTCCCACCACCATCATTATAACAAAAAATGGAACCAAAATGGCATACCACATTGACATAAACATCATGAATGTTGAACCTTGATAATAACTTGCTACTTGCAATAGAATGATGGAGGAGAAATTGGAAGGAGTAGGAGAAGAAAACATTCAAATATTCAACATAGCATATGCCATAATATACTAGTTTACAACTCTATAAATTTCAATACAAATTAATGTATTCCTGCGATTATCCTAATCTAACAATTTCCGCCACTTGTTAAATACAAAATCACTTCTACTATTATTATTGTGGAAGCAATTAAACCACGATCACAACCACAATGCACAAAGTGAAATATCAATAACACACAACACACAAGTTTTACCGGGAAAGCGTAAAGCTAAAAAATCCCACTATCATATATTATGTATATCATGAATCATGAAACAATCTCATACAAAACTCTAATCCAAGAGCTCTCAGTACAATACAATTGTCTCACACTGTCATACACAAATTAACAAATACATGTGCCAATTTCCGTGTCCAGACAGCCTGCCTCCTTTGCACAATCTCTGCAATTCGAATTCTCACAATGATCGAATCATTCATGAATTGCCTAGCTTGCACATGCTCATAAGCATATCCACTGCATGTGTGATTAAATCACAA
>JASDQU010099931.1:1057679-1085991 GCA_032191745.1 Picea mariana
AGATAATAGATTAATATTTATTGTCTAATTTAATTAAGGGAAAAGTAAATTAGACACATGTTTCTTGTTGACTTTTCAACACTCCCTCTCAACAAGAAAGGGATTATCCTTCACCCCAATCCTGTCTCTATGATATTCGAATTTGCTCCTGGTGAGCGCCTTCGTCAGAATGTCGGCATCCTGATCTTCTGTAGGAATGTATTGAAGCAACATGATCTTCCGCTGCACACAATCTCTGAGATGATGATACCGGATATCTATATGCTTAGATCTATCATGAAACACAGGATTAATCGAGAGTTTAATGCAACTCTGATTATCACAATAAATCACTGTTGGATCTAAATGAGAACCAAACAAACCAACCAAGATCTTCCTCATCCAGATAGCCTCACATGTAGCTTGGCTCGCTGCCATTTATTCTTCTTCCGCTGAACTAAGTACCACAGATCTCTATTTCCTGCTGTACCAAGAAACAACTATAGATCCGATACTAAAGATCCCCCCTGATGTGCTCTTTCTGTCCGTTGGGCTGCCCGCCCAATCTGCATCCGTGAAGCCATGCAACTTCAACTCATCTGTCTGTCTATACCATAATCCATACTCAGATGTGCCCTTCAGATATCTCAGAACATGCTTACCCACCTTCCAAAAGAGTTTGGTAGGCTTAACCATCGTTTGACTTAGCTAGTTAACCGCGTAGCAAATGTACGGTCTCGTATTCACTAAATACATTAGTGAACCTACTAACTGTCGATAGACAGTAGCATCCACTACTTCTCCAGAAGTAGCATCCTCTTTCCTCCAATTTCCTAGAAGAGGAGTATCCATGGGTTTGCAACCCTCCATGTGAAACTTACCCAGTATCTCTATTGCATACATTCCTTGAGACACAAAAAGTTCACCATCTCGTTGCCATATTTCCAAACGAAGGAAATAATGAAGAAGGCCCAAATCCTTCATCTCAAACTCCTTTGCAAGGTCATCCTTGCATGAGTTTATCAACTGCTCATCACCAATAAGTATCAAATCATCAACATAGAGCACAATGATTAAAATCTTACCCTCCACCACAATTTGGTATAGGTTTTCATCTGCTTCACTTTTGGTGAAGCCCAATCCGATGAAATAGCTGTCTATCCGAGTGTACCAAGCACGGGGTGCTTGCTTCAACCCATACAATGCTCTCTTGAGTCCGCACACATGCGACTCTCTATCAAAGGTCTCAAAACCTTCTGGCTTCTCAATGTACACTTCTTCCTCAATGATCCCATTGAGGAACATAGTTTTCACATCCATCTGATGAATGCGCTAGCCCATCTGCGCTGAGAGTGCAAGGATGGATCTTATGGAAGAGTACCTTGTGATAGGTGCAAAGGTCTCATCATAATCTATCCCCTCGATCTGTGAGAAGCCTCGGGCCACAAACCTGGCCTTGTATTTCTCCACACTCCCATCAGTAGCTTGCTTTACCTTGTAGATCCATCTCAAACCTACCACTGACTTATCAATCGGTCTTAGGACAATTTCCCATACACTGTTTTTGACAATGGAGTCATACTCCTCTACCATAACATCAACCCAAGTGGGGTCCTGCACTGCTTCCTGAAAAGAAGATGGTTCAATCACAATACATTTGCTCATGAGAGCCATGTATCCAGTAAATCGATCAGGAGACTGTCTCTGTCTGTGCTATGAAATAGGGGCTCCTATATTCTTTGCAACATCTAGTCTCAATCTATCAGCTTTCGTGGTGCGCTTTCTACTATTTTTGATGGATGGCTCGGCTTGAGTGGTTTTCTCCACTCCATGAACCTCCTCATGTGGCTAATCCACATCTTGAGACTCATCCTTGGGAACCAACAATTCCTCTTCTACATGCAAGTCTAGCTCCCTCTCAAGCGACAACCACATGGCTTTCTCCTCATCGAATTTTATATCCCGTCGCATAACAGTCATCTTACTATTAGGAAAATACACACGATAATTATGGGGTGTTTCTGTGTACCCCACAAATATCCCAACTTCAGTAGTCGGTTCCATCTTCTTCCTGGCATCCTTGGTCACATGCACATAAACAAATGAGCCAAAAATTTTAGAATGAGAAACATCAGGTTTATTACCAGTAAAAGATTTTTCAGGTGTACTCATGCCAAGTACTCTATGAGGACAATGGTTCTGCACATAGACCGCAGTATTGCATGCTTCTGCCCACAAATGCATTGGTAGGACCTGATCATGCAACATCGCTCGTGTTGCACCCATGATCGTTCTATTCTTTCTCTCCACGACCCCATTTTGCTGTGGGTTATGAGGCGCTATGAGTTCTCTTCGAATTCCTTCTCTGCTGCAGAAGTCTTTGAATTTTTTAGATATGTATTCTCCACCATTATCGCTCCTTAGAGCCTTCACTTGCTTCCCCGACTCTTTCTCCACCAATGCTTTAAACTCACAGAACTTTGAGAATGTTTGATCCTTCTTCTGCATGAAGAATATCCAACATTACGAGAAAATTCATCAACAAAAATAACATAATACCTGTGTTTTGCTATTGAAGCAACCACGAATGGTCCACACACATCCGTGTGAATTCTCTCCAGGATCCCCGAAGCACGGTTCTCCTTTTCATGAAAGGTGGACTTTACATACTTCCCCAGGGTGCACCCCTTGCACCGATCTGACTGAGAAAGTGTTCCCCTTGGAAGTCCAGTAGATATTTGTTGCATGATCTTCAAGGCTCCATGATGAAGATGGCCCAATATCCTGTGCCATAATTCACCCTCATCTTGGCTCACCACTTTTTCTGCCTTGCCTATCATGGAATTGCAACCATCTACCTCCAACATGTAGAGATTCTTAATTTTAATCCCTATCTTTTTGACTTGACCCGTTGCTTTATGTCGCAGGTAGTCTTTACCACTGCTAAAAACAACATCATAGCCTCTGTCCTCCAACATTGCGACTGAGACCAAGTTTTTCTTTAGACCTGGAACATGAATAACATTTTTCAATTGAAATGGTTTACCTGACTCTCTCTGAAAGGTAATGGTACCAATACCAGTCGCACTGTATCGTCCATCCTTTCCCATCTCTATATGCATTATGAGATCTTTCTCCTCCAAGTCAATGAAAGACTCTTTATCTCCCATCATGTGGAAGGAAGCACCACTATCCAAATACCACACCGATCCTGATGCACTTGAAGCCATGCATGCGATCAAAGCAAAGTCAAGATCAAATCGTGAGACAAGAGCCTCACCAGTTGCAGCTCCAACAACCGTCTTGTTCTTCTTCTTTTGTGGATAGTTAGTAGCGAGATGCCCATGTTCGTGACAATGAAAACACTTCACTTTGGACAAATCCAGCTTCTTGACTTTATACTCAGATTTTGATTGGAATTTATTCCCTTTCCCTTTCCTTGCCTTGGCAGTTAAAGCACAATCCTATTCATCATCACACTTTTATGAAGATCCATCTCTGGTGTTCCGCCTGAACCCCTCTTGCACTAGATCTAACCATAGACATTCCCAATCCGATAATTTTTCCCTTCCATTGATAGAGTCTTGATAACTGTGCCAACTCTTGGGAAGCCCTATGAGCACCAAGCTCACCAAATCATCAACAACGATTGTTATTCCCACACTTCCAAGCTCATCTCGACATTGGACAAACATCGTGAAATATTTTGGAATGGTGTCGCATTTTTCCATCTTGATCTTCCTGAGTTTATCCTTGAGCGCCAATTTCCTATGGTCGCTACTGTTTTGGAACAGATCTATCAAAACCTTCTACATTGCATATGGTGTGGTTTTTCCATGGAGACTTGAGACAATGTGGTCTCGTACTCCCTCCAACAAAATCCTCCTTGCCTTTGCCACTTTCTTTTTCCATGCATCAAGATTTGCAGTATCTGTCACATTTGGCTTAGGAACATCTGCGTCAATGTAACCCTTCAAGCCATTGTCTTTGAGCACTGCTGCCATCCTGTCCTTCCAAGCAATGTAGTTCGAGCTGCCCTTGAGTGCATACTCCAACCTCAATCCATTGAAATATATTTTCGATCTTGAATCAAGTGTTGTACCAAGAAAATCTCACAAATTTGAATGTTATCCAACCCAAAACTCAACTTCTGCACTTTCCTCTTGCCCTGGGAGGTTCACACTCTACCTGAGAGAAACCTGAGGGAGGTTCACACCCTACCTGTGTGTAGCCCGCGAACTTGCCTGGGATGTTCTCACCCTGCTTCACTGTAGCCTGCGAGAATGCTCAAAAAGTTCGCATCCTTCTCCACTATTAGGGTGAGGGAAGTTCGCACCCTGCTCCACTGTAGTTTGCGAGAATGCTCAGTGAAGTTCACACCCTGCCTTTGTCTAGGGTGCGAGAATTACTGTTCTTGAAAACACTGGAAGTTTTCAGTACAAGGGTTCGCACCCTGCTAGAGACAGGACCTACGAGAATGAAATTATGTTCGCACCTCACTTCCGTGACTCCGTGGCCTCTGTGGATCTGATACCATGTAGAAATTTTGATACAAATTAATGTATTCCTGCGATTCTCCTGGTCTAACAATTTCCGCCACTTGTTAAATACAAAATCACTTCTACTATTATTATTGTGGAAGCAATTAAACCACGATCACAACCACAATGCACAAAGTGAAATATCAATAACACACAACACATAAGTTTTATCGGGAAAGCGTAAAGCTAAAAAACCCCACTATCATATATTATGTATATCATGAATCATGAAACAATCTCATACAAAACTCTAATCCAAGAGCTCTTAGTACAATACAATCGTCTCACACTGTCATACACAAATTAGCAAATACATGTGCCAATTTTCGTGTCCAGACAGCCTGCCTCCTCTGCACAATCTCTGCAATTCAAATTCTCACAATGATCGAATTATTCACGAATTGCCTAGCTTGCACATGCTTATAAGCATATCCACTGCATTTGTGATTAAATCACAATTGATAGCCAAACTGTCCCTTTCACCTATTATCTCAACTGGGTGTCCATTGGAACTGACATGCGTGTAGTTAACCGTGACGAATCTTCAGTTGCATGTGAGTTCACTAATTGTGAATTAATGAATATTTAATTCACTGAACTCTCACTAGTGCAACTGAGCTTAACTCACTTAAGTACACTTATAATTCTGTTACAATTCCAAATCACTCAGTTATGAATGAGATAATAGATTAATATTTATTGTCTAATTTAATTAAGGGAAAAGTAAATTAGACACATGTTTCTTGTTGACTTTTGAACAACAACACATGCATTTTTTTTTAAACAAAACAAGAAAGAAAAATGGGCTTAAGATCCTACCTCTTTAGCTCTCCAATGGTGGTTGAATATGACAATGGTAGCCTTCAATCTCCCTCCAAGCTCTCACAAATGGAAGCCGTCAAAGTTCAATGGCAATCTCCCTTACAAACTCTCCAATATCTCTTCCAAACTCTCCAATCTCCCTATGGGATCCTTCAATATTCCTTCCAAACTCTTCGATCCCTTCCAAGCTCTTCAATCTCCCTTCAATATCCTTCAATCTCCTTAGGAACTAGCAAGCTGCAAGAACACTCTCAAAGTCAAAACCCCCTTAATAAAGATGAGTGAAGTGAATGAAATGAGAAATAGAATGAGAGAAAAAGGAGTGAATGCATGTTTAAACTACTTAACCAACCCTAGGCCACATTTCCCTTCCCTCATTTCTCTTAAAAAAACCCCAAAAAAACTCCTTAAGGATTCCTCACATGCATAGGCCCTGGGGAGCATTTTTAACGTAGGGAGCGTCCAGGGAATGAAATCTCCCTAAGGAGGGAGCGCTTATGAAAATATAATATAATATTTAAAAAAATTATTAAACCCATATTTGATTAACAGTAAACCAAATTATCTTATGACCCACTTATTTTAAGATATTTGAGAGTGCATTGATGGCTGATGTTGATTTGTTATATACAAATTCTGTATGAATTATAAACTTGACCTACAGACCCTTCAAATTTATATTGCTCAACACATCCAGATGCAAATGAAACAAGGGGATGCAAAGGGAAACAATTCCCTACCAATGCATGTAGCACCAAGACTAGAACGACCATCTGTCAAAATGTTTTCGAGCAAAGACATCGACCATCTGTTAGAATTCTTTTGAGCAAAGACAAGATGTGTTGTCGATGTGTAAGGAAGAAGTCAGATGATAGATGATGTGTGTGACAACACTCGACCTACTATTATTATTTTCCATCTTACTAATAGATGGAGCGAGCTTATCATGGGTACCGATAAGACGTTTTAGGGACTCTTTGACAATAAATGAAGGTAAGTAGCTACATAGACTCCAACTGTATTCCTTTGAAAAATGAAAAGGATAAAATCACTTAGGAAAACCTTTTGACAACGCTTCCGATTAAAGAAAATCCTTTGTGCAAACATACATTCATTTATAGCCTCTATTAAATGTGAAGGACAACGAGATCCTGTAGTAGTAGTCCGACAAAAGAGAACCAATTCCACCATGATCCAAATAGTCTCATATAAGTTTATTTCCAGCATTGCATATAAAAATCTCAACAAACTTAATAGTCATTGAACTGATTGAAACTTATTAGCTATCTCACACATTATTACAAGGGGGCATTATTGTTCAAAATATTGTGTTTTATCATTCTAGACACATCCTCCATCAAGGTCCAATGACTCTCGATACAAGCTATGTCTCATGTCTAACAAATATTTATGTACAATTTTTTTTATGGAAAATGTTGAATAGATCCATAAGTCAAGCACAGTTTGAATTCAACGCCACAATTAGTGAAATCAATTGTGACTCGGGTCATGCTTCATTGGTGAGCTACATTCCAGAAACGGTGGAAACCCAATGGATCTTCAGTTAATGCTGTGATTTCATCTCATTAGAATTGTGCATAAAATCAATACAATTATAAATCCATCACCATCAAGTAAAGTAGGGAGCATCGTTAGTAATGTCTCTTACAAGCTACCAGTGATAAAGATATACATAAGTAACCTCGATCATCCTCTGACATCACTCACCAATTTGTCATTTCCCTACATTTATAACAATGCATGAATGAGGGCGCTAACACAACCACAATTGATCCTCGTTGTTGAGCCTGCTAAGATTTACAGAGAGATAATTGTAAAAATGGGGAACAAAATCCATTATCTCTAAGTATGGATGGTGGTCCTTATTGATGTAACTATGGGAGTATATTTTATGGCATGAGCTACAAGTCTTACTTTTCTCGATAGGTATTTGATATTTATTGATAGATGAATTTTCACTACTTATAAGGAGGCAATGGTATGGGAGCACATGACCGAGGATACTGCAAAGGTCTTTACTACAACTTTTGTTTTTATGCTTACCAGTAAGATTGCTACTATTTAATGGATGATCTGGATGATGTGACCTTATTGAGGCTACGAATTGGTGCTACTGGCGTGTGAATGAGAATAAGGTTGAGCGTGTGAAGCGTGAACAAAGTTATGCAGGTGTAGGATGAGCGTTAAAATTTGGGTCTTGGGTAAGGATAGGACGTGGATGACCTTCATCCAACTATCTCAAAGGGTCCAAAGACGTTGTTGATGGTGTTGCAAACAAGAAACACCCATGGGAATACCAGTGTGGGCTAAAATCACACACCGCTTCTTCAGAATCAACCAAAAGACAGAGAGATACACAGAGCTATGGGATCCAGGGAGGGAAAATCACTACTACTATTATAATTGGTTTAAGAAGAAAACCATCGAGAGGCCCGGAATCAATGGAATCGATGGAAATTTCTACACAACTTACGATTTATATAGGGATGATGGGGCGACTCACGACCATCCTTCCACTTCCCTTTCTCCCTTATCATTATTGACTGGTGCCACCGATATTAGCATAAAGGTGATAACAGTGGGCTATTGCAGTTTCATATAGTTCCCCGCTACTCGTAATAACTTTGAATTCCTTTGATCAACTATGCTTTCTATGTAGTCATGTAGCATTTTTTTTGAAGAAAAAGGAAAAGAATATTTATAAAATATTATCCAATGATGTTGTTTCTATGCATCTTTTTTTAACTTGGCGGAGTATTATATAACGTCATCTTTTAACATTTATTAGTAAAATGACATAGACACATGAGAAACCTCAACAAGTCTTCTTTGCAAATGGACACATGGAAGCCAGGAAGGGGATCTATTGAAGGAAATATGTCACGTCTTTTCCAGGGTTGTAGGCAAGGATTTGGAACAACACTGTTGCAAGGTCGAAGCCCAGGGTGAGTAGCTAAAGGAATTACGTATTCTACATGGATGCATGCAAGGAGGATATGTAACAACCAACTGATCTCTACATGTCTGAGAATTGTGTGATTGGAATCATTCTAGCAAGCAAGGGAATGCTTGTTAAAACACTAATCATAAGTTAGTTGGTTAGTTAAGTTAACCTAACTGTTATACAGTTACATGACAGTTCTGGTCTTTTGTATTATCTATGTACATGATTATTTACAGAAGCATTGATGAATAGAGTATGCCTTTTCTTCCATTGTTTAGTTATCTCCGTTCATCATGGTTTCTTGATTGCTTCTATTATTTCCATTATATTTCTGCTCTTTTCTTCATTATAAATCTAACAGTGGTATCAGAGAATTGTGATGCCTATGGCCTGTGAAGGAGTTCCTACTTAGAGGAGTGAGAGTTGTTGAGCCGCATGAGAACTGTGGATCATTTGAAAAAAAAAAACAGAACTCAGAGTTTTCCAAAACCCTAGGCACGGGAAGAAGTGATTGATGAGTGAAGGAAGTTATGCTCTAGTTGCACGCATGGGAAGAGGAAATTTGATAAGCGAAGGCGGGTTAAAACCTTAGCCACGAACAATGGAGGCCTGATAGAGGATATGTGTGTTCACCCCAAGCACAAGAGAGAAAGCCATTGCAAGTTCCTGCTGGAAGAGGCAGAAAAAAAAAAAAAAGTGCAGAGGCCCTGCCATAGCCGTCGCGAGTTGTTGGAAGAGGAAAAAAAAAGTGCAGAGGCGCTTCCATCGTTCGCCTGTCTGACCCACACAAAGAAAGAAACTGTTCGAGCCTATCTGACCAAATAGTTTGACTCGCGCAGAGAAAAACAATAGTCTGCATTTCCGGAGCTGTTGTTGTATTTGCTCGTGTAGAGGAAGAGCAAGAAATCCACCAAGCATTGTTTGTGAATTTCGAACCCTAATGGAGACCAAATTGTTCTTTATGAACAATTTTATGATCATTGGGACTGTGATGGATGCATTTTGAAGAGAGGGCATGCTTGGTGATACAAAAATCAAGTTTTGCATGAATAAGAGAGAGATGGAGTGCGCGCCCAGGCTGATATTTATTTTTATCATTTGATGATGAAAATGGAGTAGCAATAGTTGCGTACGGATCAAAAATCCCAACGATGAGTTGATGCATTTCTTTTACTCTATTTTTTTTGGGCTACCTGTCGATTCAGTTTCTGGATATATTTTTATTATAGTAGAAGTTTTATTATTTAAATTTTTTTGAAGGAGTTGATGGAATTTGTAACCATGATCCATGCCATGTTTTTCCCTTCAAAGCTTACATAAAAAGGAAGAGTCGATGACAACCGAGTCCCAGAAGGAAAGGAGGATATTGAATGACCACACCAGTCTATGTATGATTCTGAATTTCTGTTTTGGCATCACGGTCCTTTAGATTTTCCACAAATCCTGGTAAATAGCCATAGTCTACAAGAAGTTCGAGATCGCATAACCACTTGTTCAGGCAACAACATGCCGAGATCTCATCAGGCGAAAGGAATGACAGAGTGCAAACAACAACGTCCTTTGATATGTTATCAAGGGTTGTAAAAGGAGAAGAATTCGGATCATCTGAGATTTTTTTTCTTCTGCGCTAGGGGGAGAAATTTGGGTTTTCTTACCTGGAGTTTTTGGCCTCTGAGGTCGCGGGTTCAATCCCCCGGAGTCAACATCGGTTGATCTTTGAGAATCTCTGCCAAGGAACATTCTAGGCGAGCTTGAGTCGTCCTTCTCCATTTTTCTCAAACTAGGATAGTATCGTCTGTAGAGCAGTTTCGCCTATAAAGCAATTTTGAATGGCTATTGTAAAACCGCTAACGAATTGTAATTTCACCCACTAGTTGTACTACCTCATCCTCGTTTTCGATATTTTAAGTTATAAGGGTTTCTTTTAGTAGAGGAGTTATAAGACCTATTGTTAAGAGAATTTGTTAGTATGATTTTTGTAATGGAGTTATAAGGTCTTGTATGAAGGAGTTTTCTTCATTATTGTACTTGAAGTTATAAGGGTGTTAAAGAGTGTTTGTAAATGTGTTATAAGGAGTTTTTGGAAGTTATAAGGTGGAAGTTATAAGGCGTCTTTGACCTACTTGAAATTGAATAAGGGGGTATTAGGATCTTTGTGTGCATCTAAGTCATTGGTTATCCTGTAGTTTTTTGGCAGCATTCAACGAACAATTGCTCTTGGCATGCACAACATGATACATATCTTGTAGTTTTTTAGTCGCGTTCATACAAGGAACGATTGCTCTTTGCCTCTTCGCATGACTAACAGGATATTGCATGCACAACATGATACAAAATTGAATTTTGTGGCATCAACATACAAGCATCTCTCTTCCATATTCTGCATAATGGCAAGAATTGAAGAACTATTTACAATATTGCACACATTAATTAACTCAACTACAGAATCTACAATTGCAATAAACAAGTGCACTCTTAGTACAGTGATTACTTGTTTACAAGTAACACACAAGAAGATTGATATGTTCAAACATCAAAAAAAGTTTTTGTCGGATGAGTTAAGTTTGCTTCGACACCAACAATGTGATTACAACAACCAAAATGGCATCAAGGATGAAAATAATAAAGACATTCAGTTGACTAGTGATGACAGTCATAAACATGAAGATCAGTTAGATGAAGTCCCCATGTCATAAAAAGTTGCGGATAAATGTATTGTTCGACCATAGGAAGAATTATGCATTAAACGAAATCGATATGGACTAGGATATGAAAATGATGCTAACAACCTTTTTCATTTTCCTAATTATTATGAACCTGTTTGCTTTGTGAGTGGAGGTTTTTTGAATGATGATAAGACGACAGAGCATATTGGTAAGGAACATGTATAGGATATTGTTGATGATGATGTTTTTCCAGATCATGATAATCGATCGGATTAAGAACCCATACAGTGCAAACACTGTCACCGAGTTGGCCATGATAAGTCAAATTGTTTTGATCTTCATCTATGCAAATTTTGTGGGAATGCAAATCACCCCTCAGTAAGGTGCCAAAAGCGCAAGAGGAAACAACTTCATTTTGGATGGTTAGGGAATTGGCATTGGCGTTTGGAAGCCAATTTATTGGAGCAGTCTTATCGCCGAATTTATACGCAAGTACAGTCGTACTTGATTGGATATATTTCTACAGTTGATGGACATGAATGTTTTTCAAGATTTGATGATTTAGGGTATGATCGGGGCTCAATTGATGTAGTATTCTGAGTTGAAGATCGAGTCTTCAGACTCCACCGAAAGACAGTTTGATGTTCTAGATCTCTTCTTGGCCATACTTGCGAATGACGGTCAAGGGAATTAGAACCACTTGTCCCCGACAGGGGGGGAATCTAGTTGAGTTAGGTTCCAAGTTTGATTTTGCGTCAGGTTCCAAGTTTGATTTAGAGCCTATGAACAGATGATCAAGTATGCAACCTAGTTCTTGGTATGCAGTCTTTTTCCTGAACATATTGTTGTTGATATGGTTTGTGGTCAGCTTAAAACCACCTATTGAGCAGAAGACATGAAGTTATGCTTGTCAAATTTTCATATTTTTGAGCTTTGATCTCTTGTTAGTTTATGGTCAACTTAAAACCATGCCATTTAGTAGAAGAAATTAGCTTCTGCTAGACATTTGGTTTGTGGTCATCTCGAAACCACCAGATTGGTTTGTGGTCATCCTAAAACCACTATATGAGTTTGTGGTCAACCTTAAACCACCAATTTAGTAGAAGACATCAACTTCTGCTATTTGTTTTTCAGAGTTCAGAGAGCATCTTCAACCAGCCCTCTGAATATTTGATTGACACATGTGATTGTCAAGTAGTGGCAGTTTTTCAGGCAAGAACAAACTTATGATTAAGGGGGGATGTTAAAACACTAATCATAAGTTAGTTGGTTAGTTAAGTTAACCTAACTGTTATACAGTTACATGACAGTTATGGTCTTTTGTATTATATATGTACATCTATGTACATGATTATTTACAGAAGCATTGATGAATAGAGTATGCCTTTTCTGCCATTGTTTAGTTATCTCCATTCATCATGGTTTCTTGATTGTTTCTATTATTTCCATTATATTTCTGCTCTTTTCTTCATTATGAATCTAACATTTGGAACAACACTGTTGCAAGGTCGAAGCCCAGGGTGAGTAGCTAAAGGAATTAAGTATTCTGCATGCATGCATGCAAGGAGGATATGTAACAACCAATTGAGCTCTACATGTCCGAGAATTGTGTGATTGGGATCATTCTAGCAAGCAAGGCAATGTATGAGAAGTTTTTTTGTTGTTTTATATTTGAGAGCACGCAATTATTTCATACCAATTAACCTGGCATATCCAACACCGTACTTGATTCAGTTTTCCTCTACCACCCGTTGGAGCACACATTTGACGTCATCGATAGCTCTCGTTTTCGAGTTGTTAAATGACACAATACAATGTTTTTAGTCTTCAAAAATGCCTCCAGAACATGAAACACATACCTAACTAAGCTATGGGAAAGGAGAAAATAAAGTCAAATGTTATGAAGGCAGGTTTGACGTGATGAAAATAAACTTATGCCAAAGGTCCTGAACCAGAAGGTCTATAGTCAATAGCAGAAGGAAATCGGATCTGGTGTTCCTGGGTGTTAATCTGACTCCACTAAACGAAAGACAGTAGGGTTCGTATCTCCTTTCCAACCTATTGATAAAGAGGCATGGGCTACAAGCACACATTTTCATAGGAATCTGATTCATGCTGATGAGGTAAGAAACATGAATCCAATTGGTTTTCTTTAAGATAAATTGAGATTTTTTTTTTCCATTTTCAAGAAAAATTGTAACAATAAAACTGAATTAACACAAGTTTCAACTCTAGTGTTATGCTCTCAAAATTTACATGCATTATGCCATCTATTTTTATAGAAAAGAGCAGCTTGCATAAAATGTCGACATATGCATTATGCCCTCTATTGTTACAGAAAAGAGTAGTCTGCATAAAATGTTAACACATGCATTATGCCATCTATTGTTACAGAAAAGAGCACCCTTCTGAATTTTTGGATGAAGCTAAGGCCATAATAGGAGTATTTGAATCCTTCTCATATCTCCCCCTTGTAGCTTTCAGTTTCCTATTAGACATAGAAAATGATTAGTTCAAACCCTAAGATGAATAATGTTTTTGACATTGGTATAGAGTTAGTGTTTTCATTAAAATTGGCATTGCATAATGGAAAAAATGAAACAAATTACCTCCAAGATGGGACTAGAGGTGTGGTGATTTTAAGGATTCATATTAGGATGATCGACCAATTAGGAGGAGCATACTCTGAGTCAGTTGGGTCCTAAGAGGAGCATACTCTAAGTGAGGTCTTGAGAGTTGAGGCGGGTGAAACAGTAGGGTCATAAGCTTAATAAGGAGGTTTCAATATTTTATTTTAACAACAGGTAAAATCTCAACATCACATATATTCTTTGAAGTTAAGTGATTTACCAACTTAAAATCAGTGGTCTTGTTGTTGTGTTCGGCCTCCCACATATGTCGCGGTATAGTAAACACTCTTACGTTATTTCCAAACATATAACATGAGATGGTGGATGTTGCCCTTGTGAACTATTATCTGACGATCAAGATGGGACGCCTTGACGGACATATGATGAAAAGTGAGCACATCATCATAGACAAAAATGCAGAGCATGCGTGGAAGGACGGTGCCAAGGCAATGTGCAGCTGATAGTAGTGCTCCAAATCATATCCAACAATGGAGAGCACGCGTGGAAGGAGTGTGTCGTGGGCAATCACTATCCACCATGCACTAATCCAATGATTGGATAGTGTGTGTGGATAAGTGCCCTACTACTATCCATGATCATACATGCATGCTCATGTTGCATGCCAAATACGGTTTCAACCATCTCCCATCCCGGTGATTCCGCACAGTGTTGTGATATGACGTGATTTTGTTAGATTTTGAAAACAACAACCTTTAATGTTTTTGGTCCTCCACCGCCCGGAGCTCCACTTGTAAACTACGAGACTCCACTGTCACTGTGACATGTACAACCTCCATTTAATGATGTCTTAATGTTTACTTACCAACATTCTGCCTGTTTAATGTTGGTTTACTTACCTCCACCCAACCCCATTGAAGTTTTATCATGGAAATAAACACGTTTTATAGGATAACAAGTTTTATAAAGGAAAACCATTTTACGTAATTTTTATCAGTGAGCGAGGTCTTGAACACCTAAACGTGAAACAAGGTAATTTCTGGATCAATAATTTCTAGAGCATTAAGTATCAGACAAGTGTGTTTTTCTTACAAATTAACTCCAATTTTATGAACCCTTCCATTTGCAATTTTTGTGGTAAGCCTTTTCTCAGAAGGGATATATTCAGAATCTTATGACATCCAAGTTGAAACTGACGGTCTCCAGGTAATTCGTGTATCAAAATTTAACAATGATTGAAAGAGATATGGTCAAGATTCTAAAAAACATTAATGTATTAATTATTACACAGAAACATAAAAATATCAGCCTCAAGTTGAAACTTTTAAGAGATTTCTCTTTCAAATTTAGAACATTAGCCACATTGATCTCACACTATCCTATTCTCCTACTCTTTTTACCTACCCTAAAGAAAACGTCTTGTTCTCAAATTTATTTTTTATTTAATTATTTTTCGCTTGAAATACTAGATCCGAATTCCATTCCAGATTGCAAGCAAATTACATCTCATAGTAAAGATTAGAGATGAAGATTTCATTGATATCTGTAATTAGGCCAAGGTAGGATTTTGGTTGATACCATCAGTTTATTGGTACCCAAATATCTCTTGAAATCTTCCTTTGCCTCGTTGTGTCCGTTTGTGGGTGCCAAAACTGTCTCCGACCTTGTTATGTTCCATATATTGATTCCTCACTTTTTAGAAAAAGTCATTTCAAGATCTCAATTCGAAGAAAACTAGAGCTCAAACTTAGTTCATGAGACTAATTGGTTTCCTTGTTTGTATTAAAAAAATTAAGACTATCGTGTTTGAAGCCAGATGAGGTGGTCGGTATAAAGTTGACACGATAATTGTTGAGATTCATTTCTTACTTCGGTCATAGAAATGCATATTTTGGCTGATACCATCAGTTTACTAGTACGCAAATAAGATCATTTTCGAAAATCTTGTGGCAAATAGTTAAAAACATAGTATTTAGACACATCAATTTATGAGACAAGAAAAAAAAAAATTACAAGTGAGATTGTCCTCACGCTCACGTTATCTAAGTAAAATACAATTACAATTTATAGACTCAAGAAACAATCAACCAATCCCTAAAATTGTGGATCTGGAATCTCTTACGAGCTAAAATTAAACTCTCGTAAAACAACCCAAGAACAAAGTTCTAACAACATTCTAAATTGACAATTATTCTAGAAATTTCGACATTATTCTAACATCCCCCTTTAATGGAGAAATGGATTTTCTACAACACCTAACTTGCTTCTAAAAACTCCAAACTTGATTTTTCCAAAAGGCTTGGTAAATATATCGGCCACATTATCATTTGTGTTACAAAAAATCAAATTAATTTCCTTTAATTCAACCTTCTCTCTCACAAAGTGGTGTTGTAGTTCTATGTGCTTTGATCTTGCATGGTATAATGGATTACGTGCCAATTTGATAACACTTTGATTATCACAATTGATGCCTGATCCAGATTTTATGAGCAGAACGAAATGAATACAGATTATTAACAGGTGCTTAACATAAAATAACATAGATATAATAAAACTGGTTTTCTATTCAATAAGGAAATAAGCTGAAACTGTAAAATGCAACATAAACAAGCTTGTTGGAATGGTGGTGGCTTATCTCTGAGAAGAGATGTGATGGTTGCACTCATTCGCAAGAAGATGATTACAATGAGGCTCTGAGGGAATTTTTACAATAAACAGGAATGTCAAAAACCCTAGACATCCAAAAGCCTAACCCTAGGAGATGAAGCGCCAAAAGTCATTTGGGCCCCGTTTGGGTAAGTTAGTACATCAACTTCCCGGGGTCATAACTTTTGCATACGATCTTCGTTTTAGGTGTATGATAGCCCGTTGGAAAGGTATCGTCGAGGAGATTCATTTTGGGGAAAATATAGAAGTAAATGCCATATTTCTCACCAGTTTCTCAAAAAACATCGTTTAGGGCCTCAAAACGGCTCCGGAAGTGAAAAACTGCTAAAAATAGTAAATTACCAAAATTGCCAGAAAACTATTTTGAGCTAGTTGAAAAAGGTGGGTGGCCACCAATATCCACCTAGATAAATCCTCCCTCCTTAGGAATAAATGGTCTCCATTGTGTTGATTTCCCCCATCAGAAGAGGAATTTCTGCTGAATTTGGCCCTGGGTGAGCCACTTGCCTTGGTGCAAGAGTTGCCCTGCTTTGACGACTCGATAAAGCTAGATCCTTTGCTTTCGAGTGCCCTTGATCTGTGTGTCCATAATCTGATCATTGGATGCCTATTGTAAGTAGTCGGGGTTGATCTCTGTTGGTGTCATTTGTTCTGCTACTTCTGAGGTGTCCAATAATGGTGGGAAATAAGGGCGAAGGAGATCCACGTTGAACACTGGGTGCAGGCCAAGAAAAGGAGGAATGTTGAGCTCAAAATAATTATCCCCCATGGCCTTGGTGATGGTGTATGTCCCATAACAGAGTGGGCGAAGCTTTCGATCGAGTCATGTAAGGCATTCTTTCTGTAAGTGCAACCAAACTTTGTTGCCCATCTGAAACTTATGTGGCACTCGATGTTGATCATGGCATTGCTTGTACTTGTCATTGGACTTCTGTAGGATATCGTGAACCTATTGGTGGATGTGTTGGATCTGCTCAATGAACTAGGTGGCTTTGTTAGCTTCAATTCAAGCAGGAGATGAGTCGGTCGAGGTGACCGCAAGGGGAAGTGCAACATCTATGGGACCCAATGGTTGGAATCCCAACCCCACCTAAAAGGGGCTTGGCCGATTGAGCTATGCAGGGCTCGGTTCTAGCTATGTTGGACATAGGGAAGGCTCTCATCCCATGTGCAAGGGTTCTTTGAATTATACATGCGAAGGATATGCACAATAATTCGATTTACGACCTCGGTTTGGCCATCTATCTAGTGGTGGAAGGATGTGGATTTGGTGAGCTTGGTGTCCAACAATGACCAGAGGCTCAACCAGAATGTGATAAGGAATCGACTGTCCTGATATGAGACAATGGTTTGTGGGATTCCAAAATGTACCCAGACTCGTTCAAAGAAGAACTTGGTAGTGGCCTCTGCTGTGATGTTCTTCTTGTAGGTAACCAGAATCACCATCTTAGAAAAGCGATCAACAACCACAAAAACACATGCATTTCCCCTCTTGGTGGACGAGAGGCCTGACATGTAGTCCATTGAGATGGATTCCCATGGCCTGCCAGGAGTAGGAAGAGGGGTGTACAGGCCTTGTTTCTTAGTGGTCGGTTTGGCAATAGCGCAGGTAGTGCAAGACCTGATATACTTGTTGACCTCCTGTCAAAGTTTCGTCCAGTAGAAATGTTTCTATAGCATCGCCACTGTCTTTTCGATGCCGAAGTGTCCTGCCACCTGACTGTAGTGGGATTCCCAGATCAACTTCTCTCACTCGCTTGATGGAACAAAAATATGACCCAGACGACACAACAACCCATCCTAAAGGTCGAAATTATTGACAACTGCGTTTGCACCCAACATTTGGTAGGTGCTGGTGAAGTCTGGGTCTGTCTCATAGAGTTGGGGCCATCCAAAGGTCTCATGACCACAAGATTCTAGCATTGTGGTGAGTGTCGCGACTGGCGGTCTATTGAGGCAATCAACGACACGATTGGTGCNAACAAAAATATGACCCAGACGACACAACAACCCATCCTAAAGGTCGAAATTATCGACAACTGCGTTTGCACCCAACATTTGGTAGGTGCTGGTGAAGTCTGGGTCTGTCTCATAGAGTTGGGGCCATCCAAAGGTCTCATGACCACAAGATTCTAGCATTGTGGTGAGTGTCGCGACTGGCGGTCTATTGAGGCAATCAACGACACGATTGGTGCTTCTTATTTTATACTTGATGTTGAGGTGGAATTGTTGCAAGTATGTGGACCACTTTTGATAGCGGTCATTCTGCAATTTTCCTTGTGTCTGCATGAACTGCAGTGGCTTATGATCAGTGTGGATGACTGTCTCCTTCCCAAGAATGTAATGTCTCCACTGGCGGCAGGCTTGCACAATGGAGTACATTGCTTTGTCGTAAGTAGGGTACTTACGAACAACATATGATAGTGTCTCACTTTGATAGGCCATGGGGTGGTCGTGCTGAGTGAGAACGATGCCCACAACATTGTCTGAAGCATCTGTCTCGATCTCGAAGGGTTGTTGCAGGTCTGGTAGTGAAAGTACTAGGGTTGAGCACAAGCGCTGCTTCAAATCATTGAACATTTGTTGTTGGGACTGGCCCCATGCAGATTTCACCTTACCACCACCCCTGGTTATTTGGCTGAGGGCCCATGCAATATGGGAGAATCCCAACATGAACCTGCAGTAGAAATTGGCAAGGTCCAAAAAGATCTGAAGCTTAGTGAGTGTGGTTGGGGTTGGCCAGTCACAGATGACTTGGATCTTGGCTGGATCCACATGTGCGCCATGTTGATCAACTATGTATCCCAGGTAATGGACCCTGTCCATGCCGAAGGAGCATTTTTCCAAGTTGGCATATAGCTTGTGCTGTCGCTGGGTGTACAAAACCTGCTGAATATGCTGCAAGTGATCATCCCAAAACATGTCAGCCCAAGTCTTGCTGTAAATGAGAATGTCATCCAGATACACCACTACAAAAGTATTGGTGAATGGTTGTAGGATATCATCCATCATCCTCATGAAAGTGGATGGAGCATTTGTCAAACCAAAGGGCATGAACAACCATTCAAAAAGGCCTTCCTTTGACTTGAAGGTGGTCTTCCATACATCTGTTTGTTTTGTTGGGACCTGGTGGTAGCCAGACTTCAGATCAATATTATTGAAGTATTTTTCCCCCGTGAGTTGATCAAGGAGGTCGTCGATTCAGGGAATCGGGTACCGGTTTTTTACTATGATTTTATTAAGATCTCGGTAATCAATGCAAAGTCGCTAGGTTCCATCTTTTTTTTGTACTGGTATGATTGGGCTCCCGCTAGGTGATGAGTTGGGACAGATGTGCCCCTTGTGGAGAAATTCTTGGATCTGTCACTTGATCTCCTCATTCTCCAACAAAGAGTGACAATAGACTTGCCCATTGGGCAGCGATGCGTCGGGGGTCAGATAGATGGGGTGCTTGACTTGGCAGTGCAAAGGTACCCCGGTAGGTGAGGAGAAGATATCTGAGTATTATTTCATGATCTTATCTACTTTCTTTTGCTGTGTGGAGAGGTCGGTCGCAGAGACCCTGGATGTGGTTGTGATATTTCGCTTATTCTGAGAGCGAATCACGAAGAATAAAAACTTCCCCATCTAAGAGATGACCTTCCTACATTGCTTAGCATAGATCAAGGAAATAACACTAGGTGGGACTGTCTCGGGTATCCTGTACAATTTTTTGTTCAAAGTAATAATAACACTACGAGGCCTAGACTCATATACAACATGATGTTTCCATAAATAAGGTTGGCCCAAAAGAACATCACAAACTTCGAGAGGAGAAACATCACACAATACCTCATCTTTGAAGGGCTTGATGTTGTACGACAATCGACACTATTGACTAACGTGGAGATCGCTTCCTTGGTGGAGCCATCCAATGGTGTAAGGTTGTGGGTATGACCTCTGTTGAGATGAGGTTGTTTTGGCTACCGCTATCAATGATGAAGTGCAACGGGGTGACTTTTACCCACATCTATGAATGGAAGAGGCACTCACCTTCTTCTGGCTTGTTTGTTTCACCAGGATGGATCTTGGTGGTAGTGACGGTGGCACTGGGTTCCGCGTTAATAATCTGTCTTCCATTTTATGGTTCTGGCTTAGAGTCAGAACCCACATCTAATTYAGAGGATTTCACTTCGACCACCAACAACTTATTTGAGCGGAAATCAACAGTGTTATTCCAAGGGCTCTTATGGAAGTCGCACCACTTCCCAGTATCTTTCTTTGTCTTTCCGGTGTCCTTCTTTGCTTGCAGCTTGGACTGGTTTTCCTGATACTGTCCATATTTTCTGTGGGTTGGGGCCACCCTTTTCTGTATTTTGTTGTGAGGGGTTCCCAGGCCCAAATTGTCGTGTCTTTTGTTTGAGCTTCTACTCGATTTTGATGGAATATCGGTAGGCCACGCCTGAGGATGAGATGTCCAAAAATTCTATTTTGGTCTGGATGTATCTATGTAGAGAACTTCGATATTTGAGCACCATATGTCACATTGAATCTTTGATACCCATCTTGGTGCGCAAGGTATGGAAGATATTTGTGAAATATGGCACTGCTTGGTCTCTTTCTTGCCGCAGTCTGGTCCATTTGGTATACAAGTCGTCATAACTTTCGACAGGGTAGTATTGTTCCTTAATAGAATCTCTGAAGGATTCCCAGGTGGTCATGACTATAAATAATGAGGGTTCCTCTGTTTCCATTTTCTCACATAATTTTTCCCACCAATCTTTGACATGGGGAACAGATTTGAGGAGTGCAAAAGTAATATTTTCTCTATTCGAAAAGTTATGGACAAAATATACCCTTTTAGTAGATTCAACCACTTTTCTACAACATCTGCGTCTATCTGACCTTCAAATATAGGAATATCGAAATTTATTTGTACCTTGAAGGGGGTGACACCTCCGCTCAAAGAAGATGCGGCGCCTGTTGGTAGTCGTCGAAGGATTTGCGCGAAACTATCAATCATCTCATTCCTTTGTTGCGTGAGGGCTTCCTCAATCAACAGTTTGAAAGGATCTCTTGTCCCATCATCTTTCTTTTCTCCTGCCATGAGAGGTCGCTTGGGTGTGTGAGAGATTTTTTCCTCAAGAGAAACAAGCTCGAGACCCAACTCTTTATACTCCGACCTCGTTGGGGACATGCATTAAGACGACAAGGAGTAGACCGCTTTGATACCACTGATCCATATTTTATGAGAAGAATGAACTGAATACAAATTATTAACAGGTGCTTAACACAAAATAACAGAGATACAATAACACTGGTTTTCTATTCAATAAGGAAATAAGTTGAAACTGTAAAATGCAGCGGAAACAATATTGTTGGAATGATGGCGGCTTATCTCTGAGAAGAGATGTGGCAGTTGCGCTCATTCGCAAGAAGATGATTACAATGAGGCTTTGAGGGAATTTTTACAATAAACAAGAATTCCAAAACCCCTAGACATCCAAAAACCTAGCCCTAGGAGATGAAGTGCCAAAAGTCATGTGGGCCCCGTTTGGGTAAGTTAGTACATCAACTTCCCAGGGTCGTAACTTTTGCATACGATCTCCATTTTAGGCGTATGATAGCTCGTTAGAAATGTATCATCGAGGAGATTAATTTTGGGGGAAATATCAAAGAAACTTCTATATTGCTCACCTTTTTCCCAAAAAACATCATTTAGGGCCTCAAAACGACTCCGGAAGTGAAAAACTGCTAAAAATAGTAAATTACCAAAATTGTCAGAAAACTGTTTTGAGCCAGTTGGAAAAGGTGGGTGGCCACTGATATCCACCTGGATCAATGTCTGTTGGTCTATTTTTCTTCTCTTTAACATCTGCAAGAATTCTTCGCAACCAAACTGCTTCATTGGTAGCACTGGTGAAGACTTTATACTTAGAGTTTGTCGACAACAAATAAACTGTTGGTTGTTTCTTGCTACTTCATGACACAACCCTCGATCTTATATGAAATTAATAACCTGAGGTAGATCTTCTCTCATCAGGATTTCCTGCCCAATCTGAATCAGAAAAACCTGTCAGTTCAACATTAGATTCATTAGTATACATAATATCAAAATTTATTGTTCCTTTCAAGTATTAGAGGACTTTCTTTGTAGCTTTTTAGTGGCCAGTTTTAGAAGGCTTAGCCATGAACTGACTAAGGATGTTGACTGAGTATGCTATATCTGGTTTGGTAGTGGTGAGGTAGTTCAAACTTCCCACCAAATGACGATATAATGTACCATCTTCCTCTTTAGTTCCACCATCACTGTATAACTTTGCATTATGTTCTAAGGGAGTTGACATTGATTTACATTCATTCATATGGAACTTTTTAAGAATTTATTTTTTGTATTTTCTTTGTGTAATCAATGTCTTACTAGGCTCCCTCTTGACTTCAAGTCCTAAACAGTAATGCAATTCATCGAGCTCTTTCATCTCAAATTCTTGAGACAACTGACTTTTAATATCACCGATTAACTTGTGTGCAGTGCCTGTAATAATGAGATCATTCACACATAATTATATTAAAGCAACATTTCCATATTCAACTTTCTTAATATATAGGTTAGGATCACTCTTTCTTTTCACAAAGCCTTTATGATAAATGAATCAATCAATCTTTACATACCATGATCTCGGTGCCTGTTTCAAACCATATAAGGATTTCTTTAACCTGCAGACTAGATGCTCCTATCCCTACTTGACAAACCGTTCAGAATGAACCAAATAAACCTCTTCCTTTAAATCACCATTCATAAAAGCAGATTTAACATCTAATTGATGTATTTTCCATTTATGTGGTGTAGCTAAGGAAATAAGTATTCTAATTGTATTCAATTTAGATACCAGTGCAAAAGTATCATCATAATCACTGCCCTCCTTTTGTGAACATCCTTTTGCAACTAATCTAGTGATCCAGATTATTTTCGGTACGAAATGAGAGTAGAGATATAATAAAGAAATGCACAGAGATATTGCAGATATTCAATAATATAACAGAAATGTATCAAAGATGCAACCATAAACACAGATATACAATAATACATGATTTCTATTAATCAAAGAAATGTATAGAGACTATAAAAATACAGAGTGAAAGACTCGCTAGAATGGTGACAACTTATCTTTGAGAAGAGATGTGACGGCTACTCGCATTCACAAGAAGATGATTACAATGAGGCTCTGGAGGCCTTTTTACAATAAACAGGAATGCCAAAAGTCCTAGACATCCAAAAATCTAACCCTAGGAGATGAAGCGCCAAAAGTCATGTGGGCCCCATTTGAGTAAGTGAGTACATCAACTTCCCGGGGTCGTAACTTTTGCATATTATCTCCATTTTAGGCGTGTGATAGCTCGTTGGAAAGATATCGTCGAGGAGATTCATTTTGGGGGCTCAATAATTCTTTCAAATATCATTGAGAACCTCGATCTCGAAAAACCTTCATTTGGGCCCTCAAAATGGCCCCAGAAGTTAAAACCTGCTAAAAATAGTAAATTGCCAAAATTGCCAGAAAGTTGTTTTGAGCCAATTGAAAAAGGTGGGTGGCCACCGATATCCACTTGGATCATCTAACCTTATATTTATCAATGCTACCATCTTCTTTAAATTTAGATTTGTACAAGCATTTGCTTCCAATAGGGACTTTGTTTTCTAGAATTTCTACTAATTGCCATGTGTTATTTTTCATAAGAGAGTCATATTCTTCATTCATAGCATTTCTCCACTCTTCATGTTCTTTAGCTTGTTCATTGTTTACAATTTCTACAACATTCATTACATGTGACCTCAATGCATAACATTTAAACCTTCAAGGTGGTTGCGTTTTTCGTAATTACCTCATTGGTACTTCATTGCTTTCATCTCTTATGTTTCTCTATGGTGACTCTTCTCCACTTGATGTATCATGACTACTTGAAGTGTCCATACTGCTTTCATTTCGTTCTTGAACCTGTACCTGTTCATGTTCGTGTTTAACCGTTGCATCTATTTTGAGATGATCATCATTATCATTATAAATATACCAATCATCAACATCATTCATTGTAACACCTTTATCTGCATTCTCATGAAACGCCACATCTCTACTTGCAAACAATTTATTTGAATTGGGATCAAACAATTTGTATGTTTTTTTATTAGTACAATACCCAATAAAAACACACTTGATTGATTTTTCATCAAGTTTTCTTCTCTCATCCTTAGGAATATGTGCAAAGTCAGTGGATCCAAACACTCTTAAGTGACTAACATCAGGTTTATAACCATGAAAAACCTCAAAAGTAGTTTGAAAATCTAATTTCTTAGTTGGACTTCGATTCTTTAAATAAACAACAATATTAATGGCTTCTTCCCAAAAACCATTAGAAATATTTTTAGCTTGAAGCATACTACGAGCACACTCCACCAGTGTTTTGTTCCTTCTCTTTGCGACACTATTTTGTTGAGGTGTATGAGGTATTGTAAATTGTTGTTGGATCCCATTAAATTTACAATAACTTTTAAATGCTTCTGATGTATATTCACCACCCTGATCAACTATGAGAATTGTAATACATTTTCCTGTCTATTTTTCAACCATAGTTCTTAATTCTTTAAAATACTCAAATACATCACTTTTTCTCCTCATGAAATAGACCCAAGTATATCTAGAACTATCATCAACAAAAATAAGAAAGTACAAAGCACCATCAAGTGACCTAGTTTGCATAGGTCCGCATACATCAATATGAATTAATTCAAGTATATTAGTTTGTCTTTTCTCTGTATGTATGAGAAACTCCTCTCTATGTTGCTTACCAAGTTCACATGCTTCACATTCAAAATGATAATTCTTCATAACATGAAGACTTTCAAACATTTTTTTTCTTTGTAGTAACATCAAATCATTGTAATTGACGTGCCCATACCTATGATGCCATAATTCTTCATTTGACATTGTTGTAGATGTCAATGCTTGTTTTTTGTTCAAAGTCACATCCAACTTATACAAACCCCCAGTTCGTACCTATGGCAACAATCCTATAGTGATCTTGGATATCTTTTACAACACACCTTAACTTACCAAATTCCACTTTTAAATCATTATCAATGATAGTAGAAACATATATTAAGTTCTTTTTTATGCCAAGAACATACATCACATTGTGAATTTGTCTCAATCGTCCATCAGGTAAGTTCACAGTTATTACTCCATATCCTTGAACTTTATGTGACCTATTATCTCCTAAATAAATGTGTGTGCCATCAATGTTCTCATGATATTCATCATACCATTCTCTATTACAAGACATGAGTTGATGCACCAGAATCAATGAACCATTTATTCTCATCATCAGTTTCAGTAGACAATGCAGCTTCAGAAATAAACAACTTAAGATTTTTAAATCCATCATTGACTGAAGTGTCTTTATGCACAAAATTTCCATTATTCCTTTTATATCTTTGAGTACAATCTTTAGCAAAATGTACGAGTTTGCCACAATATTCACATTCAACGTTTATTTTAACATAAGAATGAGAATAAGTCATACCTTTGTGCTTTTCTTGAAACTTGCTTATGTTCTTGTCCCATGGTTTACCTCTATATGATCGTCTTCCTCTTGCAATCAACGCCAAATATGAGCCACTTGAGTCCAGATCATAATTCTTCATTCTCTCTTCCACTTGAAGAAGATTTCCAACCAATTCATCAAAAGTAGGGGGCTTTGGTCTAACAAAGAGTGTTCAAATAAAGACTTTATAATCTTGCACTAAACCTTTTAAAGTGATAGTTACTAAATCACTATTGGAAACATTTTAACCAATATCACCCAACTTATCACTTAAATCTTTAATTGAAGATACAAAATTACTTATGCTTTCATTGGCTTCCATTTTGATAAATAAAAGCTTAGTTTTTAAGAATAATATCTAGTTTGCATTAGAGGTTTCATACAAACCTTTGAGAACTTCCCATGTCTCTTTGGAAGTTTTACAATCTCGGAATGTGAGGAATTATGTTTTCCTTTACAAGATTTCTGGTTTATCCCAATCTAGAATTGAGGCAACAACAACATTGAGTTTGGACTCATCTCCTTTCACAATAGTCCACAGACTAATGCTTCTAAAATTGTTGTCAGCTTAAATTTTCAGTTAACATAGTTTTCACCATGATTCGTTTAGGTACGAATCTGCTAGAGGATTTGACATTGTGAATACAATTAAGTCCCACAACTTCTTCACAAATTATAAAAAATTTGATTTATCTTCACAATTTCTAGAAGTTGGACAACAATTTGCAAGAATTAATTTCTGCAACAACCAGAGATTTAATTACCTTATCCTTCAGGCATAACACCTCCAGATGGTGATCTCTTTCATCACAGTGAGTTCGGCCCTTCTTACTTCTGCTGTGATTTCTTTCACAGTGGTTCAATCCACCAACCCTCTGCACACTTTCACATAGTTGAGCCACAAAAATACTGATGGAGAAGACGTGTCTGCGCTCTGGCAACTCTTCTCTGACAACGGTTTGTTCCAATTCCTCTGCGTCATCGCCTCCTTATAACACTCCACGCTCTTGCTGTAGACAATGGTTCACTTGACAACTTATACACGTCAAGTTGAGGTGCCCACCCCCATTTGATCAGTCCCCTCTCTCTGGGCCTTTCTTTGAATCCGTCTGCCAGCTCCACGTCTTGTACATGTACTTAATGTACTTTTCCCAATGTTATGGAAAATGTTCCTCATTTTGTGGAGATAGATTTAAACATGGTAGATGCCCAGAGGACAAGGAGGGGCTATTCCATGTCAGTCTTCCTTTCCCAAGTAAAGAAGCATGAAATGCTGTCAAACATCCACTTGGGTTATATGACCCAAAATTCTGACAGAATGGTTTTGTATAAATTTTTTTCACTTTGTCCAATTTTGATAAAGGAATGAGCAAGAGTTCAAACAATTTAATATTCAAAGTGAATTTTGATAATGCATTGAACAAAATTCAAAATGACCTTCAAAAGTTGAATATTCATTTATTGAATAAATTAAACTAATTTACCCCAAGGTAAAAAAATAATTTCCTTTTAATAAAGTAATGCATTAAACTTTCACTATGATTTAAAAATCACATACACCAATCTAAATTTTTTAGCTAAAGATGCATCACTAAGTTCTTTTTCATTTCCCATTTGAAGTGCAAGGATTGGATGCTTGCTCGTGATAATGAATTTTGATGCATTGAATAAACACCGTGAAAAATCAAAAGGCTCCGTGCTCATCATTCCCATTGGCCAAAAATGGATCCTAAGGCAGTTCAAAAGCACAATGAATTAAGAAGCTTTGGCCTTGAAGTTCGCATGGAAATGGCTCTAAAAAACTTAAAAAGATGTTTACTAGATCAAGAGATATATAAAGAGGTATGTACATATTAAAGTTTCATATTTTTCTTTAATTTTATCTAATTTTATAAATAATTTTTTGTGTTAACTTTGTCCGTATATGTTTTTCTTAATAGAATGTGAGTCATGAACATGAGTTAAGTATTGAGGTCCTATAGAGAATTTCTAGTCATTTAGATGTATATAAATCAAATGAAACAAAGAGACCAGAAGATACATTGAGAGGGATTGAAATTAAAAAAGTGTTCAATGAGTTAAGTGGTTCTAAGGAAAGTTCATCTTCAACTATGGAGAACAGTAATTTCAATGAAGTAAGTAAGACAGTAATTTTATACTACATTTTTATATCAAATTTGTTATGTTTTAAACATTATAGTCTTGACATGACTTGTATATTTTTACCATTGACATGACTTGCACATGCATATTATATAGGCTTTTGTAGAAGAAAAAGAGCAAAATTCATAAAAAGAACAAGAAATAGTTAAAATGTTGAATGGATTGAATGTATGCTATGAAAGTTCATGTTCTAATGTGGTGGACACTAGTAATGTTGATGTAAGTATATACTTGTTATGCTTTATGTACTTTTAATTTATCAAAATTTAGTGTGTGTGTATATATATATATATATATATATATATATATATATATATATATATATATATATATATATATATATAT
>JASDQU010099931.1:1092782-1130121 GCA_032191745.1 Picea mariana
TGTGTACTTGGCTTTTTCAAGCACACATGCAGATCATGAGACATGGTTGGTTGACTCAGGTGCATCCTTTCATATGAATCCCCACAGGGAGTGGTTCTGTGAATATGAATGGTATGATGGAGGTAATGTTTTCCTAGGTGATGACTCGACAACCAAAATCATAGGTCAAGGAAAATTCAAGTTGAGGCTCATAGATGGAAGGATTAGAACACTACCTGGTGTTCTGCACATCCTAGGATTGGCCAGAAATTTGATTTATGTAAGAAAGATGGATGATGCAGGGGTAAAAACAACATTTGAAAATGAAATCTGCAGGATGGTTCGAGGAGCAATGGTGTTGTTGAAGGGAGTTCAGTTTGGAACTTTGTATAAGATGCAAGGAAGAACTATTAGTGATGGGTGTAACAGTTCCATTGTTTCTGATATTGGAGTTGAAGAAAAGAGAACTCCTACAGTCTCTGAAGAAAAGGTTATGATGTGACATCAAAGACTGGGGCATATTGGAGAGAACGGTATTATACTACTACACTGTAAAGGTATGGCTGAAGGTATGTCTAAATGCTCTTTGGATTTTTATTTATGTGAACATTGTGTATATGGAAAACAGAATCGAGTAAGATTTTCCTCTGGTGCAACGAGGGAAGAAGAAATTTTACAGCTAGTTCACAGTGATGTGTTTGGACCTGTGTCGATTTCATCATTGGAAAAATTTGTGTACTATGTTTCAATTATAGATGACTTCTCGAGGAATACTTGGATATATTTCCTCAGGAAGAAATATGAAGTCTTTGACAGGTTTAAAGAGTTTAAATCTCTTGTTGAGAATCAAACAGAGAAAATAATTAAGGTGTTGAGGACAGATAATGGAAGAGGGTTCTATGGGGATGAATTTGACGAATTCTCTAAGAAGTGTGGTATAGAAAGGAAGAATACTACTCCATATACACCTCAGTAGAATGGAGTTGCATAAGGGACAAACAAGATGTTGATGGAAAAGCAAGGTGCATGCTCAGTGGTGTCAAGTTAGGGAAATAATTATGGGTAGAGGCAGTGGGTACTACATGTTACCTGGTCAACAAATCACCCTCATCAACATTGGATAAAAAGACTCTACAAGAGGTATGGAATGGTAAGAAACCTTCTCTCACATGTCTCAAGGATTGTGGTTGTGAGGCATATGTTCATGTTCCAAAGGAAAACATGAGTAAACTAGATAAGAAGGAAGAAAAGTGTATATTTGTTGGGTATAAAGATGGTCTCAAAGGTTATAAGATTTGGAACCTAGAAACTAAGAAGGTTGTCTATAGCCGAGATGTGGTATTTAGAGAAATGAAGGATGTTTTTAAACAAGAAGTCCTACCAAGTAAGGAAGAACTAGAGAAAAAAGAGTTTTATTTAAAGGATGATGAATCAAACTCTACAGAAGAACTTGAATCAGAAGAAGAATATCCTTATACTCCAGTATTGAGAAGATCAATTTGAGAAAGAAGGTTACCGGTAAGGTATACTCCATCTAATTTCTGTTCAAATTTTGATTTGTCTATTACTGATGATGATCCTAGGAATGTTAGGGAGGCAGTGGATTTAGAGGATGGAAAACTCTAGAAAAAGACCATGGATGAAGAAATGGTAGCCTTGGATAAGAATGCGGCTTGGGATCTAGTGAAGTTTCTGAATGGAAGGAATCTCATTGGAAAAAAATGTGTATTTAAAAAGAAGTTGAATGCAGAAGACAAAGTGGAGAAATACAAAGTTCGGTTAGTAGCAAAGGGTTATTCCCAGGTTGAAGGAAATGATTTTAGTGAGATTTTTTCTCTTGTTTCTAAGTTAACTTATATAAGATTTCTGTTATCTGTTGTTGTTGCATTTGATTTTGAAGTAGAGCATATGGATGTGAAGACAACATTCCTACATGGGGATCTGGAAGAAGAAATCTATATGAAGCAGCCACAAGGATTTTCTATGAAGGGAAAGAAGGAGCTAGTATGCAAGCTGAAAAAGTCTTTGTATGGTTTAAAACAATCACCAAGGATGTGGTATCAAAATTTGATACTTATATGCTAGGACTTGGCTTCACAAGAAGTACGGAGGATCGTTTTGTGTATTTTAAATTAAATGGTGATCATTTGATTTATTTGGTCTTGTATGTGGATGACATGTTGTTGATAGGAAACAACAAGGAAATTATACAGGATGTGAAAACTCAGTTTTCCTCTAAATTTGACATGAAGGATCTCGGTGCTGCAAATTTCATTTTGGGCATGGAAATTAAAAGAGATTGAAAAAAAAGGAAACTTTGGTTAAATTAAAGAACATATGTTGAGACAATATTACATAGGTTTAATATGCAGGAATGTAAACTGGTCAAGGTCCCTATTCCTATTTGTGTAAAGTTATATGTGGATCAATGTCCCAAGACACGGGAAGAGGAGAACATGTCTCGTGTTCCATATGCGAGTGTAGTTGGTAGTTTGATGTATGAAATGGTATGTACTAGATTGGACATTGCACATGAAGTGGGAGTTTTGATTAGGTATATGTCAAAACCAGGGAAGGAGCATTAGACATCAGTAAAAAGGTTTTTTGGGTATTTGTGTGGTAGTGATAGCTATGGATTATGCTACCAAGGAAGACCAGGATTGGACAAAGTGTTGTATATACATGGCTTTGTGGATGCATACCGGGATGGAGATCTGGATCGTAGGAGATCTACAAGAGGGTATGTGTTTAACTTGTTTGGAGGAGAAATCAGTTGGATGAACAAAAGAGAGGTTGTAGTAGCACTTTCAACTACATAAGTTGAATACATGACAACCACTCATGCAAGTAAGGAATAAATATGGTTACAAATATTGTGTTCAGGTATTGGGTTGGTACAACAAGTTGTAAGGATAGATTGTGACAGTGAGAGTGTAATTTTTCTGGCGAAGAACTTGACTTATCATTCAAAGACAAAGCATATTGATATTCAATATCACTTTGTGAGAGACATGGTTGAAAAAGAGAAAGTGTTTCCGATAAAGGTGGACACTTTGAAGAATGTTGCAGATTCATTAACAAAATATGTGAGCATTGAATTCTCTTGGTTTAGAGTATCCATGGGCATTGATGCCCTGCATTGTTGACTATGTAACCTTGTAACCCCATCCATGCAAAGAAAACATCAAGTGGAAGAATGTTGGGTATGTGTTATATTATTTGCACGACTAGCTGAATTGTTTTTCCTTGGGAAATGTGTCACTTTTTTTTGCCTCATTTTTTGTGTCGCCTCGATTTTCGTGTCCATTGTTGGGTGGTTTTTCGGCACATGGTTTTTGTCGATGGTTTTCTATTTCCGGTTAAGGTATTAGGGTTGTTGACTAATCCAAGTCATTGGGTTGGGGTTTTGGATGTCGTTGGATCCTATATGTATATTGTATTGTAAACAATGTATCACCATGAATGAATATAGAATTTGTCGGTTTTCCTGGTTTGGGTTTCCAAGGAAAAAATATCTGTGTAATGTGTGTATTTTCCATTGTATCTTTTATGTTCTTTTATTGAAAATTTGTTTCCAGTAAAATATTGTACAAGGTTGAAATTTACAATTAATAAAGGAAGGACTGACAATTTCTCTAGTGGATGTATCCCATATTGGGTGAACCACATATATTTGTGTTTCTATTGTATTGTGTATGTGTTTTTTTTCTACCTCTGTTTTAAATTATTTCTCTGTGATCGTATTATTTTTCTAACAATCTGTATCGGAGTGAAAAGTAACTCACTGGAAAAGAGGGTTCTTGGTTCGAGTGGGAGTAATGGTGGAAGATGGAAAGTTTAGAGTCGAGAAATTTAATGACCAAAACTACCAGTTATGGAAGATGCAAATGGAATGATGTCTATATCAGAAGGATATTTTACAATTGTTGGGTGGAAAAGAAAATCATTCGACGATCATGAAGGACAAAGAATGGGAGTTTCTTGACAGAAAGGCACTAGGAATGATACGATTGTGCCTAGCAACGTCGATGGCCTTCAACATTTCAAAAAAAAAGACAACAGAGGATATGATGAAGGAATTGGCTAAACTATATGAAAAACGCTCATCCTCCAACAAGGTATTTCTAATGAAGCAATTATTTGATATGAAGATGTCATAAGGTGGGTTTCTTGACAATCGTTTAAATGAATTTAATACAGTTACTAATAAGTTAAGTTATGTAGGAGTGAACTTTGATGATGAGGTTAGGGATTTTTTAGTATTTTTCTCATTGCTAGAAAGTTGGAACGGTTTGGTCATGGTTGTAAGTAACTGTCTCTGGTTCAAACACTGTGAAATTTAATGATGTTGTTGGTGTTATCCTTAGTGAGGAAATGCGACGGAATAACACATGTGAGATATCAAGTAATGTGTTGACCGTGGAGAACAAGGAAGACAAATGGAAAGAGGAAATATCACAGGGAACCATGGGAATTCTAGGAAGGGAATATCTGAATCCAAACTAGCAAAGATCAAGTGTTGGAATTGTGGGAAGAAAGGACATATGAAGAAAGACTATGAATCTCTAAAGAAACAAGGAGATGGACATTGGGAAAAAAATCAATAAGAAAATATAGCAGGTGATGTGTTACAAGATGCTTTGATTCTTTCTTTAGATAATATTACTAATTCTTAGGTATTAGATTCAGGGGCTTCATTTCATGCCACACCCCATAGGAAATTTTTTCAAGATTACGAAAAGTTATTTTGAACAGGTTTATTTGGGTGATGATGAACCATGTAAAATTGTTGGAATGGGTAAGGTACAAATAAAGTTAAAGAATGGGAACTAGTGGTTGTTGAAAGAAGTGAGACATGTTCCAGATTTGAGACGAAATCTAATTTCAACAGGGCAGTTGGGAAGTGAAGGTTGTATATCTACATTTACAGAAAAAGTGTGGAAGGTCACTAAAAGATCACTAGTAATAGAAAAATGATAGAAGATAGGTACATTGTATTTATGTACTAGTAATGTTGACTCTTCTATCTCTTTAGCTTCTAAAAAAGTGGATACAACATCGTGGTATCATAGGCTTGGACACATGAGTGTGAAGGGGATGCAGATACTCCACAAAAGGAATTTGTTTCTAGATCTTAAACAAATTAATTTGGATTTATGTGAGCATTGTGTTTATGGAAAACAAAAGAGAGACATATTTCTCAGAGTCGGGAAAGAAAAGAAGAGTGAAAAGTTAGATCTTGTGCATATAGATGTATGGGGACCAACTCAGGTATCATCTCTTGGTGGCTCTCATTATTATGTTACTTTTATCGATGATGCAACTAGGAAAACTTGGGTTTATTGCATTCGGAAAAAAATTAATGTTTTTGAAATTTTTAACAAATGGGAAGCTTTTGTTGAGAATGAGATAGGAAAAAGGTTGAAGTGTCTCAAATCAGATAATGGAGGTGAATATTGTAGAAAATAGTTTGGTAATTATTGTTCATACCATGGGATTCATAGAGAAAAGACAGTTCCAAGAACACCACAAGAAAATGGTGCGTCAGAAAGGATGAACAAGACAATCATGGAATGTGCAAGGAGTATGAGATTGCATGCAGGGTTTCCCTTATAGTTTTGGGAGATGTTGTAGATATTGTTGTTTACTTAAAAAACAGAGGGTCTTCAAGCTCCTTGGATGGTGGAATTCCAAAGGAAGCATGGACATGTAAAATGTTAAACTACTCATTTCTGAAAACTTTTGGTTGTGAATCATTTGTCCATATTGATAAAGAAAACATAACAAATCTTGATGAAAAATCCAAGAATTGTACCTTAATTGGATACAATGTTAATGCTTTTGTTTATCTCTTATGGGATTATGAAAACCAAAATATCTTTAGGAATAGAGATGTGGTATTCAATGAAAAGGTCGTGTACAAAGATCAGTTGTAGGGAAAGAAACATGAAAAGGAAAATACGAAGTACATAGTGTTTGATGAAATCAAAGAAAATGAAATTCCAAAGGTACCAAAAAATCAAAATGTACAACAATGGTAGCAATAGGTACCTCAAAATCTTGCAAGTGTTGTTATAAGATCTACTAGGTTAAGTAGACCCCCTGAATGATACTCTCCTTCACTTTATTATTTATTGTTGATTGATTCTAGTGAACCAATATGTTATGAAGAGACAATGCATATAAACACTAAAAAGAAGTGGGAGAAAGGAACAGAAGAGGAAAAGGACTCCTTGGTAAATAACCAGACTTGGGACTTGACTCAATTGCCTGCAGGAAAAAGAGCATCGCAAAATAAATGGGTTTACAAGTTGAAGGAAGAATATGGAGGCAAAAAACAATACAAGGCCAGACTTGTTGTAAAGGGGTTTGCACAGAAGAAAGGTATAGATTTTGATGAAATATTTTCTCATGTTGTTCAAATGACTTAAATTACGACTATTTTAAGTCTCCTGGCAGTAGGTGATTTGCATCTTGAACATTTAGATGCAAAAAATGTTTTTATCCATGGGGATTTGGAGGAAGAGATTTATATGAAACAACCACAAAAATATGAGGTCAAAGAGAAGAATACTTTGGTATGCATGTTGAATAAGAGCTCGTATGGGCTAAATCAATCTCCAAGGCAGTGGTATTTTAAGTTTGACAGGTTTATGACAGAATAAAGTTATAATATATATCATTTTGATCACTGTGTTTATTTTAAAAGGCTAAAAAATGGAAGCTATATTATCTTGCTATTGTATGTAGATGACATGTTTTTTGCAGGGTCTAACATGTAGGATATAAGTGTGCTAAAAAATAAATTAGCTAATTTATTTACAATGAAGGATTTGGGTGCCACAAAAAAAATCCTTGGTATGAGAATAACAAGAGACAAGAAAAATCCTAAATTAACAGTGTTTCAGGAAAAGTACATAGAGAAGGTGTTGGAGAGGTTTAGAATATAAAATGAAAAACATGTTAGTACACCTTTGGCCAACCATTTCAAATTAACCAAGGAAATGTGTGCCAAGACACAGGAGCAGATAAAATACATGTCTAGGATCCCTTATTCAACAACAAATGGCATCTTGATGTATGCAATGGTGTGCACAAGACCAGATATTGCACATGCAATGGGAGTTGTGAGCACGCATATGAACAATCCAGGTAAAGAACATTGGGATACATTAAAGTGGATTCTCAGGTATTTGAGAGGTACTACTACTCATGCATTATGTTTTGGAGGTTCAAAGACTGTTCTACATGGATATGTTGACTCAAATATGGAAGGTGATAAAGATAGCAGGAGGAGCAACACAAGGTATGCTTTTACTATATGTGGAACAACAATAAGTTGTATTTCGAAACTGAAAAAGGTTGTTTCACTTTCAACAACGGAAGCAAAGTATGTTTCTACAGAGGCTAGTAAAGAGACGATTTGGTTACAAAGGTTTTTGGAGGAATTGGGAAAGTAGCAGGAGAATAGCAAGTTGTATTGTGACAACTAGAGTGCCATTCATATTGAAAAGAACCCAGTCTTTCATTATAATACTAAACATATACATCTCAGGTACCATTTCATACAATCTTTTTTAGAAGATGGACAATTGAAGTTGGAAAAGATACATACTAGCCAGAATCTTGTAGACATGTTAAAACATGTAGTAACTAGGGAGAAACTGAGTTCTTGCTCAGTTTCAATTGGCCTTCAAGCATGAAGGTGAAGATGAGAAACTTTCCATGTCCAAGGTGGATCATATTCCAACAGGTACACCAACAATGGAGTTGTTGTGGTCTGTCTCCAAGTGGGATATTGTTGGTTCTGGAGCCTTATTATCTTCTTGATTCATAGGTCTTGTTTCAGCCGTGTTTGGATCCAAATTCTTGATGAGGAGGTGTGGGGAGTCTTTCCCCCCAACATTTGTCGCCAAGGGGGGAAGTGACACTTTATGGAGCCCCCCTGGCGGGGGTTTGGGGGAAACACTCCAAAAGAGATTTTTTTTGGAAAATTGTCTTGTAAAATATTGTAATTTCATAGTCATTTTGAACCGTTCATCATTAGGTTGCAGATTTGATGATATAGATTATATTAGTTTTTTTCCCCTAGAAGGAAACCTTCTTTTATCTATGAGGGAATTGCATTGTGGCTATGTATGTGAGTTAATATAGTATTCTAAGAGAAGAGACTATGAGAAAAGAAGAATATGTTACAATGGGTGTGTTGTAGGTTGTATCCCTTCATTTGTTGGATAATAATAAAGGAATGACTGACAATTTCTTTGGTGGATGTAGTCCATATTGGGTGAACCACGTATATCTGTGTCTCTATTGTATTGTGTATCTTCTGTTTTTTATTTACGCATATGTTTTATATTGTTGCTCTACGATCCTGTTTTTGTTTTAACAAAAACACCATTCAATTCAAACATAACTATTTTTTTCCACTTATTTTGGCTACAAAACCAAACCATTTTATACATGCTACAAAAATGATTAAGACAAATATTTTGTTGAAGAAAAACACTTACTTTGAGGATTTTTTTATAATATTTATAGGTTAGCCATTTCTCTTTGGTAGTTTATTCATATAATTTCGTGCCAAAAATGTTAAACCTCTAATTAATTATGAATTATACTTATTTAATCAAATTCTATTATTAAACACATATGCAATGTTTCATTAATATTGAAAGAAAAACAATAGTAGTTCAAAGTTTAAAGAGAACTAAAAAGAAGACCTTTAACATTGTGAGCATTGCTTTGGATATTGCCTTTGTTCTTATTATCTTTCCCTATAATAAACATCTGAAATGTTAAGTGTGATTGGGAATAAAATTCAAAAAATAACTAGAGAAAAAACATAACAAGTTATAATCCCCTAGATGGGGTGTCACGTAGGAGTAAAGGTCACTATGTGCTACCAAATATCACCCATTTTTGCAACCACATTGCAATAGATGATGGAACAAGGTAGGAAGGTCATGTACAAAGAGGAAGGAAAAATATGCCTTTGAAGCGCATTTCACTCATATGTCAGGCAAGGGGAAAATGGGCCAAGGAGTTTGAATCTTATGGAGATTGACATTGCCATTATGAATATTGTACATAGGGGGGGTTATTTTCCCTGAGAATGGAAATAGGATGGTTTATTATAGTGCATTTACCTCTTATGATAGCTCACTCTAACCATATAATGGCCTCTTTGGTGGCATCAGGACTGTACAACAAGAAGACAGGACTGAAGGAAGTGAAATAGGAAATCATGGAGTATAAGGTTTTGATTTTGATATATGAGGTAAAATAGATATATCCATAGGGAGGAGGTCATGTCTCTAGTAGGGATGAAGAGACCGAAATGAAAAAGGGGAAAAAATGAGTTCCACTAGCCCACCGAGGTCATCCTCCAATTTGACAGTCACAACAAAAGCCACACAGATGTTTATCTAGACCAATAAGGAAGAAAATTGAGGTATGTAGAATATCAAGGGGCTTTAATGGAAGAAAAAAAGTTACCACAAACCGTCAATTGTAGAATATGGAATACAAAGTGAGACACAAGAGAGGAGCTACTTGAAGCTCTGTTGGTAGCCAATTCAATTTTTTCCATTGCCCTATAAGCTGCCTACACCTATGTCTTCTGAACTTCAATTTGTCGTCGCATTTTTAAAATAAATGATAACTTTCACCTCTTGCGACATTTGCAAATTGGTCTCCATTTAGTTTTCACGACTGTAAGCGTGAAAACTCCTCCATCGTTATTTGAACTGTCATGATCTTTGCATTGATATTTTGAGTGGCACTTATCTTTGGTTTATCATTAATTGGCTGTAAGGATTTTCGAACTATGCCTATTTGCCTATTCTTCCTTTGATTGCGCAATTGGATTTTATTAAACTGGCAAGGCATTTGAGCATGAAAATTTATGTTTTGAGACTTGCCTAGTCATTGGGGTCATGGTTTATTTTTGTTTTTATATATATGATGTGATCCTTATTGTTATGGCTCTTGGCTTGTCGATTTTATAAATATCGATTATCACTATGTTTTAAACTTTGATTACACACTTACACGATGGCGCATATTTAACTTTTGGATGTGATTCCACGTTGAATGGCAATGGTTTGAAGTTATATGATGGCGCATTGATTTTTATGGTTGGCCGAATAAACTATGCTATGATTGATTGAACAGGAGGTTAAATTTTTCGGTTGTACTTTGCCATTACTATTTTGCATGGCAGTAAGTGATTCCACCACCCTCGCATGCGCACATTAATGCTTCCCCTTTGATCTTTCATAGTGGTTAGACCGAATGACTTTGCTCCTGTGTGCTGATGTTTTCGAACCAAACCCTTACCATGTGCTTGTACCATGGCTCCAGTCGTGAGGGTTGAACCCAATGGTAGCCAGGCTTTAATGATGTTCGACAGTGCCCACAGTGACCTTGAGGAAGTTGGATCGCTCCCGTTCATACAGAAATTTGAGGGTTTTAACCTCTGCGTTGCTCGACAATTTGCTTTAACCTTTGATGGCTGTCGAGCCAAGGTCGGGGACGTTCAATTGGAAATTGACGAGCAATTTCTCAGTTTAGCTACGGGTTTGCATGCCACTGGACAACGATGGTCCAAAAATTGCAAAGTGGAAGAAGTCCCTTGGACACTGCTCTTCCAGTCGTGTAAGGTTGTCTCCTATGACAGAGGTTCACCCGTGACCATACCGAAACAACGTTGGCATGAGTTGTTGATGATTATCAAACAATTCATCACCTGCGAAGGTCGGTATGGTTTTGTTTTCTTACACCACCTTCGTTTTCTTATGGTTTTCATGGGCTATGAGCTTAATATGCCTTATTACTTGCATAGAAGGCTATTCAAAATGTCTAAGAAATACAAAAGGAACCAAGCTGGTAGCAACCTTTTTCACTATGGGTTGGTTAAAATGATTGTTGTCTATCATTTGGTGTTCCACGGAGACTGTTGGAACGATTTCCTTTCTCGCAATGATTTTGAGGATTCGAATCTACCACAGGTTGACAAACCTGTGGTGAGCGAGGACAAGTCTATACCCCCAGTACCCTACAGTATTCTGTTACCTAAACCCTTACGCGACTCACCTATCGACCTACCCCACTCTGTGACCAAGGATGCCGAGACTATTAAAACTGTGGGAAAGAAGCCTAAAGCCAAACCTACTGCAAACACCAAAGGAAAAAGAATGCCCGTTTAATTTTTCGAATGGCGAGGAACAAGCCAAAACTTCCGGTCAACCCTGACCCTATCGTATTAAGTGAAGACTCTGACTCGGAAGTGGAGCGTTTCTTGGCTAGTGAATACCCCTATTCGGAAGGTCTATGTGCCAAACCCTCATATGACTTTGTGACAAACCTACCCCCTTGCTTGCAAAATGAACCTAACTTCCCAGGCATTAAGCTGCCTTGTGAAACCCCCGCTCATTCATCTAAACCCTCTCCTGCTCTGCCTCAACCTACAGTGCCATCCTGTGATCAGTGTAGCTTGTGGTTAGAGAGGTATTATCTTGATGTGCCAATGCTACAGTCCAGAATTCATTCTTTGGAGGACCAAGTTGCACGGCTTATCAGTCAAAAGGCCAAATTGCAAGCCACTGATAAGAAACAGAGGACGACAGGCTCTATTTTGTTTAAAAATGTGGAGTCAGCTACAGCGGCCGTGAATTCAAAATTGGCATAATTTGAGCAGCCTCACTGGTATGTTCTATCACTTGTTTATATAATGAATTTGAATTCTTGTAAATAGCTATGTTTACAGCGTGAATTTGCTCTGTCACATTATATGCATTATGTACATAGTTTAGTTTTGGTTGATCGAATTTCGTTTTCCCAGTTTAGCTCCGATTGGATTTTCTTCGATTTGATTGATTGTGATATGGATTTGATTGGTTTGATTTAGCTTAAATTGGATACTCTGCTGTCAATTGAAGTAATTTATTCTAAACACAAGTTGTTTCTCGTATTTCAAATTTGAACACAATCAAGTTTCGATTCGAATTGGTTATAATGTATATGATATGATTGGCAATGATGGTTAAACGTTGCGGTTTTATGTCCATATGATTTTCGACCAACAGGGATATAATTTGGATTATGTTCAATATGTTTCTGTTTATATGCACCCTAATCGTGAATAGATACGAATTGTAACAATTATACCCATCCAGTTGATTCGCGTTGGTTTACTCCACCATGTTATCAGTCCGATCCATATTGTATTGAATATACTGTTTAAACTTGATTTGAGGAACGAAAGTGATTATATCCAGGTTCACGATTTGTTTCTACATTTAACTCAGTCACGATTTGTTTCGATTGTTGCCCAGTTTACGATTACCACCTATGTCGATTTGATGATGGTTGTGATCACTATTTATTGATCCTGTCTGTTGACTGCGTGACACTCAGCGATCGAAATCTATGGTGAATTTTGGTTGATGTTGTTATGAATGTTTTATTTACCCATAATCGTAACAGTCTTTCCATCTTTGTATTTAATTAAAACAACATGATTCTTATGCTACCATAACGAATGGATTATGATTGTGTTGGATTAGTTCGTATCACACACGATATGACTCACCATTAATTTCATTTGATATGAAACAATCTTGTTACTGTTTGACCCAATTTTATGGTAAAAGAAAAAAGAGTATTCTTACCCCTATTTTCGATTGAATCACCATTGATTTTGTTTAATTTGAATGATAAAGTCATTTGAATCATTAGTGATTCGTTTTTAATGTTTATTGAAAGAAAATTGGATTTGATTCTTTTAAAAAGATTTGATTTGATTTCTATTTGATCCTGTATACTATTTTAGACTAGCTACAAAATCAGATGATTCTGTAGCTAAGTCTGTAGGATTAGATTTTAAGTGTTTTGTTGATGAAATATCTTTCTAACTTGATATTTTTGGTCTATTGCAGATGAATTCGAAATTACAGTGGATGTGATGAGTAGTTAGGAGATATTTGGAATATTTCACTTGCATTTTTAGTTTCCTAGTTTAGTTGATTTTGGGATATCTCCCAGATTATGTAAAACAGTTTGATATTATCCACAGGGAGGTTTACCCCGTGGAGAGACTTATAAATACTTATGATTTTTGTAATAATGTTCATCCTCATTCGTGGGAGAACAAGGATATGGAGTTCTAATACAGACTGAAGCAGAATTTGGTGTTTTGTCACAGCTTTAGCTTCTCATTATATCAATATTTTGTTTCATGTTGTGTATATCAATTTGTATCTGGTTAATGACTACTTTAGCTATCTTAATCATGTGCAAATGATATAATTTTAATCACTATAATCCATACCTAATTTCTTCCAAGTGTATAAAAGACATAACAATTGTCTAATTCAGTTTGTGAATAACAGGTTTATCTTCTTCATGAGTTGAATTATTAAATATAAGTTTTTGCATAACAGGTTTCCCTTATTGCATAGATTTATAATCATATAATTGTTATGATTTTTTATGTCTTGTTTGTCCTGTAAACCACTCAAAGAGCAACGGAGCCAATCGTTTACGAAAAGCTTTTGGATTAACCGGTGTGAGTTTCCTTCCTCCGACCAGCTTCGAAGTCATCATACGCAGGACAAATTAGGAGCATTTCCAGGTCAGTTAGTCGCTTGTTTGTTTACTATTTTCATTAGTAGTTTAGTTCAGATATAAGTTCAGTTAGATTTATATGTAGAGTTTGTATATTAGATCGTTTAATTTCAGTAGTTTTATTTCTTATTCATAAAAGCAAAATATCAAAATATCTTTGGCTGTGTTAGGACAGAAAGCATATGAGTTTTACAGGTTTTATTTAAATCTGCCAGTTATGTATATTGTATATTTGTGAATAAGCTATATTATAACTAGTAGCTAGACGATTAATTAGTAGAGTTAGTGTAATAGTAATTAGTAGAATAGTTAGTGTAATTTATAATTAGTTTTAGTTTATTTAGTAGTTTGTTTTAATTAGATTAGTGTATTAATTTGTTTCTTTTTATTTATTATTAGTTAGTGTAGTTTCTTGTATTTAGTTTTATTTAGTTTATTTTATTTAGTTTTAGTTTGTTTTATTATTTTATTTAGTTTTAGTTTGTTTAGTTAGATTAGTTAGTTTAGGTTAGTTTTCTCTTTGGTTTTCCTGAGGACCTTAGAGCGGCCAACGGAGCCATTAAACCCGTCAGGGTGGTTCATTCCAAACGGCTTGGGTTATTTAGACAACCCCGGACCGGTTCCACTCTCTCAATTGACGGACATACAATTTTGCCCGTCAACAAGCTCCCAAATTAATGAGGAGTTAGGCACCATTATCCTTGATAGAAGCTTCTCTAGAAGTAGGAATATCAAGTATTCCTAAAATTTGGATTTGTATTGGAATACCAAGGAACTCATTGCCCATCATATGGACTATGTTAAGGTAGTTATCACTCAAACATTGCAAGAAATCAAAGAGGAGCTAGATCAATTGAATGAAAAATATCAGTTTATGTTGCAAGCCCTTCAAGGCTCATATATGGCTTCAAAGGAGGAAGAAAAACAAGAGTGAGTAGAACTACCATTTGGGGTCAAATGACAACATCCCATTTCATTGGATGAATATACAACCTAGACAATACAGGCTTGGGCCTAGTCCCCCATCTACCCTTATATCCTCTATGTTTTTATTTAATTATCATATAGGCGGCATCTCAAGCTCTTCCCAAACTTCTCCTTTTTGTATATAGTAGAAGTTATAGACCACAGGCGTAGACATGGATTACTCTATTATTACAATTTCCACTTATTCTTTAAAGGATAGAGGCCTAAATGCATGCAAGTAGTCTCCATTTTTTGTTTTTGGAATTGCACAAGCATGTTGCCTATTATGACAAAGTTGTTAGGTTGGTATATTCTTTGCAGTGAAAGTCTAGTTGAGGGGAATCAACTGACGGTCAAAGTTGAGGTAGATCGATAACAGGTCAAGGGTCGAGGTAGATCGACAACAAGCTGAAGGTGGAGGTTAGTCGACTGGGAAAATTTGAAGTCGAAGGTGGAGGTTAATCGACCGGGAAAAGTCGAAGTCGAAGGTTGAAGTGGTTCGGCATGGTAAGGGCATCGAAAAAAAGTCAAACAGTTCAACCAACAAGAGGTCGATAGGCGGGCATGTGGTGATCAGCTGAAGACTGAATGAAGGTCGACTGGTAATCCGAATTGGAGTTGACTGTAACAGAATCCCAAGATTTGTGGGATTTGTAGCCAATGATCTGCATGGATCTGTAACTGTTTTTGGGCACTAAGTATTTAGGGTTTTACATGTTGTAAATCCTATAAAGAAGCTTGTTGTAAGGCCATAAAGGCTAATGATAATCAATGAATCGTAAGATATCCAATATTTAGAGAAATCTTTAGATGTAGGTTGTTCTTCATGCAGATGTATGTTGGATTGGCTACAAGGTTGTTCTTGCATAGGAAAGAGAGTATGATGTCGATTGTGTCTTAGGTGTGGACCAAGGTTAGACATGTAACCTTTTATTTAGATTGAATAAGACAAAAAGAGAGCATAATTCTCAAGGAATGTTGGTTTTACCAGTTTGGGTTTCCAGCGTAAGATATTTGTGTACTGTGTGATTGATTTGTCATTTACATTCTTGATTAAAATTTTCTTATCTTCTGCTAGGATTAGTGTGGAAGTGAATTTCATTTTCTGACAAGTGGTATTAGAGTTGTTTTATGATTTGACGTGTGTATTAGATCTTGATTTACCAATCTTCAATATGATAACTAAACCCTAGATGTAGTAAGAGTTGTAAGTCATAAATTGTGTTAAATATCGTGGTAAAGAATGGAGAACAGTTCAAGAATAGAGATAGAAAAATTCAATGGAAAGAATTTGGAAGCTTAAAATGGAGGATCTTCTTGAAGATCGAGAACCAGGTACCCATTTGACATGCATGTCGACAAAAGAATGGGAGAAACTCGAAAGAAGAGAAAGAAGTACGATTCATCTTTGTCTTGCAAATTCGATATTGTTGAATGTCTCAGGTGAAGATTCAAATAAGAAACTGTGGGACAAGCTGGGAAGATTATACCGGTTGAAATCTATGGTAAATAAATTATTTCTTAGAAAAAAACTGTATCTTTTGAGAATGAGTGATGGCAGTTCGGTAACTAAGCATTTAAATGTGTTTAACAAAATTTTAGGCTAGTTAGCGTCCGTGGATATTAAAATCACTGAGGAGGAAACATGTATAATCCTATTATGTTATTTTCCTGACTTTTGGGATAGCTTAGTCATGGCTATAGGGAGTAGTGCAACTACACTAGCGCTAGAAGACGTGGTTGTTTCTCTACTATAAGAAGAATGAGAAGAAATAACATGGAAGGATAGACCAAAGATGCTTTAGTGGTGAGAGGTCGACTGGTTGAAAGGGATAAAGGAAAATTATCTAGTAGAAAGTCTAAGTTGAAGGGTAGATATAACTCCTCGGTTTAGTTGACAAGAAGATGTCGGAAATGTGGTAAAATTGGGCATTACAAAAAATATTGTAAGTCAAGGGCAATAGAAGCCAGTACGGGATCCGACAAGAAGCAGTCGACTAAGAGAAAGATGACCCCAGATAAGGGAGGTGATGTGTACCTGGCATTGACCAATACACAGTCAGATCAAGGTGTTTGGTTGATCAACTCAGGAGAATCCTAATATGACACCACATAGAGAACGATTTTACGAGTATGAACGATATGATGGAGGTGATGTGTTCTTGGGGGATGAATCGACAACCAAAATTGTCAAACCAGGAAGAGTTCGACTAATACTACAGGATGGGAGGAAAACAACCCTTCTAGGTGTGCTACACATTCCTAGTTTAGCAAGAAATATGATATTTGTCAGTAAGATGAGTGATGTTGGAGTACACACCTTGTTTCAAAAGGATTCGTGCAAGATGGTTAGAGGTGCGATGGTCTTAATGAAATGATTTCGGATTGGAACCCTATACAAGTTGTTACAGAATATCAACTCGACTGGATGCAATGGTATCGTAGCTCTTGAATCCGACTTGAATTCGACTCAACTCAACCCAACTCAGGTTGAATCGGTACAAATCGACTCAACAAGACATGATAAAATAGACCCGACTAGGCTATGACACGAGAGGATGGGACACATTGGAGAAAAAGGAATTCGAGCTATGCACAACAATGGTATGGTCGAATGTTTTCCTGAATGTGGTTTAGATGTCATCTTTTGTGAACATTTCATATATGGAAAACAAAGTCAAGTGAGTTTCCCATCTAGAGCGACTAGGGAAAATGGGATTATAGAATTGGTGCATAGTGATGTGTTTGGCTCGATTACAGTGCATTCACTTGGTAGATCTCAGTATTATGTCTCCTTCATAGATGATTTTTCCAAGAATACATAGATATATTTCCTGAGGAAGAAATCAAAGGTTTTCGAGAAATTTAAAGAGTTTAAAGATCTTGTAGAAAACAAAACATATAAGAATATTAAGGTGTTGAGAAATGACAACGATGGTGAATTCTGTGGAAAATAATTTGATCAGTTCTATAATCAGTGTGGCATAGCACGCAAAAATAATACACCATATACCCCACAACAAAATGGAGTTTTCGATAGAATGAATAGAACGTTGATGGATAAGGTGAGGATCATGCTCAGTGGTGCTAGACTTGCACAAGAATTCAGGGCAGAGACAGTTGACACTGCAAGATATCTAGTGAATATGTCTCCTTCATCGGCACTAGTCGACACGAATCCACATGAGGCATGGTCAGGTAAGAAGCCTTCAGTTGCACATCTCAAATTATTTGGTTGTGATGCATTTGTGCATGTTCCCAAGGAAAAGAGGAGAAATTTGGACAAGAAGGCAGTCAAATGTATTTTCATTGGATATAAAAAAGGAATGAAAGGATCTAAGATTTGGGATCCTGTATCAAGGAGAATGGTGTATAGTCAAGATGTGGTCTTTAGAGAAGTCAGAGATAAGTCTGAGCCAGAGGAAATTGTTCAGACCAAGAATAATAATGAGATGGTGTGGTTTGAACTGAGGAATGAAGAAGATGATTCCGATGAGATGACTAAATCTGAGGAAGAGGTGGAACAACAAACTCTAGTGGTAAGGAGGTCAGAAAGAGAAAGAAAATCAGTCGAAAGGTATAGTCCACCCGAATTTCATTCCACATTTGTGTTAACTTCCATTGATGATGATCCCAAGTCGGTCAGTGAGGCAATCGACTTGGCAGAGGGTAAAATCTAAAAATATGCCATGGTAGAAGAGATGGAATCCTTGCATAAGAATGAGACATGGATGTTAGTCAAGTTACCTAGTGGAAGAAATTTTTTTGGTAGAAAATGGGTATTCAAGAAGAAGATGAATGTCGCAGGATGAGTAGAGAAGTTCAAAGCTCGACTGGTAGTGAAAGTTCATTCCCAAGTCGAGGGAGTCGACTTCGATGATATTTTTTCCCCTGTTGCAAAATTAACTTTCATTAGAGTTCTAATGTCTCTAGTTGCAAAATTTGATCTAGAAATAGAACATATTTATGTGAAGACAACGTTCCTACATGGGGACCTGGAAGAATAAATCTACATGAAACAACCCAAAGAATTTGTAGTAAAGGGAAAGAAAGAGTTAGTGCAGAAATTGAAAATATCCATTTATGGTCTAAAGCAATCTCGAGGGATGTGGTACCAGAAGTTCAACACATACATCCTTAGTTTCAGATTTGTGAGAAGCAAAGTCGATCACTTCATATATTCCAAGGAAGAAGGTGGGTGTTTTATATATGTAGCTTTGTATGTCGATGACATGTTGCTGATTGGAAACACCATGGACACAATAAAATAAGTGAAGAAGCAGTTATCCTCCAAGTTTGACATGAAGGATCTCAGTGAAACTAACTTCATTATAGGAATGGGTATTAAGAGAGATTGAGCCACTAGAAAGATCTGGTTGAATCAAATGAAGTATATTGAAACAGTTTTGAAATGGTTCAACATGCAGGATTGCAAACCGATGAAGGTGTCAATTCTTGTGGGAGCAAGGATAATTGTTGAACAGTTTCCAAAGACACATAAATAAATAGAGGACATGGCACATTTTCCCTATGCAAGTGTTGTTGGTAGTATAATGTATGTGATGGTCTGCACTTGACCAAAAATTTTCCATGTAGTGGGAGTATTAAGGAGGTACATGTCGACACCTGGAAAGGAGCACTGGGACAAATTTCAAGAGAGTTTTCAGGTAATTTTGTGGCACGAAAGACTATGCTATATGCTACCAAGGAAGACCTAGAGGTGACAGTGGTAAATTAAATGTACATGGATTTTTCGACGTCGACTAGGATGGAGATTTGGATCGTCAGAGGTCGACCAATGGATATGTCTTCAAGATGTTTGGTGGAGCAATAAGTTGGATGAGTAAATGACAGGTGGACATAGCCTTGTCAACAACAAAATTTGAATACATGGCGGCCACTCATGGAAGCAAAGAAGCGATATGGATGCAAAGGTTGTGTTCAGGAATCGGGTTTGAGCATAGAGCTATGAAAGTAAGTTGCGACAGTCAAAGCACAATATTTCTGGAAAATAACCCTGATTATCATTCGAATACTAAGAACAATGATTTACAATACCATTTATTAAGAGATATGTTGGAAAGTAACAAGGTGCTACTGGAGAAAGTAGACACGTTGGAAAACATAGCAGACTCGTTGACCAAGTCTATGAGTGTTGTAAAGTTATCTTGGTGTAGAGAGGAAATGGACATTGTTTCCCTGGGTCTGTGAATGAAAGTTCAAGAATCTCTTGTTTCAGCAAAGAAGACAAGTGGCATAATGTTGGGTTGTTATATTCTTTGCAGTGAAAGTCTAGTCGAGGGGAATCGACTGAAGTTCGAAGTCGAGCTGGATCGACATCAGGTCGAGGGTCAAGGTAGATCAACAACAATTCGAAGGTCGAGGTTAATCAAACGGTTAAAGTCAAATTCGAAGGTAGAGGTGGTTTGACATGGTAAATTCATCGACATCAAGTCGAAGAGGTCAACCAACAAGAGGTCAATAGGTGAGCATGTGGAAACCGACTGAAGACCGAATGAAGGTCGACTAGTACTTGACTGGTAATCCGACTAGGAGTCGACTATAAAAAAATCCTTAGATTTGTGAGATTTGTATCCAATGATATGCATGGATCTGTAACCGGTTTTGGGCACCAAGTCTTTAGGGTTTTTCATGTTGTAAAACCTATAAAGAGGCATGTTGTAAGGCCATAAAGGCTAATGATAATCAATGAATTATAAGATATCCAGTCTTTACAGAAATATTTAGATGTAGGTTGATGATCATGCAGATGTAAGTCGGATTGGCTACAGGGTTTTTCTTGCACAGGAAAGAGGGTATGATGTCGATTGTGTCTTAGGTGTGGATGAAAGTTAGACATGTAACATTTTATTTATATTGAATAAGACTACAAGAGAGCAGAATGTTGGTTTTCCCGGTTTGGGTTTCCAGGGTAAAATATATGTGTATTGTGTGATTACTTTGTCGTTTACGTTCTTGATTAAATTTTTCTCCTCTTCTGCTAGGTTTAGTGTGAAATTGCATCTCATTTCTTGACAAAACTAGGGGTTTTAGGTTGATACATTTCACTTGGAATCTGTTACTAAGTATGAAAATAATTTTTTTGCCACCTCTAATATAAAATAATTCCCATAGTTATTTATAAAAAAAAAACATGACAAATTATAAGTACCCAATGTGATATTGTATTCATAGTTATATCTTTGCACAAGATCTTGTTTTAAATTATAGATTTGTGGCACATTTTCTTGATTATTGTATTCATTCTCCTTGTTTGTATTTATAATCATCATATTAAATGTTATGAATCATGACAATGAATACAATTTAAAACAAAAACAAGAGAAACAACAAGACATATATAGTATTTGATATGATATTGTGTTATGCCAATTGGTTTTCCATCTTCAACATTTCATGCACATTGTCATGATTAATGTCTTTGTTCTTATATTTTTCTATAACCAACATTCCATGCATATTGTCATAATTAATGCCTTTTTTAATTGTATTCCCCTATAATAAACTTTTAAAATGCTATGAATTGTGATAATTAAATAAATATAAAAAATTACGAAAGAAAGAACAAGACAAGTTAAGTACCTGATATTTTATCTTCTTCTCCTTGTTGTATTTCAATCTCCAAAATTTGTTCAACATTGTGCACACTATATTGATTACTATTTTGTTGCACATTATCACCATTATGTGCTTTATTAGCTCCATTATTGGTTGTTTTAGTAAAAAACTTGTTAATTAGGAATTCTTAACAACATATAATCCAAAGAATTATTTATTAGCTTCATTATTGGTTGTTTTAGTTAAAAACTTGTTAATTAGGAATTTTTAACAACATATAATCCAAAGAATTATTAGAGAAACAATAAAACAAGTACAATACCAAAATTTTCCAGCAAGTTATCAGATTTTACAGATTTTAGGTTTGACAATTGGTAGGGTTTGTGATTATGTCACATGGTTGTCCTTTTTGAATTTGTTTGTAGAATGCATGCAAACATTCTTTCATATGTACAACAAGCCTTCTATAATTTATCCCCACATAAAGAGAAATAACCACATTCACATCACTACGTCATTGATGCCTTTCTAATAAATCTACCTAGAAATAAGAATCTCTCTCATCTTCATCAAAGTTGTCTCTAAAGTATGAGAATTTTAAAGCCTCAAAATCTTCTAATTCTAAAGTATAGAAATATAGAAATTTATAGTCAAAATTATATCATATGTATAAAAAAATTTGGTTTGGTATTCATAAATAATATTAGTCATTTTATAGTTGAACTTGGAGTTCTTTATTACACACTCAAAACCTTGAGGTGTATCATTACTAGACCAAAGGTCTACTAAGAGAACTATAGTACACTCTTTCAAATACTTTTTGTTTAGAAATTAAAACAATTCAATATAATGATTCTTGAGGAATCATTCTTGTTTTAGAGTCCATCTATCCAACAAAACTAGGTCATTGCATAATATTGGCTATATCTAAGAGGGAAAACAGTTCAAAAGTGTTGACTAAAAATCATGGCTCTTAGGATTACAACCAAATTCAAAAGTTTCTTCTTTTGGTTGAATATTTGTTGATTCAAGTATCCTTTTGTCAAGGACCACACGTGCTTGTGGAGAAAGGGGCTATATTTTTGTAATTCATGATTCTTTTACCTAGTTAGACCCTACTACGATGTTACAAAAGTTAGAGAATATGATATCATTAATTCCATAGTGCATGAGAATATTAAATGCAGTAAGAGTCTTCTCATTCGATTTCTCATCATTACTCTAGCCATATCTAAACATTTCCTTTAGTATTGTTTTATTGGTTTACAATGTAGAACAATAATATTTTAGTTTTTTTACATTGGTTGGGTGGTTTGGTAGAATAGAGAATCAAATGGTTCCATCCAATAGATTTTCTACTACACAAGCAATTTCTTAGTGGTTAGTCCCTAAAGGGGATGGAGAGAATTAACTATCAAACTTTTTAGACTATTTGTCTTGTAGTCCTCATCTTTAGGTTAAACTGTTTTGGGAATAGTTCAATGTGCCTAGTTTTGCAATAATAAAAAATTGTTCCATTTATCCCAAGCAGGATCGTCAAGATATAAGAGAATAATTTTGTTGATAATGTTAGTAATTGGACAATTGAAGGAGCACAATATTTTGTCATCAATATTTTATTGAAAAGAATAATTATAAACCAATCAACCATTAATAATACATTATAAATATGAAAATATGTGAATTATATCATCAACTTACACAAGCAATGATATTTAAGCATGTTGTTCAATAGTATATATTAAAATAATATTGCTTGTCTTCAAGTATCTTAGTTGATCAAACACTTATTTTCTTTAATTTATCATTGACAATTAAGAAATGTCTTACATAATGTAGAGAATCAATGAATGGAGTTTTTTAGAAAACATTTTTTGCCAAGTTTAACTGACAACCAATATAAATCACTTAACTGGGGGCAATAGATGGATCCAAGAATTGAGTATTGCGTTATTTATAATTCTGATTTTCCTCCATAGATACATTATATTTTGTATTTACTAAAAGTTATTTCATTGCTTGAATAGAGTGTTGACCATTAACTATCCAAAAGATGATGTTATTAGCAACAGACCAGTCTCATGTACAATTTTATGAGGTTTTCCACTGGATTAGTCTTTATGGTATTGAATGGAGTGAGAAGTGCATCAGACAATGATGTTTGAAATTTATTTAGGAATGATTTCAATAATACTTGAACATTTAAATGATCCATTATGTGATCTCAATTTATACAATTTGGGGACTTCTGTACATTTTTGAACATCCATTTTTGCTAAAGGAGCTTGAAAATAAATAACTATTCTTGAAATATTCATGGATTTATTCTCATTGGTTTGAAATTTTCGATGTCTAAGATCAATATTTCTTATATTTTCCAAGTTTCATTGTGGGTTTTAAATATTTTCTTGTAGTGCTTTCTTCCATCTTTATTAAATATACTCTCCATAAAGCATGTAATTGAGCATTGAGCTTGTCATCTAGTATTTTATTAGGCAGTTTAGATTTTTGTTGCAATATAGAGGCATTGATGATGTTTTCTTAATTCTTCCATATTATTATTTCAAAGCAATAGTAATACTTTCTAGAAGATCTATGCAACTTTGTAAACTAGATTTTGTAAAGATCTCAAAATAATCTAACTTAAACCATGAATTTCTTATTGACTCTCACAAATCCTTACTTGACACTTCAATCAAATTTGGCTTTAAAATATGAAATTCACTTTACAAATTACTAATTTCACCTAATATTTCTTAATAACTTTCAATTAAAATTCAACACAACTCCCATCATGAGACTAGCAATTAACAACTATTCCTAACATTTTTGGATATTTTCCATCTATGAATCCAAATAGATACATATCTTGAAAAAACTTTGTGGGGGTTTATGTTTGACATATTGATCTGGATTTTATAGGGAATGCAATGAAACACAAACTAAAATATAGCAGAGAGCATAGTAATATAGTGAAAACCCAACTTCTTTTAATCAATAAAACAATAGAATAATGTAGAACACAAACTGGCTAGAATGGTGGTAGCTTATCTCTGAAGAGAGAGAGAGAGAGAGAGAGAGAGAGAGAGAGAGAGAGAGAGAGAGAGAGAGAGAGAGATAGTGGCTATGCTCATTCAAAAAATCTAATACAAGAGGCCAAAAGGATGGCATTTTAACATAAAGCAAGAACCCTAAAGGTCCAAAGCCCTATACCTAGGAGGCGAAGCGCCAAAAGGTGTTTTTGAAATGCCAAAAGGTATTTTGGGGCATTAGTTTCTACATCAACTTTCTAGGGACACAAATTTCACATACAATCTTCATTTGGCACACATAGTAGCTCATTGGAAAGCTCTAACTGAGGACTACAATATTGGAACATGAAATTGATTTATCAAAGTTTAACCTAGGCCCTAAAATTTATTCCGAAACGTCATTTAGTGCCTTAAAATGCCCCAAAAGTTTATGACCCAAAAATTCCCAGATAATCATAACAAAATTGCCAATATGGAGAACCGTGTTGAGTCAATGGAAGAGGTGGGTGGCCACGAATATCCTCCTGAATCATTCCTCCCCCCTTAATAAGCAATGGTCCCCATTACATCAAGTTCCCATGGTAGATGGGGAAACTTTTGTTGAATTTGAATCTTGGTGAGCTATTTTCCTTGTTGAAGAAGTTATCCTACTTTGAAAACTGATAGAGTTGTATAGTCTACTCGTGGGTGCCCTTTGACTTGGTTTCCATGATCCAATCCACTATATCCTACTCAAGGTAGTCGATATTTAGTTCTATAAGAGCCAATTTCTCTGCCACCTCAGGTGGGAAATATGGTTGAAGCATCTCCACATTAAATACTAGGTGTAAGCCAAGGGAAGAAGGAAAACTCATTTCAAAATCATTTTCAGCCACAAACTTTGTGATGGTGTAAGGCCCATATCGAAGTAGTTTGAGCTTAATATGGGGACTTGTGAGACCCTCTTTCTATAAATGCAACTAGACCTTGTCGCCAACCTGAAACTTGTGTGGAACTCGATGTTGGTCATGTTGTCACTTGTACTTGGCATTAGCCTTCTATAATATATCATGAACCTATTTTTGGAGGTGATGGATGCATTTGATGAATTTGGTTATTTTTTCTACCTCGGTCTGAGCATGGGAGGACCCTATCRGTGAAGATGGAATGGGAAGAGCTACATCAATGGAGGCCAATCGCTGGAACCCCAAGCACACCTGAAAAATGTTATGGCCAATAGATATTTGGAGGGATCTATTATATCTATGTTGAACATATGGAAGGATCTCGTCCCATGTATGGATGCTTGGATTTATGCATGCATAKGATATGCACAATCATCCAATTGAGCACTTTTTTTTTCCCATTTGTTTGGGGGTGAAAGGTAATTGATTTGGTCAACTTGGTGTCCATCAAAGAGCATAGGCTAGAACAGAAGGTACGAAGGAACCTATTGTCCCTATCTAAAATAACATTTTGTGGTAGCCCAAAATGAACCCAAACATGCTCAAAGAAGAGCCTATCAGTGACCTCGGATATGATACTCTTTTTACATGGGGCAAAAATGACCATCTTAGAGAACTGATCGATCACCATAAATACACAATTGTGACATGTTTGATGGAGGGAAAACATGGCATGTAATTCATGGAGATTGACTCTCGAGGCTTGTCTGGGGTAGGGATAGGAGTGTATAGCCCTTGATTCTTGATGGATGATTTAGAAATGGAATAGGTAATGCACAACCTAAATGCTAACTGGCGTCATGTCGAAGCTTTGGCTAGTAGAAATACTTTTGAATTATTGCTACTATATTTTCCACACTAAAGTACCCTGTCACCCAACTGTATTTTTTCTCCCAAATTATCTTTGCATGCTTGCTTGAAGGAACACAAAGATGACCCAAATAGCACAAGAGCGCAACCTAGAGGTGGAAGTCTAGGACTTGTTTTCCTACACTTAGTTCTGATAAGTAGTAGTGAAATTAGAGTCACTATTGTACAATTTTGGCCACGTAGAGGTCTCGTGCCCACAAGAGTTAAGAACTATGGTTAATGCCACAACTAGGGGTTGATTGAGGCAATATGTAACACGGTTGGAGTTTTCTTTCTCGTACTTAATGTTTAAGTGGAATTTTTGTATGTATTTGGACCACATGTGATGGTGTTCACTTTGCAACTTTCCTTATGTATGCATGAATTGTAGAGGCTTGTGATCATTGTGGATGATCATTTCCTTTCCCAAAATATATTGCTTACACGCCTGCAAAATCAAGTACATCTCCTTATCATGGGTAGGATGTCTACAAAAAAAATCAGAGAGCGTCTCACTCTAATAGGACATTGAATGTCCTTGTTGAGTAAGGACTACATCGATAGCATAGTCAAAGGAATTTTTCTCAATCTCAAATATCTATTGCAGGTCTAGAACCGTGAGGATTGGTGTGGGGCGAAGGCGGTGTTTTAGATCCTAGAATTCTTTCTACTGTGATTAGACAAAGAAAACTTGGCTTTAGCTCCACCTTTGGTCACTTGACTTAGGGGCCAAGCGATATGAGAGAACCCGAGTACGAACCTATTGTAGAATTTGACAAGGCCCAAGAAGTTACAGAGCTTTGTTAGAGTCCTTAGGGCTGGTCAATAAAAAATTAATTGGATCTTGGTTGGGTCCACATGCACCCCATTTTCATCCATTATGTATCACGAGTATTGAATTCTTTGTATGCCAAATGATCATTTCTCTAGATTGGTGTATAACTTGTGTTGTCGCATGGTGCTTAGGACTTGTTGAATGTGTTGCAAATATTATGCCCAGGTCTGACCAAAGATGAGAATGTCATCCAAATATACGACCAAACAGGTACTTTTTAATGGCCACAAGATATCATCCATCATCCTCACGAATGTCCTTGGAGCATTAGTCAAGCCAAAAGGAATGACCAACCACTCAAAAATGTCTTCTTTAGTTTTGAAGGATTTCTTCCATACTTTAGTTTGTTCTATGGGAGCCTGGTGGTAGCTTGAATTCAAATTAATATTACTAAAAAACTTGACACCCTTAAGCTGATCAAGAATATTTTCAGTCTGAGGGATTAAGTATGAGTTCTTGAAAATGATTTAGTTAAGGGATTTATAATCAATACAGAGTTTCCATGTGTCATCCTTCTTTTGCACCAATACAATTGGAATCCCACAAGGCGAGGATCTTAGTCGAATGTGGCCCTTTTGGATGAGCTCATGAATCTAACACTTTATTTCCTCGGTCTTTAGGAGTGAGCATTTGTACATGAGACCATTGGGTAAGGAAACATCGGGTTCAAGTCAATGGGATGTTTGACTTGACAGAGAAGAGGCACTCGTATAGGTGAGGCAAATATGTCTCTATATTCCTCTACAAACTTGTCCGTATGATTATGTAGTGTAGAGAGATCATGTGTTGACGTTGTGGTGGTTGTTGTGACTTTTCATTCACCTTCTAACCGAACCATGAAGAGGACAAACTTTGCAGTATGAGATATTACCTTTCTACATTGTTTTGCTAAAATCAATGAAATTACAGTAGTTGAAACTACCTTTGGTACCCTGTAGGGATGACCTCCCAAATAAATAATGAAACTATGGGGTTGGGACTCATAAACATCATAATTTTTCTACATATAAGGTTTTCCTAAAATAACATCACAAACTTTGAGTGGGGAAACATCACATGACACCTCATCTTTGAAGGGATTGAAGCCATAGGACATGCAACATTATTGGATGACGTGACGGTCTTGTCCCTAGCTCAACCAACCGATGGTGTATGGTTGGGGATGTAGTTTTGTTGGAAGCTTCAATATATTGATTCCCTCGATTGAGATTAGGTTCTTCTGGTTCCCGCTATGAAATATAGTGGGGTCCCCTTCACCCACATCTATGAATGGAAGAGGCACTCCCCTTCCTCAATATTATTAGACTCGTTTGGTTGGATATTTATGGTTGCAATGGAATCATTGGGTTCTACATAATTGATCTTATTCCCCTTATCTTGTTCTGAATCAAAGTCTGAGTTAGGGTCCAACTCTTTTTCCTTAATCTTATCCAACAATGATTGTTTTTAGTGGCATTAATCAATGTTGTGCCAGGGGTTTTTGTGGAACTGATAACACTTCCCAGTGTCCTTCTTCAACTTATCATTACCCTTCTTTTTCTATGGCTTGTATTGGTTGTCTTCATTTTCTCTCTCCCTAATATGTCCATTGTGTTGTGAGTTAGGGCCACCTTTACCATACTTCTATTGTGGCATATTTACAGACGCAAACTCCTACTTATTCCACTGCTTAAATTTCTGCTCGATTTTAACATCATATCGATAATTGGTTCCCAGTGGGTATCCAATAAATCCATATCTTCTTGGGTGTACCAGTGTAGGCCATTTAGGTACTTCAAAAACAAATGCTTCTCGAAGTCTTTGATACCTAGCTTTGAGCACAAGGTATGGAAGATATTTATGTACTATGACACTCTCTGGTCTCTCTCTTAGTGTAGAGTTGTCCATCTCGTGTATTGGTCATCATAGCTTCCAATTGGGTATAATTCCTCCTTGAGGGCACTAAAAAAGGCCACCTAAGTGGGTCCTATCTTGATTATTATAGACTCATCTTCGGTATGTCTCTCTCAATAACCTTCCCACCAACCTTTGACATGGGGAAGGGATTTAAGGTTATGTGAAGGTGATATTTTTGATGTCAGAATATTTTTGAACAAAGTAATAACCCTCTAAAAAATTTAACCTTTTCTCAAAGCATCTGCACACATATTCCCTTCAAATAAATGGATATCAAAGTTAACTTGTACCTTGAAGGGTGTTGCACCTACAAAATGGTTGCTTGTTGAAGGTGCCTCTCCCCTTGTCAACAGTCTTTGAAGGATTTGGGAAAATTTGTCCATCATCTTGTTCCTCTATCACACGAGGGATTCCTCAAGCAACATACTGATAGGATCTCCTGATCCTTCTTCTAGATTTTCCCCTACCACCGAAGGTCACTTGGACTAGTCAAAGTGATCATCTTCTAGTGAAAATAGCTCAAGACCCAACTCTTTATACCTAGATCTTATTGGGGACATGCACCAATAAAATAAACGAGCAAATTTCTATGATACCACTGATATGGATTGTATATGGAATGAGATGAAACACACATTGAAATATAGCACAAAGCATAGTAATACAATGAAAACCCAACTTCTATTAATGAATAAAATAATGGAATAAGAACACAAAATGGATATAATTGTGGTAGCTCATCTTTGAAGAGAGAGAGAGATGGTGGTTATGTTCAATAATGAAAGATAATACAAGCGGTAAAAAACATGGCCTTTAACATAAAACATGAACCCGAAAGTTACAAAACCCTAAACCTAGGAGGTGGAGTGCCAAAAGGTATTTTTTGGTGTTAGTTTCTACATAAACTTTCCAGGGACACAACTTTTGCATGCAATATTTTTTTGTCATGCATAGTAGCTTGTTGGAAAGCTCTAACTGAGGACTAAAATATTGCAGTATGGATTTATTTTTGTAAAGCTAAACCCAGGCCCTAAAATTTCCCCCAAAACATCATTTAGGGCCTTAAAACGTCCCCAGAAGTTTAGGACCCAATAAATCCCAGAAAATCATAAAAAACTTTCCAAGATGGAGAATTGTGTTGAGTCAGTGGAAGAGGTGGGAGACCATTGATATCCACCTAGATCACATACCAATATTCCACAAACTCATATTTATTAAGTGTTTCTAATCACTATCAACAATATAAATTGTTATTGAAATTATTATTTAAGTTAAACGACATTTTTGTTTCTTGGATGGTGGCAATGGTATTTCACTTACTTTGTAGTCCATTGATAGTAAAAATAATAATAATAAAATATTACTATAATTTGAAATGAAATTAGAATTACAAATATTATCAAGTAACTTTCTATTAAATTTTCGAAGGACCATATAGTTTAACCATTTAATGAAGTATATACTATATTTGAAACATACATACCTTGTTTAGGAGGCATAGCTTGTGTATCATTTGAATTTAGTTTTTTCTTTAATGCTTTCCTTGGACTCAAATTAATGAAAAAAAAAAATGAAATATCAAATATTATCAAATAACCTTATATTATATCTCTTTCATTGACATGTACAAGAACAAGGAAGTTTGGCATATCTTATGCAACCTTATAACCTACATAAAGGTAGCTCAAAAATCACCCAAACTCAATTTGAAACTACCATACCAAGTATTGGAGACTTGTTTTGTGTTTAATTTGCACTTAGTTTTTTCTTTAATTCTTTCCATGCAATTCATTGGTGCCACGGTCCATAGTTTCTAAATAAAATTGTAAGAAATTATTACTATAATTTAAAATGAATGATAAAAACGTGAATTAACTAATATAATTAAACCACTTTCTATGACATATCACTTCATACAGATGCATAAGACATGGAAGCTCATGTCATACACAATATTACTACAAGCAAAAAGATAGCTCAAACTTCATTCAATCTCAATTCACATACTTGTGTGTCGTCTAACCATTTGTCACCATTTGGAGGAGAGATTTCTTGTATATTTCATGAGTTTTCTTTGTTTATTGGATGGTTTCCTTGGAATTTCAATAGCATTAGAGTCCACATTTTTTGAAAAATAATAGTAATAAATTAACTATAATTTGAAATGAACGAAGAAAACATGAAAATATAAATATGATCAAATGTGTTTCTATTAAATTTTTGAAGTATCATGTTGTATAACAATTTCTAATGGAGTATAAATTATAATTGAAACCACCCTACCATTCTCGATAGGGGATATAATTGGATCTTTAACATATAGTCAACTTGTGACAAATTGTAACCGAAAATAAAAAAAAGTGACAAAATTTGTTTAATTTATCCCTGGATTTCCATTTCATTGAAGGATGTCAATCCTAGCAAAAGAGTCATCATGATTTTGAATGCTCTTGTGAGGTTTAGGTGTGATTAAGTGGAATTATAATAGAGTGATCAAATCACACATATACTTTTGAAATCCATATATTTAGTATCATGCTTTTAGGATCAAAGAGGTACTTGTGTTAGGATGAATCCCAAAAAATCATAGTAGATGTTAGGATTCAAAGCACACATTCATCGAGATTTTGGGATCAAAGTGATTCATACTTATTAGGGTTTTTTCAAACCCTATCCAAGTTCCATCACACAAGTTCAAGGCTTTAAAAACAAGCCTAGCACTATCCTTCAAATTCTCCATGTCCATATTAGGGTTTAAGTCCAAAAACCCTAGATCAACAACCCTTGCATCATCACAAGCACCATGAACTCTATGGAGCATAAAGAGTACAATATACATGTCTTTTTCCAAGATAGGTATCACACAAAGCTCAAGAATCCTCCATTCATCAAGAAAGAAAATGTTTTCATTTTGAGACACAACATTTTATTATTCTACAGTGGTCATTAGGATCAAACAAGTACTTATGCTAGGTTGAATCCTAGACAATCCCAATGACCGCTAGGGTTCATCCTAGCACAATTACATCATTCTTGGGTGGTAGGTATTGTGAGGCTACATTTACTAGTATTTAGATTACCCCAACATCAAAAATCAAATACATTACCTATTTAAGAAAAGAAATACACAGAAGTCATTAAATTAAAACATGTACTTGTTCCAGGATAAATCACAACATGCATAGGTTATTGGGATGAATTCTATATATTGGAATCAATGTACACATTCATCATGGTATTCGATCAAAGATTCATATTGCTTTTGGGATCAAATAGGTAATTGTGTAGGGAGGAATTGTATCCAATCCTAGTGGCCACTAGGATTCCATTTACATACTCATCTTGATTTTTGTATCAAAGAGAGCCATCATGATATTGTCTTTCTTAGGGTTTACAAATATTAAGCAACTTGAATCACACAATTTTAAGACTTCCAAAGAAAACCTAACACTAGTATTCTAAGTTGTCATGTCCATCCTAAGGTTTTAGTTCAAAAAACATAGGTATTTAATGTTTGTATCCTCACAATCATCAAGAAATCTATGGAACATCAAGAGTATAATATTGTTGATGTGGAAAAATTCCATGTGCCAACATGAGGGAGGATTTTCCGATGGCAGGTCCCAATCATACATGCTCTCATTTGGTATGGAAATCTCCACTGGTATGTGGGCCCAATCGTTGTTAACTAAATGGATTGCTCTCTTAATAGAGAATTTCTCATTTAAATTAGACTAAATACTAAATGCATTCCTATTCTATTATGAAAATGAAATCTTATTCTAATAGTAACAAAGATCAACTGCGTGCATATAGTTATGCTTATGGAAACATAAAGAGTTCATATTTCTCAATAATAAACCATACTACCATACCCATATGCATATAGATGGCAATGAATATGTACCTACAATTGAATTCATAATCCATTCACAACTATTTCCTATGGAGCCAACTAACGGAAGTGACAGATTGCTAACATTTTCATAAAACAAACAATCGTGCACAATTGTGTGAATATACCATGAATTAGCTTCCCTCTGTATTCAATCTTTACAAAAAAATCCTCAGATAGAGGTACAAGAAAAATCCAAGAGCATTCAAATCCATCCTCAAGATTGATAAAGAGTTATACAAGACCAATTATGGGTTATCCAACTCCCCTTCCCCCCCCTCCCCCTTCTACTAAGGGTGAAATTGAATTTATAACATTTTTCATTACTATTAGAAGAGATTTTCCTCATCTGGACTCTTCACCTCCTCCTTTTCCTCTGCAGTTACAATTGTTCCTCTTCAACTCCTTGATATCCCAGTATTGTGCATGCAATATATTGGATTCTGCTCGGTGAGGTAACTTGCACCAGGGCATTAGTTTGTTAAGTAGGTTGTCAACGTAACTTTCCCACCCGTTGAAACTCAGCCCCTTCATGCATCTATTATTTGATGTTGGATTCCATCACCAACTAGCGCTTCTTTGTGAGAAGGTTTGTTCGCATGCTTGATTCCTAGATTAATTAGCGTGTGTTGTTTTTTCTCCTTAGTTGTCCTTAGGATTGAGTTTGTGTCTAATGGCATCGGTTCCGATTTAATTCCTCATTTGATCAATACAAAATATGGATACCATTAAAATAAAAGGGAATGAAGAGGTAACAAATAGCTCATACCTAACTTATGTCTTATAATTCTACAACATTGTTCTTTACACTTAGTGCAACAAACACCAAATGGAATGTTTTACAAAAGGTCAATGGAGAATGTGATTGGAGAATTCAAAATATTATCATAAACCCACATCTCACATATTTGTACATGCACCATAGATTCAAAATATTTCATGAAGAGATCTGGGAGAAATGCCTCCATGAAAAATTCTCCACATCAGAATTGTCCATGTCCTTGATGGAAATATATAAAATTCCCTTGAAGATATTTTAGTCCTTGTCTTGCTTAAAAAGGATGATCCCATTCTGGAAGTGTTCAAAGACTACTTTTATCCCCCCTCTATCTAGTAAATTCTACTTCTTACACTAGCCTTCCCCTACAATAGGGAGCGTTGTGTTCCTTTTCTCGAAAATAAGTGAGGTTCCTCTTCTTTCTCCCAACATTCTCTCAACCTCTTGGACATGAATACATGCAGCCTCAAAAATAATGTTTAGAGAAACTAGAATCCAATCATGAACATGTTCAACATTCCACCCTCTTGCATCCATGGTATATGACCACATACTCATCCAAGTATGGGAGGCGAAGTTGGGAATACACAACCATTCGGTTTAGCTCCAAGGTGTTGAGATAGAGTTCTCACAAGGCCTTGATATATTGTGAGGTCCTCACATTCAACTCACTAAACCTCCCTCTTATCTTGAAACTCACCTCTCTTCAAAGCAAGAGGGAAGCCCCTCCTCTTAGATCAATAGTTGTTTCCCTTGATCTGACCCTCTCTCGGCCTCTTCAACATATCCCCCTTTTGATGGAACATATATCTTTCCTTCTTTCTTTCAAGTGGTTGCTCCACTCACTATCCATTGCCCAATTGAACCTTGGGTCTCCCCATAAACCATGTCATTATCCCTTAGATCCATGAGTCTTGGTACATCTATATTGATGGTTCCTCAAACTTTACCTTGAACTTCTATCCTTGATATATTCTAAACAAGCAAAGTAAATGTGTAGCAACAACAATTGGCCCCTTACAATCAAAACTTTCCAAACCTTAGCCAAGGAATGTTAATGTTCTACTCCAAACCTTAGCCAAGGAATGTAGTACTTGTATTGTAAATACACTACATAAAAGCTTCACCACCCAAATATAGTTGTATTGTAAATACATCTTCCCACTTTCCCCTTATAATATGCAAACATTCACTAAGATTAATCCAATTTTTATCTTCACAAATATGTGGTGTTGCCATCAATTATTAAGCAACAAATACTTGAAATATAGGTTCAAATAACAATTGGAGTAGCTTACTCTCCAATGCACATATGAAGTTGAAATTGTAGGTAGAGATTCCTCTTTCAATATTCTTCAAAACCCCTTTTGCAACACATGAATATGAGGTATTGTTAAAATTTCCTCAAGCCAAAGCTTCTCGAATATTAATTTGTACCCTATAATGCATCTCTTGCTTTGTCTCTAGGATTAGTAGGTGCATGGATTTTGACAATACATAGTTACTGACCATTTGTTGGGACGTGGGTAATAGATTAATGTCTTGAATTTTCTGCCATAAAACGTATTTGGTTGACATTTCCAACGTGTTTCCACATTACAAGCACTCCACTAGAAACTGCCTTATGATAGGATATAATAAAAGAGGATCCATTTAAAATCATATTTAAAACCCCAATCTACATTACTAAGTTGACTAAGAACTAGATGGAATTCAACTAACACAACTATTTGAGACTTCCAGGCCCTTATTAGCCTATTTAAGTCAATTGATTAGACAAGTAGAAGGAAATTACTTGTAGGGAGGAGTTGTGTGCCCCCACCACATTTTGGGAATTAACAACATAGTAGACCACATTTCCACCTTCAAAAGAAGGGGGGAAATCCATGTAGTCATTAAGTGTTTCTATATGTCCTGCTTGCAGACTTGGACCTATATGATGATTTCAGCCTTGCTTTACATAAACTGACTTTTTCCTCTTATAGGCCTCAAATTGGAGTAGTTCTCCTGAAGATCTTATTAGCATTCTCCCTCCTTGGATCATTGTCACTGCAAACTCTGTCGCACTTTGAATGCTTCCATAATACACTATAGAACTGAACACAATGCTTCATTTGTTACCACACCACTCATTAGTGGGTGACTCTCCCACACCCATCTTCTCAACGAAGTTATGCATGTCAAGTGTTGCAACCCAAAACACTTCCACTAAGGTGTTACTTGTTGTGGTGTTATTTCTAGTGACTCACTTGCTACCACTACTACATATGACCAAATTTGAGATGGTTTTTCGTTGATATTGCCACACATATCTGTCGCAATTTCCATGACAACCGAGATTTTTTTTCGTCGGAATAATTTCGTTGCTATATCCATGATCCTGGTGTGTGTGGAAACATCGACGAAATAAGCGCTCCACGTGTCACCACCTTCAACATGGTCTAACCCTATGCATCGTCACAATTTCGACGAAATTATGTTGCAATAACAATGAAGAAATGTGGAAATTACGACGAAACTTTGTCACAATTGAGATGAACAGTTATGCCAAGCCTATAACTTACGACATAGATGCTGAATGTGCGATGAAAAGATGTCACAACTTGCGACGAAAAACCGTGGCAATATCGATGAAAAAATATCTCAAAATCAAACTTACGACATAGATGTTGTATGTGTGACAAAAATTCGTGGCAAATTGCGACGAAATTTCGTCGCTATAACGACGGTTTTGGTAAAATAGTAAAATTGTTTCCAACGAACTTCCGTCGATATTGTGATGATGGCTTTAAGTTTAAAAAAAATAATTTACATGAGATATGGTATTACCATATTACATTGTAATATGGTATACCATATTGTATGCCATATTACATTGTAATATGGCATTACTATTACATTGTAATATTGTAATATTCTAAAATATTGTAATATATATATCCCCTAGAAATAATCAAGGCACTAATCAACCAAATATTGTAAGCATGTGTTATCATGAAGTTGGATTAGAAGTAAGGATACCAATATGACAATATACACAAAGAATAATTTGGAATATTACTTTCAAAAAAACACATGGATTGCATGAGTGAGTCATTATGCAATTTAGATTACACAATACTATGACAACACTTCTAAGATTGATGGATGATATCTTAAGACCATTTCTCGAACTTTTTTATTGTAGCCTCCTTGGATAATATTTTTACTTTTAGCAAGATTTGGGAAGATCATTTGAAACATTTGGAGATGATATTTTTAACCCTTCAACACAATTAATTGCAAGCCAACATGAAGAAATATGAGCTTGGAAAACAATTATTGTTGTGTATGGATTTTGTAGTTAGAGGATGTGAATTGTGTATTGACCTAAGAAATATAAAATTCGTTGTAAATTGGTTGATCCCAGATAATTTAATTGAACTAAGGTAATTCATGGGGTTAACAAATTATTTAGGAATGAAGTGTCTCTTCAATGCACATTAGAAAAGGAAAGTATAACCTTTCAATTCATTGCAATTGAAAACCAAGTAATTGAAGCTTTGACTTGAAAGAATTGTAATGCATCAATATTAAATCTAATGAAACTTGAAATTTCATTTGAAATCAAAGCAAATTTCGCATGATACACAATGGCGAAACCTTTGATACAATGAAGGAGTTGGATAACATAACACTTGAAACTTTTGTTGGTGCAATCATAATATACCCAAATAAGATAAGGAATTGTACATCATAATTTGGGCATTGAAGTACTACATGAATTATTTGTTGGGAGAACAAAAAAAAATTAACTCAAATCATAAGCTTTTATAATCCTTGTCAATTGATCCAAGTCACAACAAAGCCCATACTTCATGTGAATGGTATCCTGCAACATTTTGATTCGGTAATCAAGTATGATAAATATATACAAAACCACATGGTCAATTTCCTTTAATACCTTTGATGTTTTTA
>JASDQU010099931.1:1130769-1151993 GCA_032191745.1 Picea mariana
AGTATGATAAATATATACAAAACCACATGGTCAATTTCCTTTAATACCTCTAGTTTGTTTTTATTTGACCATAGCTCTAAAGTTAAACTCTTATGTACTTGAAGAATATAAGGGATTACCTACATCTAGCTCAAATTTTGGAACATGGTTAAAACCTTACCAAACTTGTATATATATGCAAGTCTCGAGTCTTTGAGATGATTGTAGGCTTGAAGGAGGATTGTGAGGCTATAACATCCCAATATTTGGGAAGATTGTTTGTCATTTATATATATCAATATTTTTAATTGCAGAATTCATTGCTCACCTCAAATCCTCCACCTATGACTTTCTCATATTTTATTATACTCACTTTAACTTGAAATTTTAGCCCTCAAAGTGGAACAAGTAAGAAAATTGATCAATGGGAAAATATGTGAACTTCGTTAAAAGGAAAAATCCACAAACATGTGTAGCTATAAGCAACCAGCTTGTAGGAATCTCAATCAAGTTACGAAAAGAGGCATGATACGCATTTAACAACACATACCTCCTAAGTTTGATCAAGTGTGTTTGCACCCACCAAAGAAAGGTTTAAAATGATATTTTAGGATTGTGGATAAGAATGAATAAAAACTATTTGATTGGATTGGTAACCATATATGGGAAAATATTCCAATGTATATGTGGATCATTTGAAGTTGTTTATGCCATCCTCATTAGAAGGAGAATTTAATGAAGAGACATTGAGTCCCAAAGTTGATGGGGATCATCAACTTGAAAGGGAAAAGGTATACTCCTAGTTGAATTCATATATTTGTACTGATGTCATATAGGCTTGTGCAAGTGACAAAAAAATCAATTTGTATGAATTTGGTGAGTGGAAATTTATGACCCACAAGGAGTAATGGTAAACCCAAGGGTTCATGAGAATGTTGAAAGGTAGAAATATTGTTAGGTTTGTAAAGTAAGTTTTTGAACCCATGAAGACACCATCAGTAAAAAGGTTGTGATTTATGAAAAGGTTTTAAAATCTCTTTCATCACCTATGTATAAGCTATTGATCAATTCTCTTCTATGTTCTGAATGATTTGGGAAATAATGGCTCTTAACACCTTGAAGATTTGGAAACTCTTACGAACCTAAAGGGTAATTATGACATTGACTCATATATTATTGTAAAAACATAATGTTATTTGATGCCTCGATAATTTAGGCATAGTGTATATAAGGGCTAGTTATCAAAATAAAAATGGAGAAAAAGGACTAGGAAAAGAGGAAGAGTATGTAGGAGAGAAAAATGGGTGTAAGGAAGAAGAGATAAGGAGGAGAGGCAATACTTTCCCTAAGCATTTGAAGGACTAGGAAAAGAGGAAGAGTATGTAGGAGAGCATGGAACACTAAGAGAGGAAGAAGACAAGGGGAGAACTAGGTAATATTGGGTGCTACCAGGTAAGAAGTGGCTAGAGTTGATAATGGGAAGTCTAAGCTAGCCCCAAAAAACTCCCAATAAGAACAAGGCTTCATTCAACTAGAAAATGTTGATTTTGAAAACTAATGGAAAGATAATTAAAAGAGAAGGCATAGAAGAACAAGGGGCTACCTCATTGTTTTAGCCAACGAGAGGACACGGGCAAGCAAGTATGGAACTAGGTATAATAGATCATAGCAAGTATGGAACTAGGTATAAAAAAAAATATTGAGTTAAAAATCATTGGGGAGGTTTGGTATTTAGAATGAGAATAGCAGAGTGAGAGTGCACCCAGGTAGAAGGATGAGAATGTATTATTTAGAGAGTTTGGAAGAGGGATAGTGCAACCATATGAGATGAGATGGATTGGACGTGTGATGTACAAGTGAGAGAGAAAGGTATTTATATATATTGTTTTGTTGGGTATTAACATTATAAGTAAGAGGCATTTCAAGAGTGATTTCATAGATTTTGTCATCTTTATAGAGTTGATAAGTATTGCAATGAGCATATTATAAACAATTTCATTTAAGCATCGATATTATGACCAAAAAAAATGGAGAAAAGGGGGTGTAAGGAAGAAAAACTAAGGAGGAGAGGCAATAATTTCCCCAAGCATTTGAAGGACTAGGAAAAGAGAAAGAGTATGTAGGAGAGCATGGAACACTAGGAGAGGAAGAAGCCAAGGGGAGAACTAGGTAATATTGGGTGCTACCAGGTAAGAAGTGGCTAGAGTTGATAATGGGAAGTCTAAGCTAGCCCCAAAAAACTCCCAATAGGAACAAGGATTCATTCAACTAGCAAATGTTGATTTTGATAACTAATGGAAAGATAATTAAAAGAGAAGGCATAGAAGAACAAGAGGCTACCTCATTGTTTTAGCCAGCGAGAGGACACGGGCAAGCAAGTATGGAACTAGGTATAATAGATCATAGCAAGTATGGAACTAGGTATAAAAAAAATATTGAGTTAAAAATCATTGGGGAGGTTTGGTATTTAGAATGAGAATAGCAGAGTGAGAGTGCACCCAGGTAGAAGGATGAGAATGTATTATTTAGAGAGTTTGTAAGAGGGATAGTGCAACCATATGAGATGAGATGGATTGGACGTGTGATGTAAAAGTGAGAGAGAAAGGTATTTATGTATTATGTTTTGTTGGGTCTTAACATTATAAGTAAGAGGTATTGCAAGAGGCGAGTTCATATTTTTTTTCATGTTTATAGAGTTAATAAGTATTGCAATGAGCATCTTATAAAGAATTTCATTTGAGCATCGATATTATGACCAAATAAAAATGGAGAAAAAGGGGTGTAAGGAAGAAAAGCTAAGGAGGAGAGGCAATACTTTCCCCAAGCATTTGAAGTAATAGGAAAAGAGGAAGAGTATGTAGGAGAGCATGGAACACTAGGAGAGGAAGAAGAAAAGGGGAGAACTAGGTAATATTGGGTGCTACCAGGTAAGAAGTGGCTAGAGTTGATAATGGGAAGTCTAAGCTAGCCCCAAAAAACTTCCAATAGGAACAAGGCTTCATTAAACTAGAAAATGTTGACTTTGAAAACTAATGGAAAGAAAAGTAAAAGAGAAGGCATAGAAGAACAAGGGGCTACCTCATTGTTTTATCCAGCTAGAGGACAAGGGCAAGCAAGTATGGAACTAGGTATATAAAAAAAATATTGAGTTAAAAATCATTGGGGAGGTTTGGTATTTAGAATGAGAATAGAAGAGTGAGAGTGCACCCAGGTAGAAGGATGAGAATGTATTATTTAGAGAGTTTGGAAGAGGGATAGTGCAACCATATGAGGTGAGATGGATTGGACGTGTGATGTAAAAGTGAGAGAGAAAGGTATTTATGTATTATGTTTTGTTGGGTCTTAACATTATACGTAAGAGGTATTGCAAGAGGTGAGTTCATAGTTTTTGTCATCTTTATAGAGTTGATAAGTATTGCAATGAGCATCTTATAAAGAATTTCATTTCAGAATCGATATTATGACCAAATAAAAATGGAGAAAAAGGGGTGTAAGGAAGAAAATCTAAGGATGAGAGGCAATACTTTCCCCAACCATTTGAAGGACTAGGAAAAGAGGAAGAGTATGTAGGAGAGCATGGAACACTAGGAGAGGAAGAAGACAAGGGGATAACTAGGTAATATTGGTTGCTACCAGGTAAGAAGTGGCTAGAGTTGATAATGGGAAGTCTAAGCTAGCCCAAAACAACTCCAAATAGGAACAATGAACATCTTATAAAACATTTCATTATTGTTCATATTATATGTTCAAGAGTAAATTAGAGTAATCAAGGGGATATACATAGCATTCAACAATCTCTTGAAAAATTCCTATGACAAGGGTGACTCCACAATGTTTATTAATGAGAAGATGAGTTCCATCCTATTGTACAAAGCCCCAATTATAAGGACAGGGGTGATAGCTTCATGCATTGTTTAATAGGAACTAGGATTTGGACTAGGGATATCAATAAGGTTAGGATTATGGAAATGAATGAAGTGAGGGATCTTTTCTAATTTATTTTCCACAATGAGGATATGGATAAAGACTTTGTATATGGGGGTTCTCTAAAATAGTTATACTTCTTTATAAAAAAAACTACAAGTAAACCAAAATTATATTTAAAATATATACAAGTAAACCAAAACACCACATGGAACTTGGCATATATATCAATATCTACATATTCATGAGGATTGTGAACTTTTACTAGTATAAAGCTTACTTTTAAAAACACGTCAAAACCCTTACCTTTTCATTGTTCTTTCGCCAGATCCATTAGCCCATACAACTTGATAAGAGTTGTTCACGAGATTCATTTTCATCACCAAGACCTGCATGAATCATAAAAGACAATTTTTTTATATGAGTAAATAATTAATAAGCAAATAAGCATGCATTTAGTTATGCAAAATACTCTAGAAAGAAATTAAGTTGTCGCAAACCTTAATGAGCTTCTCTTTGTTTCGAGAATAAGTTATTCTCTACTGAACAGGGCCAACCACGTGAAGGTGGAAGCTCATANACATATAGACATTAAAGCATAACTTGGATAGTCATCAAAACATATGAACATATAAACATCGATAAAGATCCAAAAACAGGTCATGAAATTATACATCTAATTTTTCTTTACATTCATAAAACTAACAATCGGGATATCATCATCATCCAAGGACATTGTATTTTGTGTGCCCTGTCCTTCTATTATTTGTGTGTGCTCATGTACCATACTTCAGGTACGTCGTTGAGAAGGGTTAGATGGCATCTATTCAGGGTCTTGAACTGGAACAACGAAAATGATCATATCGATATGTTGAAATATAATTGAAATAACTAATTCATTATTTTGATTAACGTTACACTATTGCTCTTTACCTATCTCTGTAGTTGGGACAGTTGGTGCGTTACTTTCCTTTCCACTTGGTTGCTCTCGAATTTCACCCTCCTAAGCTACATGCTCTTCAATTTTGAGAAGATAATATATAAGTATAAGTCAGGAAATAAATATCTACAATTACAATAAATATTTCTAATTCTGAAGCATGCATACCGGAATGGGTACTCTGCTCTACACTATCACTAGACATGTGGACCCTTGTATGATGCGGTGTTTGCTAAATACCACTTGATTCACTACTACAGTAGCACTATTGCTTGAAAACAAACATAAATACTTAGTTAAGGGTGATATAATAAAATATGAATAGACTTTACAAGCATGCTATTGCAGTTTCCTTATTCATTTGATTTACGTGCGTGGTTGGGGAGATAGGAGTCTAGTCCAAGATTTTTCTATATTCAATCGCACTTTTAAAACCATGCTTGTAACCAAGCTTCAGGTCCTCCTCGGTGGTAGCAGTGTCGAACATATTTAACTACAATGCACAACACCATTAAAAATACCAATAACAAAAACATATATTTGTTCGCTACCGTTAAATAATTATTAACCACAGTTAATCATTTAAATCTTACTATTCAGGCTTTGAGTTTTCTGTAGCCACCCTGGCCTAGTTTATGTTGGCCGTGTTTTTCCACTCTGGCCTTTGTTTCTTTGGATGCGTCTGGTAGCCTACATATGGAATTTTTGAAAAAAATTAGATATCGGAATTGTTACTTAAAACAGGAAAGAAAAACATAAATGCTCATATTTCACTGATAATATGACATGTGTTGTACCTTGCTTGACCAACTCATGGTTGTCGTCCTTGTTTTTTAGACAAGTTCTCCTTTGCATCCTCTATTAGTGCCTTCCACTCTTTCTCGGGAACCATGGGAGGGCACTCATGCTTGAGGTCTATTTGCAATTTATCCCTATACTGGGCCTTGGTGTATTTTAAATTCTTGTCGGTCAACTTTGTAACCACTTTCTTGTTGAAAGTGTTGCCGAACAAGTTTACCATGTGATCTATTAAATCATCTTTCTTTTTTCTATCTTGGCCATTCCGCCGTGTGCGAGTGGTGGGGCCAAACAGCTCCAATGCTTTGTCATGCAAGTTTCTATAGAAAACATTGTTTCATGCAGTAATGTGTTATCCATTAATCAATTAATAATCTCAACAAATGTCCATTTCAATTTCATGAAAAAAATGAATCAATTAATGGGACAATTACCTGCAATATTTCAAATCTTTATCGAAACACATGCGTCATCCAACAGAAAGGTGACATCTAGTGATCCGGTGCTTTTAATTTGTTCATCTCCATGCAGAATAGGATCTTGTGCACCTACACTATGTTCCTCTCCAGAGTCATCATGTGGAGTCCCAGGATATGGCTCATCATGGTCCAGCATGTCATACCGGTCAAAATTGCCCCGCTCATCAATGGATTCTAGGGGAACCTCAGGAGGCTCAAAAAGCCTCACTTTCACTTTGCTATGTCGACCTTTTTTTTGCATTGGACCCTCACTGCTACCTATAGCAGTTGCAGGATCGACAGGTTCACCACGCATGGGGTTTAAAAACTCCTACAAACAGAAAATTTTTCTTTATCAGATCATATACAAAATATAAAACTAAAAAATGGATATGAAATTGTCATAGCTAATAAAAATATGTAAAGATGCCACTTACCCCAAAATTATTTATTGTAGTTTGTAGCTCTACAATTCTTTCCCTGTCCTCCTGTGCCAGGGGTCTTTTGGTAATCAAACCTAGATATTCCATGTTAGCGTTCTTCAAGGCGTTCGTTACAGTTGTTATTGGGTTTGTTGAATAATATATTTCGTCCTTATCAATATCCCATGTGGGAGCCTGGACAAATGTTGACACAATAAATCAATCAACAAAAGTTATGAAATTCAACTCTAACATTAAAAAAATGAAATATTGCAGTAATATCAGAAAAACAATAACAAAATTTCAGAAATTTAGTTGTTGTAGTCATAAGTTGTTACTGTATTTAACATTTACCTAGTGAGGCACTGTGGGTGCCTTTCCACGGTCACCCTGGAGAGATGTAGCGGGTGAAACTCGGGCACGGTTACCCTGGACAAAAGTTAACACAATAAATCAATTAACAAAAGTTATGAAATTCACCTGTAACATTTAAAAAATGAAATATTGGAGTAATATCAGAAAAAAAATAATGAAATTTCAGAAATTTAGTTGTTGTAGTCATAAGTTGTCAATGTATTTAACATTTACCTGATGAGGCACTGCGGGTGCCTTTCCATGGTCACCCTGGAGAGATGTAGTGGGTGAAACTCGGTCACGGTCACCCTGGACAGAAGTTGACACAAAAAATCAATCAACAAAAGTTGTGAAATTCACCTGTAACATTTAAAAAATGAAATATTGAATTAATATCAGAAAAAAATAAATAATGAAATTTCAGAAATTTAGTTGTTGTAGTCAAAAGATGTTACTTTATTTAACATTTACTTGTTGGGGCACAGTGGGTGCCTTTCCACGGTCACCCTGGAGAGATGTAGCGAGTGATTTTCTACCATGGTCATCCTGGACAGATATTGACACAACAAATCAATCAATAAAAGTTATGAAATTCACCTGTAACATTAAGAAAATGAAATATTTCAGTAATAACAGAAAAAAAAATAATGAAATTTCTGAAATTTAGTTGTTGTAGTCATAAGTTTTTAGTGTATTTAACATTTACCTACTGAGGCGAAGTGGGTGCCTTTCGACGGTCACCCTCCCCATCTATTTAATTTATGTTGTAATCGATCAATAACTCTTCACCTTGAACTATTGTTTTTGTTGCACATACAAATATACGATTTCCTTTGTGTGCCTCAAATATGCAATTCGGTTTCTTAGTTGTTGCCATTGGTCGTGTACTATTTATAAAGGCCACAATGTTTCCAGTAACATTTAAAAAATGAAATGACAGAGTCAGGAAAAACATGCTCGTGAAGGCGCGCATGCTCTGCTAGGGTTCGTTTCATCCGCGCTCATGCCTGGTCAGGACAGAGGGGAGCCGCCACCCCCTCCCTCCCCGACCTCTTCCTTCCGCAAGCTTGTTGCAGCATGCAGCAAGAAGCTTCCCCCATCAGATCCCCTGAGCTTCGTGAAAAAACTGGACGCAGTTCCTGAGATTGCTCTTCCCCCGGACTAGCCTATGAAGGTCGCGCTCTCTCTTGTAGATTGTGGCCTAGTCGGTTAGTTCATGGGCCTATGGCCCTCAGCCCGAACAACATATAACTGGATTCAACGGAATTGGAGGCCTCTAATAACAAATAGCGTCACCTGCTACGCGGTGGGGAGGGGTTTCTTCATCTTTGAATTCATCTCTCAAGAGGACAAAGATCTAATCTTCAGGAACAAGCCGTGTTTCATGGGAACACAAGGTCTCTATCTGAATCAATGGACTCCTAGCTTCGATCCATCTTCGGAAGTCCCAAAAGACGTCCCAGTCTGGGTAAGACTCCCAAAACTTCCAATCCACTGCTGGAACTCTTCCTCGCTCCAAGCTATTGGAAATGGCTTGGGACACTACATAGATAAAGCAGACCCAAAAGACCAGTACTCCTACGCAAGGATCTGTGTGGAGCTGGATCTAGAGGTAGGCCTGCCAGAAGCGGTGAAGCTAACGGTAGGGGACTGGTAGCACTTCCAAAAGCTCAACTACGAGAAACTCCCCTTCAAATGCATAGGTTGCCATGAATACAGACACTTCAAGAGGAACTGCCCAAAAAACCCAAGCACAGAAAAAGAAGGAGAAGATGGTTGGCAGCAGGCCAGGAAAGGGAAGCTGAAGTCAAAAGTACCTAGGAGTGACAAGCCAGTTCCAGCAAAATAAAAGAACCCAGGAGGCAAAAAAACGGCCAACAGCTTCATTGTTCTGGATCAGGAACCTAGTGGAGAGCCAAGGAAGCCGACCCAGGAAGCACAAGGAGAAGCTGAAGGAGGCATCCAATCCCCTGGGAACAGGGAATCACCAGAAATAATAGAGGATGAGATGCCAAACAAATCCCCCCTAAGGAACAAAGTGACCCAAGGCAAAGAGGAAGAGGAAATCTCCTCCGGCAGCGAATCGGAAGGTGCAAGCAAAACTTGGGCCTCTCCAAAGAAACCGGGACGAGGCCGAAAATCCAAAAAATTCGAAAGAGACCAAGAAACCTATTAGGACGTTTTAAAAGGTGCCCAACCAACCATCAAGCAACTGATCAGCGGAAGGCAAACAAGGAAGCTCTCCAAAGCCTCCCAAGGAGGCCATTCCCCCCCCGAGGTAATCAATGAATTTAACCTCCAGGAACTGTAGGGGCCTCGGCAGAAAAAGGAAAGAAGAATCTCTCAAAGATATTATTAGAACTTCAGTAGTGGACATCCTACTACTCTAGGAGACCAAGATGAGTCAACAGGACTCCCTCAAAGTTTCAAAAAACGCATGGAAAAATAGTCAAGGAATAGCTGAAAATGCCAGGGGCACGCCAGGCGGTCTCTGCACGCTCTGGAATACCACCAAAATAGAGTTTCTCAACTCAAACGCCCGCATGCATTAGATCCATACATCGCTCCTTCATAAAGACTCCGAGGTCCAGGTAAATCTCATTAATATTTACGTTCCGCAGCACATAGAAGAAAAAAGGATCTGCTGGGAAACCCTCCAAGACTTCCTCCAAAAAAACGAGCTGGATAACATCATTTTAGGAGGAGATTTAAATGTAACCCTAAGTCAAGAGGAAAACAGAGGCGACACTATAGTCAGAGATCCATCCAGAGAATGGGTGGAGGATATTATTTCAGCCTGGGAGCTAATAGATATAAAGCCGATCAAGGGGCACTATACATGGTCCAATAAGAGGTTAGGTCCGGGCCACATAGCTGCCAGGTTGGACAGATTCCTTGTCCAAATCTCTTTCCTAACCCTGGGGTTTAATGCAGTAGCAGAAATTCTACCTCACAGCGCTTCAGACCACAAGCCTATTAGGTTAGAATTTAAATCAGAGCAAGGGAAGGGACCCATCCCTTTCAGGTTCAATCCGTCCTGGATTCAAGACCAAGATTTCCTTAAAATAGTGTCCAATACGTGGACAGGCAAAGTCATTGGATCTGCCTCCTATGTATGGGAAGAGAAGCTCCGGAGGTTAGAATTTGCCCTGAAAGCATGGGCAAGAAACCAACCTGACCCAACCTCCTCACGCAAAGAGGCTCAAAAACTTCTTGAGATGCACCAGCTAGAGCTGGAACACAAAGAAATCACCCAAGAGGACTTGCAGCAAGAAGCCCTTCTCCAAAGCCAATGGTTCAAGGCATGCAGGGAGGAAGAGAGTTACTGGAGGTAGAAATCAAGAAGCCTCTGGCTGAGGGAAGAAGATAAAAATACTAGTTACTTCCATAAGCAAGGAGAGGCTAGGAAACATTATAAGGCAATCATAGAAATCCAAGTCCAAGACACAATGATTTCAGATCCAGAAGGTATCAAGCAAGCAACATTCGAAACCTTCTCAGCCCTCTATACAGAGCAACAAAGAACAGACATAGACCCCCAAAGGTACCCCCTCTCCATCATTCCAACTATCATAAAGGAGGAAACTAATCGCAATATGTTAAAGGAATTTTCGCAGCAAGAAGTTAAGGAGGCCCTAGATCAAATGAATCCAGACAAAGCCCCTGGACCGGATGGGTTTACTGCAAGATTTTTTCAACATTGCTGGGAGATAATCAAATCCGACCTCACCAAAATGATAAAGAGATCACAGGCAAGAAGCAAGCTAGGAGGGAGCACAAACTTGGCCTTCCTGGCCCTCATACCAAAGGAGAAGGGAGCTTCCAACTTCAAACAGTGTAGGCCGATCTCTCTCTGCAACACTAGTTATAAAATCCTCACTAAGATTATAGCAAACAGATTGAAAACAATTCTCCCCCATATCATCCCAGAAAATCGGGGAGGCTTCATTAAAGGCAGACACATTACTGACAACATCCTTTTGGTCCAAGAGGCTCTTCATTCAAGCATCCAAAGAAAGGACAAAGGTATGATCATTAAGCTCGACCTTGCCAATGCTTTTGACAGAGTCAATCACAGTTTTTTATTTGAAGTTATGAAGAAATTTGGTCTTGATCAAGATTTTGTCAACTGGATTAAAGCTTGCATAGTCTTGCCCTGGATAGCTCCCATGGTAAATGGGAGAGTAACCAAATTCTTTCAAGCCTCTTGTGGGCTAAGGCAAGGGTGCCCCCTCTCACCTCTCCTTTACTTAATCCAAGCCTCTGTTCTAAGCTACCAGTTGAGGAACTCCCAAGCCCAAAGCACCCTGCAGGGTCTAAGAATAGCTCAAGGGGTGGGAGACATTAATCATGCTCAATTCGCGGATGATACCCTGCTTTTAGGTGGCACAAGCTCAATTATCACAAAACAGTTTAAAGAAGAACTTGAGGCATACACTTCAGTCTCAGGAAGTGAAATAAGCAAAGAAAAGTCCAAAATTTATGGCTAGAATATTACGCCCAACGAAATGCTTGGGATTGCAAGAGTCCTTGGGATGGAAGGCCACACCAATTGGGAGTCATTCACTTACTTGGGAATCCCAATTTTTAAAGCTACCCCAAGGGCCACCCAATGGAACCATCTAATTGACAAACTCAAAAAGAAAATTTCCAATTGGGGGGCGAATTGGATCAACTTAGCTGGGAAAGTCGAACTAATTAAATCAGTGCTGGCCAGCATTCCCATTTACCAGAGTTCTTTGCTCTTAGCCCCTTTCTCCATAGTACAAAAAATTGAAGCTCTACAAAGACGCTTCCTTTGGGAAGGGGGGAAACAAACCAGAAGAAAATTGCATCTGATAAGTTGGGAAAAGTCCTCTAAACCCCTGCTAGAAGGGGGAATCAATTTCAAAAACTCTCGCATACAGAATCTTGCGCTAGGGGCAAAGCTGTTGTGGAACATAGTCTTTGGAGCTCTAACTTGGTTCAAATCGGCTCTCTGGAAAAAGTACTTCAAGGGGCCAAGGGAACGCTGCTTAGAAACTTCCTACAGGCTTTCAAAAGGATCCCCTTTTTTAACTCTCTACAAAAAATCTTTGCCTCTCTTCATTCCTCACCTCTCCTGGGTTCCACGAAATGGGAGGAGGACCAAAATCTAGAACGACTTGATCCTAGGAGATCCCCCTCTTAACTTGAGGCAGGACCTGCGACGGCTTGAGAATTGGATGGGGACCCAAAATTTAAAGACGCTCACGGACATCTCAGTTTGGAACGAAGACATGCATCAATCGTGGCACAGGTGGGGAGTGAGCAATTTACCTTCGGATTTAGAAGAGGAATGGATGACCCTCAAACACTGCCTACAGGGGAAAGCCCCACTGAAAAAGAAGGGGAAGGATAAGAGAGGCTGGGGGGAAAATGCCAAAGACTACACCGCTGCTAAAGGTTATAGTACATTGCTCAAGGTCCCCATCGCTCCAGAAAGCCCGCTCATCTAGAAAGCGATTTGGCATGCTAATTCCATCCCCAAAATTGACTTGTTTGCCTGGACACTTGCCCACAACAACATTCTCACAGGGGAAACTCTACAAAGGAAAGGTTGGGCTGGCCCCCACTGGTGCCCACTATGCCAACAAGCCGAAGAAACAACTAACCACCTACTCCTCAACTATGCATTTGCCAAAAGTTTGGAGGCTGAATTTTGGGCCAAGACCTGAAGTCGACTTTCCAGAAGACATCAAAAACCTCCTTCTACATTGGGACAATTTGTACCCGTTCCAACACCAAACTCAAAGTCAAGCCGCTGCGGTTTGGAGAATCCTCCCAAAGCTTATACTGTGGAACCTATGGCTGGAAAGAAACAGTAGGATCTTCAGGGACAGGGAAAGGAGCGCACCCATAGTGGTTTCCAGCATCCAGGCACTGCTCGGAGAGAGCACCCCTTACATATGTAAGTCCAATTACGAAGGGAATCCAGATGAGTTGGAGGTCCTCTGGCTGGAGCAGTTCAAAATTTGAAGAGCAAAATAACCCGCAGCTGTCAATCAAAGTAATGAGGAATGGGAAATAAGGAAAGAGGAACAAGAATTTGACATTTGGAAGAAAGAAAGGAAGGCATACATCCTTTCCTTTGACGGGGCCTTCAAAGGCAACCCGGGGATGGCAGGTGAAGGAGGGATAATTGAGAGCCCCAGCGCCGAAATTATCGTTAGCTACGCCCTGGGCCTAGGTACTAAGACCAATAACATGGCAGAAGCCATGGCACTATGGCAAGGGCTTCAACAAGCCAAAGAGCAGGGGATCCAGGATTTCGTTATCATTGGAGACTCCATACTGATAGTCAAGGCCATTAATTGTCAAGCCCAAACCCAAAGCGCCAAACTCAATAATCTCCTGAGTAAAATCCGTCTACTCCTCACTAACTTCAACTCTTATGAGATATTTCATGTTTTAAGGAAGTTGAACGTGAAGGCTGATGTGGAAGCCAAGAAAGGCGTTCTCCTTGAGCAAGGAAGCTTACTCCTCAATGGAATGATGTCCAATGTGGAGATACCGTAATCCAAGGAGTCTCACGCGCAAATCCAGCAAGTGGAGGGATGAGTGCAAGGACAATAGGGGAATCGATCCAAATCGGCCAGTCAGAGCCGAGCCATTGGAGGATAACGACAGGGAGTGGTACCTGGTTCAAGGGGAAAGCGGACAGGGAGGGGACAGGCACACCCACTGCCCATACCTCTCGGCCTCTGCAGTCCAGGGCGCAATCATTTGGGTTAATGGGAGCGAGTTTAAAGCAAATACGCAGGGCCACTTCCACCTCATTCCCGTGTAACGATCTCTCTACTTGCGTGTTTGAAGAGGCTACAAGTGTGATTCAAGGAATGACCAGAGCGATGGCAGCCAACACAAGCAAGAAGCCGACCCTGGAGGAGCACCTGGCGATCATGGACACAACATTAGCAAATCTGAAGCAAATGCTGCAGCACCAGTTAGACTTTCTGGAGAACCTGAACTCTGAGGCGGGTAGAAGGATGGATCAACTGGAGCAAGACATTTCCCTTACAAAGATTGGTTTCTCTGAAGAGCTCAGCAAGCTTCATCAGAAGCTTAGAATCCACAGGAAGAGTTTGAACTGAGAGTTGAGCAGTTGGAAGAGAAAATGGCCCAGCTCAACCGAGAGTGGAGGAACGATCCAGAAAACTAGTTTTGTTGCTATCTCTGAAGTAAATTCCTCTCCTAATGCATCTAGCATTTTGTATAGAGCCAGGGCTTTAAATAAAATTTCCCTAGCTGGTTGTGTTAGTCTCTTCGGTATTTGGTAAATACATGTGTATCCAGGAGCAGTATTAAGCTCCTCTCAGGCAGAGGCTCAGTGAAGCCTGACCATTTTGTAAACGCATTCATGGCTCGGCCACACTTAATACAAACTCTCTAATTGTTTTGGTCCAAAAAAACATTTAAAAAATGAAATATTGGATTAATATCAGAAAAAAAAAAAAAAAAAAAAAAAAAATGAAATTTCAGAAATTTAGTTGTTGTAGTCATAAGATGTTACTTTATTTAACATTTACCTGCTGAGGCACAGTGGGTGCCTTTCCACGGTCACCTTGGAGAGATGTAGCGGGTGATTTTCTACCACGGTAACCCTAGACAGATGTTGGCACAATAAATAAATCAATAAAAGTTATGAAATTCACTTGTAACATTAAGAAAATGAAATATTTCAGTAATAACAGAAAAAAAAAATAAAAAAATAATGAAATTTCTGAAATTTAGTTGTTGTAGTTATAAGTTTTTAGTGTATTTAACATTTTCCTACTGAGGCGAAGTGGGTGCCTTTCGATGGTCACCCTCTCCATCTATTCGATTTATGTTGTAATCGATCAACAACTCTTCACCTTGAACTATTGTTTTTGTTGCACATACAAATATACGATTTCCTTCGTGTGCCTCAAATATGCAATTTGGTTTCTTAGTTGTTGCCATTGGTCATGTACTATTTATAAAGGCCACAATGTTTCCAGTAGCTTTTGGCCTTCCATCAATATACATAGTTGCCCCTTTATTTTGATTGTTATCTAGTAGTTGTATATAATTTGCGGCAACTCCGTATCTCCACACGCTTTGCATATATCAGACCAACATCAACCAATGATTGTATTTGTATAATGGTCCAACATAATCCATCAATTCAGTTACAGTGCCATAGCCGACCTTTATGCCATCCATGGAAAATAACCCCAATCCATGTAAGGACGAAGGAGCAATTTGATACATCCTCCCACCAATGAAGAAATCTGTGTCCACTTCAGGTAGCTCCTTAGGTGCCCATCGTTGCTCTGGATGTTTATACCTCAAGGGAAACTCAATGTCACCTATGCTCTCAACATCATAATTACACAACCCTCCGTTGGCAATAAAAAATTTCATGTGGGTACAAAATATTTTCCTTACCTTTTCCAACCTAGTTGATCTAGAACCGGTAGATCTAGTAAAACACGTCTCACTTTCAACCTCTCTGACTATATCTTGATCATCACTCGAGGAAGATAGATCCGACAGATACCTATTTGGTGGTACCTACACTCGTTAAAACAAGAATACAAGTTATCGTGCCAATATATGTTTTTGGTACCAACACAGTTGCATATAGTTGCATTTAGTTGCATAAAGTTGAAATTGCCACACGTATCCATCATATAGTTGCATAAAGTTGAAATTGCCACACCTAGTTGCATATAGTTGCAATATAGTTGCATAAGTTGCATATAGTTGCATAAGTTCCATAAAGTTGCTTAAGCTGCATAAGTTGCATGTTGCATAGTTGCATACAAAATTGTTGCAATATAGTTGCATATAGTTGCATTATAGTTGCATAAGTTGCATATAGTTGCATAAGTTGCAATATAGTACCAACATAGTTGCATATAGTTGCATTTAGTTGCATAAAGTTGAAATTGCCACACCTATCCGTCATATAGTTGAATATAGTTGCATAGTTTCATAAGTTGCATATAGTTGCATAGTTGCATAAGTTGCATTGTTGCATAAGTTGCGTAAAGTTGCATAGAGTTGTGTAAAGTTGTATAAGTTTAATAAAGTTGCTTAAGTTGCATAAAGTTGCGTAAAGTTGCATAAGTTTCATAAAGTTGCTTAAGTTGCATAAGTTGCATGTTGCATAGTTTCATATAGTTGATCTAAAACCAATAGATCTAGTACAACACGTCTCACTTTCAACTTCTCTTACTATATCTTGATCATCACTCGAGGAAGATAGATATGACAGATACCTATTTGGTGGTACCTACACTTGTTAAAACAAGAAGATACATTATCTTGCCAATATACGTTTTTGGTACCAACACAGTTGAATATAGTTGCATTTAGTTGCATAAAGTTGAAATTGCCACACCTAGTTGCATATAGTTGCAATATAGTTGCATAAGTTGCATATAGTTGCATAAGTTGCAATAAAGTTGCGTAAAGTTGCATAAGTTGCAATATAGTTGCATAAGTTGCATAAGTTTCATAGTTGCATATAGTTGCAATATAGTTGCATATAGTTGCATAAGTTTCATATAGTTGCATAAGTTGCAATATAGTTGCATAAGTTGCAATATAGTACCAACATAGTTACATATAGTTGCATAAAGTTGAAATTGCCACACCTATCCATCATATAGTTGCATATAGTTGCATAGTTGCATAAGTTGCATTGTTGCATAAGTTGCGTAAAGTTGCATAAGTTCCACAAAGTTGTTGAAGTTGCATAAGTTGCATGTTTCATAGTTGCATATAGTTGCATACGAAATTGTTGCAATATAGTTGCATAAGTTGCAATATAGTTGCATATAGTTGCATTTGACCACTCACCAATATTTGAGAATATAGTTGCAATATAGTTGCATTTAGTTGCATAAAGTTGAAATTGCCACACCTATCCGTCATATAGTTGCAATATAGTTGCATTTGGAACCATTGGTACGTTTTCATAATAAGAATAGGTCTCAAGGTGTGTAGCATGACTAGAGATGAAAAAAGGGCCTTAGGTCCTAAACATATTTTCTTTGGCTCATTGGCCATTACCAAGGCCTCAAACCACCACATCTATCCTATTTAATAGACTATGGTGCTTGGGTGGGATATGGGTGTCATTCACAATTTTTTCACACCATGTATGAAACTTAGGTCTTGTCCATGGTCAGGGAAAGAAGGATTACCAAGTTGCATTGTTGTATAAAGTTGCATGTTGCATAAAGTTGTGTAAAGTTGCAGGTCCAAGTGTTGAAATCATGGCCTTCCTATTAAGTTTTGAAAAAGTTCATAAGAAGCCCAATCTTTTGAAATGGTTCAATCCCCCCATACCGAAGTGGCCCATTATCCTTGTTTTAGAATGCTCAAGGGGCTTACATTCAAAGTATTGTTATTAGATGAAGTTTAAAAAGTGGTATGATGGATTGAAGTTCAAAAAAGTGTCGATGGCGTAAAGTTTTAAAATTGCTCGATGAGTAATGTTTCAGAATGGCTCAAGGGGCTTAAATTCAAAAGCATATCGATATTCCAAAATGCCCTGAAGTTTAGAAGTGGGCCAAAGTTGGAGAAATTCTTAAAATTTTGTAATGGCCCAAAGTTCAAGAATGGGTTGAAGTTAAATTTGGCCCTAATGTTCAAACATGGTCCAAATATTGGAAGAGGCCTAATGACCTTGTCCATAAATGCCTTGAAGTTTATAAGAGGGCCAATGGCACAAAGTTTGAATTTGCATGATGGGTGATGTTTTAGAGTTTCCAATGGAGTTAAGTTTGAAGTATGGATGTTGGGAAAATTTTAAAAAGTGGCCAATGACTGATGAAATACATGGAAATAGTCCCGATGGCCTTAATTTTGAACAATGGTTGAAGTCTCAAAAGGGGTGGAAGTTTCAAATCAACTTAGTCTTTGAAAAGGGGCCAAAATTCAAAATTAATTGAAAGTTTTGATTGGCCGTGAATTTCAAATGTTGGTTAATGATGCAAAAGAGCCTAATGACTTGGTTCAAATAGGTTGCATGGTCAAAGTTGGAAGGAGGCTCAACGAGCAATGTTTGAAGGAAGGTCCAATAGTGAAGAAGAGGGACGATATTTTAAAAGGTGGTTGATGCTAGAAAGATGTCTTACCAATAGGGTCGATGACGTGATATGAATGAGAATGACCTTAGATCAAAGGTGGATCAAGGAATGAGAATATGATTTTCTTCGAAATAAATCAATTCTTTCATGTGAGAGAGGCCTTCGACCCATCTCGATGAATAAATTTTTGCACATAGCAAAAAATATATAATAACCAAAACCTTATTTTGGGCATAAATTGAGCATACAAACTCAGATGGAGCTAAAATTTCACATGGAATTTTGTATCAAAGTTGTCTATGGAAATTTCCTTGAGCTTAAGTTTGTGTATTTGGCACTGAATTCTTGAAAATTGACACAATGCAGTTTTTAGATGACAATATTGTACTTTCTGCCAACAATTCCATTCATGATGAAATCTAGACAAGGACTATCGATGAAAACAAGAAAGCCCATAAAATCATTTGGATAGATTCCAAGGGATTCTTAGTGAAATAGACAAAATGGGGCCAAAATCACTATTTTGTGACACTTTTTGACATTTTTAGAAATTGTGTTTTAAGGAAAGGGACCTAAAACTACAAATCAGGAAAATTTATCCAAGCAAACTTTTCATCTCCTTAGTAATTTGGATAACTTTGTCCAAGTGAAAATTTATCGAATCTTTGTAGTTTGAAATATATGGATTTTCACCATATTTTATGGCAATGGACAAAGTGCCAAATGAGGCAAGTTCTCATCTTCAAAAGGATGAATAAGTTGTCTGGAACAACAAATTACCGAGACAAAGGTTGTTTATCATTCACATATAAGAATATCATTAACGACCAATACAAAAAAAAAATCTAGCTCTCCCAATTTTCGTCCACCGGTGATGGAAGATGCTCTGCGGTGTTGAATTGCACCAACAAATTAAAGCACAACAAATGGATGAGTTGTTTAACTTCTAGGTGATGTAACTTTCAATTACAAACTCATAATGGGACGAGAGTATAGGCATTGGAAATCTATTTTAGAGGAGAAAATAAAAATATTCATAATTGGGAAATGTATTTGTGTTTAGTAATCCTGAAACAATTACATAATAGAGCCTTCGAGCTTGATTTAACAAGGAAAATTGTTCATGTGGGTGAACCCTAAAGTATCTTAAAATTGGAGAAATATGTCTATGATGAAGAATGAGCATACTAGATTCAAAAATTATAAGGTGTGATTGCTTATCTTCCATGATGATGCTTTCATTATGATGTGGAGGCACAATTGGCTCGGTAAGAGCATGGTAGTTTAAGGTACTTTTCAACTAGTAAGTTAAATGTTCGATTGAGAATGGCTAGGTATACTTGGCATATTTGAATTGATGGTAAATCATGACAAGAGAAAGGGACTGAGGTTGTTGGTGCCCTTAGTAGAAAATGCATTCAATGCATTTGTCTCCAACTAATTCATAGGAAAAATATTTGCAATTTGGAATCTTTCTTCTTTAGCTAATTCATTGAACACCATAGAAGACTTCCTCAAATTAATCTCCATACTTGTAACTTTACAATAGATTCCAAAATCTCCTTAATGCTTATAATTTCCCTTAAATATCCATGTCCGAAAGTCATTATGTCATATAAAAGAGTAGATGTGAAATGACCAATGAATTATAATTTTTTATTCCCTTTACTAACCTTATTCTCCTAGCATCTTTGATCATAGTACTTGATCATTTGGCTACTAATGAAAAGAGAAAAGAAGATAAAGGGCATTGTTATATGCTTTTTCAAGGTCCAACTTCATGACAACAATAGGTGGTTTCTCGGTTTTATTTATGTGCAGTTCTTCTTGGGTTGATCCCACTACATCATGGATTTTTCTATTGTATAAAAAACCAAAATGTTCTTCATACTAGTTCAATACCTAGGCTCCTTTGAAGGAGTTTAATACCAAGGTTTTCCATATTTCACCAATATTTCCATCTTTGATAAGTCTGGTTAATAATTGTATACACCTTGCCTAATTCTATAGAACAGACTTCAATCTCCATACCTGAATTTAAGACATTGGAGGACATTGCAACTAGATTGGCATTCCACCTTAAGACTAACCCTCCTAAAAGTTCTTCAAAATCCACCATTTTTTGTTTCATTCTTTTAGAAAGGAAGACAAAAATTCTGCAGCTTTAGAGCCAATACACACAATTGCTTGGAGAAGCAAGACATCTGGTTTGTAAATTGCACACATTATTTTTAAGGCTTGTTGTTTTTGGGCACTCATGACCCCTCCAGAAACAACTCCCAATAGGAACAATGGACCCTACATTCTGTTAGAATGGAAAGGTGTCTTGTATGTGTTAGAATTCAAGATACATGATTTGGAACTATATGCTTTGGACCATTTGGCTTATATATCCTATGATTGACACATTATAATGTTATGTGTGTGCTTATAATGGGATTAGTATTGATCCTAGTGTTCATTGACATTGTTACGTTGATATTATTAAAGGATTTGTGTGACTGTATATGAGATTAAGGGAGTATATATTAGACAATGTTTAAAGTGTTGTATATATACAAAAATGGCTAGACAATGTGTGGAATATGCTAACACGTGTTCTTGCAACTCTAGATCTCTTATATGCTCACATCAACTTCTAACAATGTGTTAACAATATTCATAGCCAAACTTTTCCTTAATTAATTATGACTCCCAAGTTTCAAAATGTACTTGACATGTCTTGATAAGTTAATGTATTCAACATCCCCAAGGAATTGTTGTGATAGATAAGTTTTCCAATTTCAATTATTAAGATTGTGTCAGTGATCATAATGGATACACAATTAGGGCCCATGAATCATGTATTAGGGACTAAATCCTTAGATCTTCATCTTCAATTCATGGCTTAGGCCCCAAGGATCATTCTTATTGTGCTCAATATTTTAAGTTGGGCCTATAATCAACCTTGTTAAGATTGTGTCAGTGATCATAATGGATACACAATTAGGGCCCATGAATCATGTATTAGGGAGAATTGTCTTAGGAGATTTTTTGTCAATTGAGCAATCGATAGATCTCTTTTAACCAAAGTGAAATATCTTAACATAGTCCTCTAATGGTTTGTCCTTTCTAATTCATTTGGAATAGTTAATCTCTTGAGTCTCCATATTTTCAATATTCAGTGTATTTCTCTATAAAAAGATTCTTCATAGTTTCCAATGTCTAAATATTATGTATATCTAGACCTATGAACCATTTGAGGGATATTTCCTTCAAAGTAGAG
>JASDQU010099931.1:1221161-1254176 GCA_032191745.1 Picea mariana
CTCCTGAGTTTTGGGACTACGACACTCCGAAGCTTCGGGCTTCAAAGGTTCTTACCACAACCTACACTATTTCTCCTGAATACCAAACTTTTGGGGTCCACTTAGTACTGCGCACTAGTGGTGCTAGGTGTCAATAATATGGTGGTGAAACGTGGCCCCATCGATGAGAAACACGTGTCAAATCACAATTGATACAAAAATCATGTCAAAAGAACGAATCAATTTGACATGTGGCAGGTGTAAAGTGGGTCCATGTCACCTTAGGTGACGTCATCATGCCACGTCACATCCGACACTTATGAACTTCGTAACTCCAGAATATTTCACATCAACATACTTTATAACTCCTGAACAAGTGTTCTTCGGAGCTTCGGGACTTCAGGGCTCCAGGACTTCGGAACTTCGGGCTTTGAGGGATTTCATTGTCGAACACCTCCCTACCCTCGAACTGTCGAACGTCAAAATTCCAAACACTTGCTTATCTTTGGAAATGTATCCCTGAATATGAATGGTCTTGGTTCTAGACTTCGGGACTTTAGGGAACTCTCCACTCCATGCAACCACAACCAAATTTCCTCAGAATGTCGAATTTTCGAACCACTTGGGGATCCAATGACAAACCTTCCCCCAAACGATCTACAATGTCAATCTACCACGAGACTTCAGAGCTTCAGGGATTTTTCCTCCTTTTGTCAAAATCTTAAAATTTGTCAAAGCAATGAAGTCTGAAAGACTTGAAGGTTAACTATTATGCTCTTTTCCCAGATATGATGGTTGTGAATGATTTTCCTTCTCTCGAATAGATACGACCGCCCAAATCTAAACTTGATGGCCCTAAAACCACGGTTATTGTGGTTTCTTTCCTCTATTGGATTTCTCGAACCACTAGATATCCTAAGCTTTCAAACATAGCTAAGGTGTTCTCTCAACACCCTCTTGGCGCTCATGTATGCTTTGAAACTTGAATTTTGTCCATTTCGACAACAATTTGTTTTGAAACTTTTGCTTCAATTTCCACTTATACGACCCATCCAAGCTCAGTGTTGAAAACCGAGGCTCTAATACCAATTTGTAACATCCCCATCCACCCAGGTCGGGCCATGCTACTCCATAAAACATTCTTACTAAACTATGATACCATATTGTAGCATCCCCAGCCTTAGACCGTTGGGCTATGCCACATCAAAATATCATTCTCATTATATATATATATATATATATATATATATATATATATATATATAATACAAATTTAAATAGACAAATATATTCTTCTATTACACAGATTCATGTGGAAATAACAATAAGCCTATACATACAACATATACAGGCAATACTTATAAATATAAAGACATGTACGAATACACAACATGCAATTGAACACATAATGGATACTTATCTTTTTATAGAAGACCACTCATTGTGTCTAGACCTTCCATGAACCTCCCAGCCTTAGACCACGTTGATGAAAGCTCTCAACAGTGGGTCACCCCCGAGTTGGGACTAAACTCCACCTGGGTAAAGGGATTCCTATCTAGGCTAAGGTTACACAATCAACAAGAAGGATTTTGTCCCCATGAGCCAACTCAAACTAACAACCTACAACCTCTCATTCCACACATGCATATCCCACCCCAGGAAGTGTGCCCCTTCTCTGCTCAACAATCCTTCGTCTGCCCCACTTCCCTTATAGGGTTTCAAAAATAGGCCAGACAGGAAGTCTCAAAGCTCAGTAGCTTCATTTGGGCAATCAATTCCTCAGAAATTATCTCACATGGAGAGATCTTCTCATAGGCCTGACAACCCGTCTCTTCAATCCCACAAGCCTGAAAACCCGCTTCTTCAATCCATCTCTCTAGTCATCCAGGTATCAACTCCGGTGAAGGAAGCAACAAAAAACGGATTAAGGCACAGGTGGTGGCAGCATCCACGCTCAGGCAATGAACAAGGCGATGCACATACTGGAAAGGTATGGGTAATGGTCAACAACAAAGTTTGGGTAAGCAACAGATAATGGCAGTGGAAACAACCTTTAAATAAGGCACAATACTAGTTTAGATAAAGTACGGGTGCATTGTTCATAACAATAAATGTATGGGGTCACTGAAAAGTGTGTGTAGGCTCCAGGGGTGCGTGAATGATGTCAAGGTTGAACAATGGAGTCACTGGTCAGGATGAGGTGAAGCAATGGCAGACTGCTAAAATCCTGAAATGCGAGGGTGACCTCAGGAGAATGGTCGAGTGTGTCTGAAATGGACTAATTTCCCCAATTTTAATTTTCATGCGCCCTTGATGACACATGACTCTCCAAGAGATCGTTTCTCTCCACTTGTATTTCTTTTCTCCTTCCATAAGGACTTAGAATAATATGAGTTTTATCCTTTCCTTAGACTTTAGGAATAATAATATAATATTCTCTTATAGACAAACCCTCTAGCTTATCCCCTTTTCTAGGCTCTTAGCCTCCCCCCTTTCCCTTCCTAGTGGAGTTTAGTCCCCCATACTCTTTTATCGTGGTTGTTCTACACGAAAAGATGTATTATATTAATGATATGAGTGTTTGCATATACATAAATAGGCTCATTGTCCTTAAGCATCTAGGCTCTTTGGCCTAATCATCACATAAGCCTCATAGCTTATAATAAACTAGCTCACCCACCTACAAAACATATTCACATTTACAACTGGGCTCGGTCTTGGGGTGTTACAACTGGCCCCCTCGTGGGTTTTTCTTTGGACTTTGAGTTGAAGCATGGTTGTTTGAACCTAGGGAGATATTGGACAAGGTCATATATCAACCACCAGTGATATTGCTTCTCGATCAATTGAATCCATAACTTGGTTCATTGTTGGTGGATCTACTTCTCATGGAACATGGTGGGATGATACCTTATGTTTTCTATTGTGGATATTTGGGCATCACATTACTCTTAAGACCTATCCTTTGGTCCTCCTTTTCACTTGAAGAAGCTAGTGAAAATATCCAATATGTTGAATATGTAGTCAGGTATACATTACTGACATTTTCCTTGGAAATGGTAGAAATGTTGAAGGTTTGGCTTTGGGCAAGAAGAATATGAAATAAGTGTTATCTCTTTCCAACTGGTTGGGGGATAATAAATACCGTAATTGTCTTCTACTGTAGTTACAAGTATTAACATGCCTTAATTTCTACGTTAAAGAAAAATTGTTATTTCCTTCTTTAGTATTTAGTGTTACTGCCTTTAGAATGTTAACACATGGAACGTTTCTTTCTAGTAATCAACATTGGATGTAGTCCATGTTCTTTATCAAATTTAGCATTACTCTCTCGTTTGTAAGTAATGGAAATTCTATGTTGATTTGTTTTATTAGAACTTGTAAAAATGAAATGTAACATCAAGAATAGATGACTTTAATGCAAATACCTGCAATCCTCTATAGGGTGGTTGGTGCATTAAATCCTCTGGGAATTCAACACTTCAAAGCATCTGCAATGAAAAATTTCAATTGTAGAAAAATTAGTTTATGTCCATGTTTATGGTGTGTCTCGATCCGATTCCAGAATTGCAGCCTATGATATTGCATTTAGAAACAAAAACATAAGTTATCTTTACATGGCGGTAGAATAAAACTTAGCAAGGAGAGCCTAGATTGGATGTGTTATATTATTTGCACAAGTAGTAGTGCCTGCGTTGCGTCGGGTGTGCAGGGGGGTTTGAGGGGGGAGAAATCCCCCCACATGGGGGTTGGGGGGCAGCGCCCCTAAGAAAAAAAAAATTCCTCGAGAAACGTGTCGCATTTTTGCCTCGTTTTTTGTGTCCATTGTTGGGCGGTTTTACAGCACATGGTTTTTGTCGATGATTTTCTATTTCTGGTTAAGGAATTAGGTTTGTTGACTAATCCAAGTCATTGGGTTAGGGTTTTGGATGTCGTTTATGTATATTGTATTGTAAACAATGTATCACTATGAATGAATATAGAATATGCTAGTTTTCCCAGTTTGGGTTTCCAGGGGAAAAATCTATGTGTAATGTTTGTATTTGCCATTGTATCTTTTTTGTTCTTTTCTGAAAATTTGTTTGCAATAAATATTGTACAAGGTTAAAATCTACAGGATGAAGGTGAAGTTGGCCATTATTTATCTCCACTAGCTTAACTTAACAATTCCATCAGCCACAAAATGAATTCTTTTGGGGTTTCCATCACATATAGATGAAAAACCAGACCCCTATATCAATATAAAGACTAAAATGACATTGAGAGAGGTGTGTGCTTCGTTGTAGAGATCAAAAATCCCCCAAAAATAAGGGGATTGCGATGAGGAATCAGTATTTTCACATACGTATCTTCATGCAAGCATACACTATTTCAAATTTTCACAAGCTTTCCGCTAGCACAGTTATTATACTTGTACCAAATCCTAATTTAGAATCTTTGTTGCCTATAAATGTGAAATAGGGGTTGATGTTGTTGTTTAGATGCAGTCTCTTTTGTTTGTATGAGGGCCAACAAGGTATTTTCCTTTTGATGAACTCTAGTGTAGAACAAATAGACCGATAGAATCCCTAAAAGATTTGAGAGAAATCCTAGAGATAACCATATCTATTTTAAGGTATAATTTAAGTTTACCATTGCCTTTAATCGTCTACTTGGTTACTATTTACTTATGTCACTAGTTACTATTTCGACCAAAATCATCATAATGATTAAGTGCATAAGTATATTTAGCCCAAAGAGTTTATAATGTATTGTAGGTAAGATCACTGACTAAACATGGTTATGGAGATTAAACGCTTTGTGTCATACCACGATTTATAATTTAGGTATTGGTTTAAAGGCTTTATGATGTATGTTGACCAATTACAAGAAGTATGCAGAGCTATAAAATTCAGATTTAAATGAGATCAAATTAATGAGGCTGGGCAACTTCTGGATAGATGAATTGGAATGTTTTGATTTTTAGACAAACAATCTTCACACTCCGTCATCTATGTCTAGTTTAGTAGCCAGGCCTTGATGAATGAGAGGCAAATAGAGGAGCTTTCTCTAGGGATGGAGGCGACTCAGAGGCCTTTTTCCCTAGGTTCTTTGTGAAAAAAACTAACATTTACAAATGCATCCTATAGCTTTCCAATTCATTAAATAATTTGATGTTTACAAAAATACCGATTCAATTTGAAGTGTTTATTGGGAGGCATCTTCTTCATCCTAAGCTGCTAGAGATGGAAAATCTTTAATGAAAATCCAATAGTCCTTCATCCTTTCCCTCATCACATTCATAAGTTCACTTTCACTACTGATCATTGCATTGCATGTGGAGATCATGAAGGATGACCTTAGAGAGAGTTTGAAGAAGGAACCTAGCACCCGCAAAGAGAGCCTACAACTGCAAAGATAGCCTACGACCTCAAATGCTCAAGAAATACAAAGAGAGCCTACAAATTCAAATGCTCAGGCAATACAAAGAGAGCCTACAACTTCAAATTCTCAAGCAATAGCGATGTAATGAAGATAAAATACAATGAGGTGGTGAGGCAGTGCAGATAAGTGACTTTGCATGCTAGTGCTTTGAAATTGGTGCACTGACAAAGTAGAAGGGTGCATACACAAATCGACTTGATCAATTTTCTAATTGCTATAATGCATAGCCATAATCCTTTAATGCATATCCATCATCCTTGCAAAAAACATAATCATCATCCTTTAATGCAAATCTGTCATCCTTACAAAAAGTCGATATAATGCATATCCATCATCCTTTAATGCATATATGTGATCCTTACAAAAAGCATGGCCATCATCATTTAATGCATATATGTCATCCTTACAAAAGGTAGAGCCTAAAGATAATCAATCAAGTTCTTCCGACAGAGATTCAATGAGATTCAATGGATTGTGAACTTAGGTTATGTAACATTTTTAAAAATTCATTTAAAAAATCATTGTAGATTCAATGTTGAAAAGCTTAGCTTTTTTTTTCCACATGAAATTTCTTATTATATTTATATAAAATATAATGTGTTCTCAAAAGTTGGCCTTACAACATAGATCCTTGAAATCTTGTGCTTTTTATGACACCATACATAGCTCCACATAGTTTCAAAAAAACATACAAAAAGGGCATCTTCCCATGCAGTCCAGAAGAGGACAAAATTCAAAAAAGAAATAATGTCTCTCATACTTTGCTGAAAACTATAGCTACTAAAACCATCAACTATTGCTAGACTATAAATATTTACTCCCCCTGATACATATTAAAACATCTTTAAGTATAGAGTGGGACCCTCATGTCCACCCTCCCAATGGTTGAAATATATGCTTCTAGACAGTTTAGTTAGAGCCAATTTTCATGATAATCTGTATGCCTCTTGATTCTCTTCTCTATAAATATGTGAAAAATATAAATTCCTAAAGTATTTGAAAGTGTATTTAATCCTTTCCCTCCATCTTTCTAAGGATACTACCTGGATAGCTCCTTTCTGATTAAGCCACTCAATAACTATCTTAGAGTCCCCTAGCAAATGTAAATATGGAATTGACAATCTTGAAGCCAGTATTAGACAAGCCCAAACACCCATGAGTTTTTCCCTAGTGTTTGTTCCTCGGCCACAGTTTAGAGTCCATTTATATGACGTGTTACTATTGATCTTTATCAAACCTCCCACCCCACTTTGTTCGCCATGTTGTTGTGTTGCCCCGTCGAACCATCCAATGACTCTATCTTCTAGAATATAAACGGTTGCAGTTCTAGGAAGAGTTTATTTTTCCTTTATTATATAGTTGTTTGTTGCACCAATAGCTTGGAGTCTTATCTTTTGTATAGAAGGAGTCCCTGCCTCAAAGATTGTCAAGTTTCTATCAAGCCAAATAAACCAACATATAAAGGTTGACAGAGTTGGGTAATCATTGTTCTGTTTTGCCCAATTTTTGAAGCACTCATTCATTGTTAGACCATTCCATCCATTCGTGATTTTTAGAACAATTTTAACCTTATTCCAAACTGAAATAGTGAAAGGACAATTCAAAAAGAGATGCTTACTAGATTCCCTCATACCTTTGTAGAGGTAGCATATCCCTAGCCCCACCCAACCTCTTTTTTGTAGATTTTTCCAAGATAGAATTTTGTTTTTAGCTACCAACCAAGCAAATAACTTGATTTTTAGTGGACGGTCCCATTTCGACAGTTTTTTCCTCCATCCGCCTATTTTAAATTTCCAAACTTTTGCAACTACTGCATTGTAAACATTTTTGACAGTTAGTTGTCCTGAATTATCACCTCTCATCCACAATAAAACATTTGGGCGATCAAGAAGGTGGATCCCTGATCCAATCAAATTCTTTATGTACTTTTCCCATTCGGTTGCTAAGTCTCCCTCGAGCCCCAAAGATGCACTATCTAACCAATTTGAGCATATTGCTCCCTATGTATAATCACAACCCGCTTGATATAGCAAGTGAATATTTTTTTGGTTAAGTGTATCAACTAAGTCCTTTGATAAAAAGAGTCATTCCCATTCCAAGAATAACATCTTTCCCAATAATGATAGAATGTCTTATGCTTGAGTTCCAAGCCAACCATTGTAAAACCAGTGGTAATGAATTAATCAAATTTTTCCAGGTCTGTGACCCATAGGCTGAGACCGCTGAGGCCGATCTTAACCATGTAGGAACTAATTTGTGAGGCAAATATTTGTCTTTTATCACCCTATGTCATATTCCTTTCTTCATCAATACTCTCCACAAAGTATTAGTCGCCAGTGCCCTGTAGAAAATAAATATGTTTATGAACCCCCATCCTCCATAAAGTTTCGGCCTCGAGACAGTCTCCCAGTTACATAAATGATAGCTTCATTTTTTCTTGTTGCCTGACCACATGAAAGAAAAGACCATGTGTCAAATCCTATTTAGAACATAAAGAGGAATATGAGCTAAGGCTAGCCAGTATACTGTCAGGCTCTCCAAGACTTCTTTTACCAACACATATCAGCCTCCCAATGTTAGCAACCTGTTACACCAATGATTAATCCTAATATCAAATTTTTCAATGAGCCACCGCCCGTCCTGCACTTTGTAGCTATTTGGTTTTAGGAAGTACCCCAAATATTTAAATCCTTACGATAGATCTTTGAAATCAAAATTAAATAAATCTTTTAAATAATCAAGAGTTTCTTGTTGGACTCTAGTGTGAAGGAAGGTAGACTTCTGAACATTTATTCGCAGCCCCGATGCCCGACAGAAAACACTGAGAATATTATTGATTTCCGTCCATTCAGATACAATGGATTTTGACATAATAATCACATCGTCCACAAAGAGCAAGTGTAAAACCTTAATGATTCGTGAAACCTTTCTCCCAGACAACACACCATCAACTTGACCTTTTTTTAGCAATAGATTAAGGCCTTCCATCACAAGGATAAAGAGGAAGGGTGATAATGGGAAACCTTGACGAAGTCCTCTTCTACTCTAAATAAATTGTGTTACCTCACCATTAATCAATATTTCATAAACAATGGCGGTTACACATCCCATTATCCAATTTGTAGTTGGCAGACCAAAACCACATTGTAGAAGGATTAACCTCAAAAAGTCCCAGTTTGTGCAGTCGTATGCCTTCTTAAGATCTAGCTTTAGAATAATTGCTTGAATTTTCTTTGCTTTTATGTTGTGCAGGCACTCATGTGTCGTGCCAATTGCATCTAAGATCTGCATTCCCTTGATAAAGCCCAGTTGTTCCTCAGATAAAGCGTGAGAAAGTATAGGCCGGATTGTCTTAGCTATTACTTTTGCGATGATCTTGTAGCATAAATTGCATAGAGTAATTGGGCGGAAATCGTTAAAAGTGTTGGGACAATTTACTTTAGGAATCAGTGCTAAGAAAGTTGAGTTGATCTGTTTAATTACCCTGCCTTTGCATCTACAATTCTCCACAACATCGAGCAAATCCTGCCCGACCAGCTCAAAGAAATGTAGAAAAAATTCTACGATCCAGCCATCAAGCCCAGGACTTTTATCCTTTGTAAAACCTTTTAATACCTCTAGTATTTCCTCCCTAGAACAAGGCTTTTCTAGATTTAAAAATTCCTTCTCCATCACCATTCTAGAAAATAGCCTTACTGTAGCAACCTGATCACCAATATTATTTGTTCCATTATCTTGATAGAAAGATTTAAAAAAATTGGTCGCTTCATCCTTTATGGCCTCTTTATCAGTATGGAGTCGACCCGTTTCATCCTCCATCTCCCAAATATGTTTTTTGTTTCTTTTTTAGTTGGTTAATCAGTGGAAGAATTTTGTGTTTTTGTCTCCACTTGAAATCCAAATGGCGCTACTCTTCTTCCGCCATCTCTCTTCCTCCTGCAATAATTGTTTTTTGCGCTCAGCCTCTAGTTTCATCACCTGTTGCTCAAAATCCACATTTTGTAATCCCTGTGCCTTCTAAAGAAATAGATCATTTAAACCTTCTTCAAACTTATCCATCTCTAAACGTTCCCGGAAACGTTTTTCCATTGACTAGACTTTCACCGGAGCTTTAAGAGTTGTTAGTCTCTCTACTAATATTCTTTGTGCTCCCTTTGTTTGTTGAAAACTTACATCGCTCCACACATCACGAACCAGTGTTTCAAATATTCTTCTCATTGTCAAACAAGATTTAGCTTGAATGGATGAGCAACCGAAGGTAGACCTTCGCCCAACTATAGTAAAACTGGTGCATGATCAGATATAAAAGGAAATTCAACCCAATCTCTATATCTACATGAAGAAGTGATCAGATCCTCTTCCACGTAGATTCTGTCTAATCTTTTTGCAATGCCTTCAACTCCAGACCTACCATTTTTCCAAGTTGGGACCACTGCGACAGGGGCCACATCCACAAGATTATTTTTTAAAAACATTTCCTTAAAGAAGACCACCAGTGGATCTGCCAAAGCTAACACTCCCCAAACCTCCTCTGAATTTGTTGTGAAGTCCATATCCCCTACCATTATCAAATCATCATGTGCTAGTAATCCCCTTCCATCAACTTTTTCCCATAAATTCTTACGATCTTGACATGGTCCATATACACTTAGGAGGGACACCTTCCTTTTATCCACTAAGCTGGTACCTGACAAAAAAATGGCGCCACAACTTAGGATCGGCACTAAGTCAAAGAAATTAGGATCCCAAGACACTGAAAGCCCACCAGACTTTCCAACAGAGCTCACTGCACAAATCATCCACTCAAGTCTGAGTAAGTACATAAAGTTTCTTGCCTTTTCTGTAGCCACCAGTGTTTCTTGTAGAAAAATTACATTGGGATGAGTTTTAGACAAAATTCTTCTCATGGAGACCATTTTTAGGGGGGGCTCCTACCCTCGGATTTTGAGAGAGAGAAGGATCATGTTTTTTCCCTTGCAAGGGATTTCATGCCTCTAAGCACCCCATGTTCTAAGTTTGTAGTAATTTGTTTTGTAGATAAAAGATCAATGTTTCCTGCCCTTTTATGGGCACTCCTGGTTTTGATCGGAGATAATTCAAATCCCAAGCTCCCCGACCACATCGGCTCCTTCCCTATAGCACTCCCATCACCCGATGGATCACTGTGTTGTCTCGTAGTACTAGTTCTAGCCACTACCTCTTTCCCCAGGTAGGTCGGGAGCGGAATGGGACTTGTATTCTCGCAAAAGGAGGGGACTGGAGCCAAAATAATCCTATTCAAAGAATGATCACTAGTGTCGGTTTCACCATAACCTAGAACTATAACTAAATCTTCCTTAGCTAAGGAATCGGGAAGGATTGTTGGACTCTTCTCTTGATTTATCACTGGCCCAGGAGTGGTCATAGGTCGTATATCAACTAAGTCTGGGGGTATTTGGAGAGAGTCCAAATATTTTTCTTTACCTACCTTTGGTTGATGTACCATATCTGTAAGGAAAACACTATATAAATGATCTCTTTCCCAAGTAGAAAGTGAATTATACAGCGAAGGACAGAATAGTTTTAGCTTACCAATAAAAGTAGTAACCGTTGGTTCTGGACTCTCCTCATTCCTCATACTAGAATAATCTCCAAGGTCTTGAGAATCCATCAATGGAGAGTAATTGTCAGCAGGTATATCCTCTGAGGAGTCCTCCTCCATTAGAGCCCCATAAGTATGTCTGTAGTGCTTCCGGATATTTATGGTTCGTCTACATATCGAACAATGAAATGGAAGGCCCAGGTAGTCCAGCCCATGAACAAACAAATGACCCCTCCACTTTGTATCTAGAGTTTCCAGTAAACCTGCGTGGATGTATACCTCTACAAGCACCCTAGCCATTCTCTTATCCGTAGAGAGTAAAGCTTGTTCATCTACCTTAATAAAACGACCTGAAGCATTACCTATCACCTCCAATGCCTTAACATTCCACAACTAAGGTGGTAGTCCCGAGAGAAGGACCCAAAGGTGGCGGAAGCTAAAGTACTCCATCGATGGGTCGAAACTGATGTGCCACTGCTTCAACATCAAAATTCCACCCCCATAGCTCCAATACTTTTCTAAGATACTTGCAGAGTCCTCTGGACTCTTGAAAATAAATCCTAACCATCCTCTTGATAAAGACATTACCTCAGGAGAATAACCCAGAACAGGCTCCCAATAGCATATCATCCATTATGTAAGCTTTTGGTTGCAACGAGATTGATAATCTAACCTACCCGCCAAAGCACAGAGTGCAAGATTGCACGCTTCTTTTAGGCCAACGTCCATCCCCATAACTAGATGATATTTTTTTCACTTAGGCCTCCACACGCGTGAAGGTTCCTTATGTACTCCTCGCTTCTGTAAGGAATGATCCCCCTGCCGCCCCGAAGTTCTAGCCTCATATGGAAGTATAAAGTCTCCACTATGTCGATGTTTAACATGTGCGCCCTTAGCTTGTTCTCCCCATACAATAGAAATGCCCACAGAATCCCCCTTTGGTTGTGGGTCTGAGAGCCGGTGGTTCTGCGCGAYTGCCTCTCTTCCTGTCAAATGAGGAGGTTTTGTTCTAACGTTTGGTGAAAATGGGGCCTCTGACAATAGAGTAAATGATTCATTTAAATCACCATTATGAAGATTCCTCTTGTAATGACTTCTACATAGCTCGTCCACTGATGCTAACAGTCCCGCCCTCTCCTAATGTTCCTYGTCATCCACACCCAGAAGTGTCATGACCTCACTTTCCATTATGTAAGTTTCCATAAGTCTTCAACCACTGCCACCTCAAAGTTTTGTTGAGAAGTTTGCCAGTCTACCAGTCTCATCAGAGGGAGGGTACCGAGATTTTGAACTGTTTAATGAATGAAGATGAGACGTATACTACAAACACTAAAGGGTCAGCCAACTAATAACCCGCTCCAATAATAAAAGCTCATCTACTCCAATAAATTCGCTGAAAGATGGTAAATGATCAACAAAAACTAGCCAAAAGAGATAGCTGACAAGGCGAATAGTTTAAGGCAACACTAAATCAATCGCTAGAGAAAAAGAGGAAACGTCCAAAGCCTCGGTGTATTTCATAACTTGCAGAAACAATGCTAAGACTCCTAAAAAGGTTTTCCAAAGTCCCCAGATGAGTCGTCATCAAAACCTTTGCATCTTGTAACCTTTAAGGATCATCTAAGTTCCAGTTGGTCCGCCATTGAACCTGCACCTTCGCAGAAATCCTTCCTGCCTCTGCCATTTTCAAATCTTTTGAAGTGTTGTATGTACTAATCAATTTCTTATACAAGTTGTCATATGCATACACCATTATTAAGGAGAGGCGTAATATCATTAAGACCTTTGATAACTTCTCATTCGCCCTTGAAAGCTCGACAATAAGACATATATTTTGTTAAACAATGATGTGTTAAATAAAATCCATTTAAATATTATAAAAAATAACTTTTTTCTTTTCTCCTATGTACAAGTTTGGAAAACATGAAATTATAAACCCCAAAGTAATTGATGATCAACTTTGAATTCACTGCTATAGTCCTTGCATTCCTTTCAACATGGCCTAATAATAAAAATTATCTTGGACAGAGTAGACCATTGGCATGCCTTCAGAAGCAACTAATAATAAAAGTTTATGTTTGCTTCATCTATGACAGAGTAGACCATTGGCATGTACATATTTATATTGGCCTTTCCTAATCATTCATTTATTATGGGTTGAGAATCTCAGGTCAAGTTTAATTAAAAATATTTAAAATTGAGCAAACAGACTTGTTTTTCAGGCAAAAAAATAGAGCTGAATCCGACCAGATTTTCAAAAGTAGTCTGAATTTTGCATGGATCAAAATTCCATACATTTCAAAACTTTACCCCAGGAGGTTTTACCCCATTTTAAACCATAAACCAACCCAAATACTCAGAAAATCAATCAGAGTTTTGGATTGATCGAAAATCAATCAAATATTTGAGATGCATGCTACTTGTCAGGGCCCCACCCGCTCTGTTGAGTTACAGTAGAATGGCCTTGAGTTATATATTTGAATCACACATTGACAATTCAAATAAATCCCAACCGCCACATACATTTGGTGATCCAGTCAGCGATGTTTAAAGAAAACAAGAAATATAAATTTTCACCTCCGCTAAAAGACCAAATATAGATTACCAAATTGACCTGTTTTCAGTGAGCCATTCAAAATCTTATTTGAACCCGACGTGAATTGATCATACGAAGATCTGATCTTAACACGACATGAATCGAACACGCAACCTTCTGATCTGTAGTCAGACGCGCTACCATTGCGCCACGGATCCATAATTTGAATATTGAAAACTGTCATTTCTATGGTAATGGCTATTCAATGATCTGAGAACTGCTTGTTTTCTCACACGATCCGAAAATGGAAAATTATAAACTGCGGTGAGCGTGGATCGAACACGCGACCTTCAGATCTTCAGTCTGACGCTCTCCCAACTGAGCTATCCCCGCACGATCACTTTAGAAAATTAGTGAGCAATACCTTGTATAGTAACATAAATAAGCACATAATAAATGTGTTGTAATTGATTTATCCATATCTTCGGCTAATTTGTTTCGCAGGAGATTGGGTACCTGCAGAATTAGCTGCGACGGTATATGTCATATATATATTACTGTAGCGATCCAATCAATCTAACAAGCGAAGTTGAAACTATCAATAACACTGAACAATGTGAAAAGCCAAGTTATATGTAAACAATCTGAATCTGAAAAATGAGAAAAAACATGAAACGTGGACGGCAGGATTCGAACCTGCGCGGGCAAAGCCCACATGATTTCTAGTCATGCCCGATAACCACTCCGGCACGTCCACCCAATGAATTTTCCCATTACTGCATAGAATTAGTTTCTATTAAACTTTTATTTATGGAAAGCTTGTGGAACTTGGAAAAAATTATTTTTTTAGTAGTGACATGTTTTTCCTCCAAAAATATAATGCATTAAGTTCTTGTGTGTTACTATTTTTTACATATTTTGTAATGTGTGTAAGAGAGAAAAATTAGTGAATGTCAAGCATTAAAGCTATAAATGAAAATGCCTTATAATCTTATTGAATTTTCTCAAGCTCAAGCTAAAACTTGTTTCATTAAAGCTATAAATGAAAATGCCTTATAATCTTATTGAATTTTCTCAAGCTCAAGCTAAAACTTGTTTCAAGCTTAAAAGTGTCTTACAATTTTATTGAAGCTAAAAACCAAATCCCCCTCATTTTTCTTAAAAACTTCCTAATCATTGCCTAGAATTTTGTGCTAAGGTATTTTGTTATTAACTTGTACCAAAAGAAATTGTGTAACCTAAGTGACTCACCAAAAAAAAAAAAGATAACATGCAAGCAAAGCTTATAACATATTTTATCGAATGCAATGGATAAGGTATAAGTAAAAGAGGAGCATCTAAGATCTTAAATTAAAGACAAATTAAATGATAAAGAATACTATTGTATGTCAATGGAAATAAGACTTGCAAACAACACCTTAATAATGGTTTGATGTAGCAAAATAGGCTCCAAAACCACTTTGAGGGAAGGGTCCACTTCTTCTTTTCATGATCTAACTTCAAGTTTGGTGGTAGAAGTGAAATCTCAAATGGTAGAGAAAAAACGGCCAAGGTGCAAACTCCTTTTGGTGGAATTTCAACAACAAAACCTTACTTTGGATTGTGGATGCACTGGGTGGACTTAATAGTTTTATTGATGGGTGTGAAATGGTGGCATGTGTTCTAGAACTAGCTTCAATGTGAACTATACCATCACATTAATGAAGTAATGGGATAAGGATAGCCACCAAACACTGAATCGAATCTTGTAATTAGTAAGACTTGATAAGATCCACACTTACCCACTAGGCCATTTTTGGGAGACACATGAGCATTAATGAATTGTAAAAATATTGATTTTCTTTTTTAGGTTCATAGCATAGATTTTTAGAGATTTAGTGCATGTTTTACAAAAAAACTAAGTTGAATATTGTGTTGCAATTTTCTGGTTAAAGCTAGAGTTTGACTTGGCTCATTATGATAAGATTGAGGTCACAAAATGATGGAAATAAAGATTGAAGCTATCAAAGAAATGTTTCACATCGAAATTTCTCATGAAAAACAAGTGAGAAAAATTAGGCTAATAACACACTTGGAGGTTAAACATTTCACAAAGATGGCATGTGTCATGGTTGGAAGCCTTGTTCACAATGCTTAAAGATTTGAAGGTCCATTTTCCTACTTAATATCCTTGTTTTTATTTTAGATTATGTGCTAGGCCACTAGACCCATCATTGCTATACCCAAAACCAATTATTGGTGGCCATATCCCACTTAAAGGAAAAAAATCCTATAAAACGATCATGTGTTGTGTTTCAATGCATCTTTTATGATGCTTGAGCCTAAGATGCCTTGATAAATGACTAAGTCCCTTGTTATGTTTCACTGACCATTGTCAAGATGCAAAGACCCATTAGTGTTACTAAAAACATCATAATGTTCCCTGGTAAACCACTCATGATCGAATGATCCCCAAGAGGGAATGTTTTGCGGATTGTAGGTAATTCTAATGGAAGTTGAGCCCGAGAAGCATCATTTACAACACAAGGATTTTTTTGTCCTCTGTTGACCTTACTTAGAGCTCGAGACTCTTCCTTGGTTCAAAACTAATCAAGCAATGACACCCATATCCGCCTTGAAGGAAATTGGTATCTTATAGAGGTCATATGTGGTGGTGGTTCGAGGACTCGTCTACGATGCTTGTGTTGGAGAAGCAAGGTTTGGGGCTAGAGGTTCTTGTTTGCCTCCACTAACTATGGTTAAGGAATTTAGATCCAACCATGATTCCCAAGACCTCATAATGGCACCCTTATTCAAATCAGATGTCAAAGACTCCCTAGAGAGGGATTGAGTCATGGTTTCWAAGTGTTGTTCATGGTGCTTGAGATCAAGGGGGGTTAATTAAGGCTTAAGGTCGTTGCTTCCCCCTAACTATGTTTATCCATTGACATTCATTTATAGTGCATAAAACCTGCTCATGGCACCTATATACCACTCAGAGGCCAAAGAGCCCCTTCAAAGTTCTTATGTTTTGGTTCGAGGATTTGTTCAAGGCTATTGAGCTTAAGAAGCTTTAATAAGATCTTAAGGCACTTGTTTTCATTCTTTAAGGATGGTTGAAAGATCTTATGACCTAGTCACATTATCATATGGTGGTTTGAGGCTGCATCCATGGTGCTTTAGCATGAGATGTTCTATTTAGGGCCTAAGGTTTTTTTTTCGCTCCCCCAACCATGGTTAAGGGCCTAAGTCTACGATTTCTCTAGCATGACCATGGTCAAGGCTTCGATACCTCTCCCTATTGTGTAAAACATCTTAATGGAATCCATATCTAACTTCTAGGCTAAAGCCTCCCTAATGAGGGCATGTGTCATGTTTTCAAGATGTTGTTCATGGAACTTAAGCTCGAGAAGGTTCAATTAGGGCTTAAGGCTCTTATATCCCCCCTTGACCATTTTTATGCCTCAAAACCCATTTTAGTGCACAAAACCTACCCATGGTGCATGTATCCTACTTGAAGGACTACAAAGAACATCTATAAATGACTCATGTTGATTTAGGGACTCATTCAAGGCCCTTGAGTCTAAGAAGATTCAACAATATCTTAAGGCGTGTATCTTCCTTCTTTAACCATGGTCAATGCCCCACAACCCATCCTTTGCAAAAAGCTCCTAATGGTGTCCATATTCAACTCTGATGTTCGAGACCCCGTAGATAGGGCTAGTGTTGTGCTTTGCAGGTGTGTCTCCCAAAAATTGAGCTCAAGAAGGTATGTTTAGGGCTTAAGGACCAAGTGTTTTCCTCCTCGTACTATGGAAGTTCAACTTCAGAAGATTCATTTAGGGCCTAATTGCTTTGTTTCCCTTGCTAACCAAGTTTAGGCCTTGAGACTAATAATCTTCCATTGCACAAATCCTACTCATGGTGCATGTTTCCCACTTTGATGTTAAAGAACCCCAACCATGGTAGCAAGAACAATTCCTATTATGGGCCCAAGACACGTTCCTATTTAGGGGGGCTATGTTGTGGTTTAATCATGGTGCCTATACCCTTATAGTAGGCTAAAGATGCCTAAGAAGATTCATTTAGGGAAAAAGTCTCGTGTTGTCCTTCCTTGAACTTTGTGGAACCTCGAGACCCATTCTTGTTTCACAACTAACATATTCATGGTGCCCATATCCCACTTGGAGATGAATGATACCCTATAGAGGTCATATGTTGTGGTTCATGGACTTGTCAATGACGCTTGAGCTTAAGAAGCAAGGTTAAGGGTTGGAGGCTCTTGTTTCCCTCCTTCGACTATGGTAAAGGACTCAAGACTCATACATCATGCCTAGGACCTTGTAATGGTTCCCCTATTCAAGTAGAATGCCAAAGACTCCCTATAGAGGACTTGTGTCATGGTTTCTAGGTGTTGTTCATGGTACTTGAGCTTGAGATGGTTCAATTAGAGTTTACAGTGGTCGGTTTCACCCACCCATGTTTATGCATTGACACCAATTTCCAGTGCACAAAACGTAATTATGGCATATGAATCCCTCTCAAACACCAAATACCCCTTCGGTCAACGACTACCTTGTGCTTGTCAATGACTGCCTTGCGGTCAAGATGGGACGCCTTTAGACATACAACATAAAGTGAACACATCGTCATAGCCGACAATGGAGAGCTCGTGTGAAAGGACAGTGACACAACAACGTGTGGCTGATGGCAATCCTCCAAATCGTATCCAACAATGGAGAAAATGTGTGGAAGGACGAGTTTGTGGCCATGTGTCGATGGAGAAAATATGACGATGATGGAAGTCCTCCAAACAATATCCATTAGAATAGTGGTTTTGAAAAACCAAGTATTATGGACGATCGATATTCCCCAAAATCTTATTGTCAATATGATTAAAAATAAACCCCCTAGGTGTAGAACAAATCCAGTAACCTTGTGTGTAGAATAAGACATTGTGTGAGAAGATGTGTTGATATGCCTTGAGGAGATGTGTTGACATGCGTAGAGTTATAGTGATACACAAATATATGTCCTACTAACTATTGATTTCCCAAATCAAAAAATAAATATAAAAGCTATAAGAAATAAATTAAGTTTACAAGTCAAAGCCATGAAAGATAGTATAATGCTAAATTGGTATGTTAAAACTTGATGCAGTGTTTTAACTTTCCAAAACTTTGACGTGCAATGTTGCTAATAAAATACATGGAACTTTAAAATACAATAAGATATAGGAATTTTGGATACATGGGAAAAGGTGAACAAAATATTGCACGCTGGTTGATCATTGTACATAAGCTGAAATAAATCCTTGAATATTAGTTGGTTGCATTGAGAAGTATTGATGTACTTCGATTACATTCCAGGTATCCATTGTATATATAAGTTGGATTAAATCAGCTACTAGAATTTATGATGGGTAACTTAAATAGTTGGACGTTAAATTTATGTTTTAATTTTTTTTTAACAGTAACTTAAATAGTTGGAAGTCAAATTTATGGTTTAATTTTTTTTAATAGTTATATGCTTTTTTAAATTAAAAAATTGTAGATTATTCATACATTTGAAAAGGGGTGGTGGGGATTAAAATAGAAGTTGACATTGTTAGTAAAGAGCTCTCTAACCCGTCACACAAGGATATAAAATTATTTACCATGCACATGAAAATTAAAATAAAAAATTGTTTATCAAATTTCAAATTTAAATTATTTTAAATCTATTTAATTGTTCAATTAAAGGGTAAGAAAACTTTGGTAATAAGTTTTACTTGTTATTGTTTTTATGGGTGTATCACTTATTTTAATGGTTAAGAACATGTATATCTTTCTAGGAGCTACATCTCCATAAAATTTAGCATTCAAATAGTTAGGCAAAAAGAGTTAAAAAGTCTCTAGTTTTACAAATAAGAGGATCTCATACACCAATTTAATGTCTAACTTGAAAATGACCTTAAAATTAGATAATAATAATAATAATTAACATTCTAAATTAAAAAATTTATATTATTTTTTTATACACTAAGATTACTTTTATAATTTCAATTCCCTTGATCTTGATTTTAATTTCTACTCTTTATGATTCCTCATGTCAAATAATAATTAGTATAAACATAAAAACCACATACATTAAGTATATCACAAAAAGATCTAAGGCGTTAGCCTTATCCAATGTCCCAATCACTGTTTTCACTTTGTTTATAGTAGTTCCATTGTAATGATCTTATGAAAGCGTTTTCTTTAGTCATTTGGTCAAAATCCAGATATTTTTCATAGAAAGTTTATTAAATGAGAAAGTGTTTTCTTTGGTGCACGCTTAATTTTCTTTTCAAATTTAATTTATGTTTGCAGAAGAATTTTCTCATACAAAAAAGTTATTTAATTTATGTTTGCATAAAAAATTTCTCCTGCAAAAAGGTCTTAGCTTTCTTAATCCACATTACAAAAAGGTCTTAGCTTTCTTAACCCACATTATCATGATGTAAATACTATATACAGGTCACTTATTTTTTTCATGTAGATAAAGTTGGGGCAGGTCTCCATTTTACCACTATGAACTATTTTTTTTATTTAAAAATGTATTTATCAAAGTTATTGAATAATGAAAATAAAATAAAATATTTTAAAAAATTAACAAAGCCATATTTGTTTGATTAATAGTAAACCAAATTAGCTTATGAGCCAAGCAGACTTTGTACTTATTTTAAGATATTTGAAATTGTATTGATTGTTGACTTTGGGTTGTGATATGCAAACTCTGTATGGCTTATAAACTTCAACTCCACACCCTTCAAATTTATGTTAGCTCATTTGCCCGTTATTCCCAGCACATCAGATGCAAAAGAAACAAGTGCCATACCATTGTATAATTTAAGTTTACCATTGTGCCATACGACGATTTATAATGTAGGTATTGGTTTAAAGGTATGCTGGCCAATTACAAAAAGTATGCAGAGCTCTAAAATTCAGATTTAAATAAGACCGAATTAATGAGGCCCGGTAACCTCTGGACAGAGGAATTGGAATGTTTGGATTGTTAGACAAAAAATCTCCACAGTCTGCCATCTATGTCTCGTTTGGCAGCCAGGCCAGCCAGGCCGTGATGAATGAGACTATGTCTCGTTTGGCAGCCAGGCCAGCCAGGTCGTGATGAATGAGAGGCAAACAGAGGAGCTTGCTCTAGGGCTGGAGGAGACTCAGAGGCCTTTTCTATAGGTTCTTTGCCACAAAAACATCCTATAGCTTGTCAATTCATTAAAACTAACATTTACAAAAACATCCCGGGTCTTGTCAATTCATTAAATAATTTGTTGTTGACAGAAATACCGATTCTACTTGAAGCGTTTATTGGGAGGCATCTTCTTCGTCCTAGGCTGCTAGAGATGGAAAATAAAAAATCTTCCATGCAAATCCAGCTTGAATTATCCATGGTTAAGTCAAAACTTATTGAATTTATAACATTTGACAATGTGGCTCTTTCACACATTATATTCTTAAAACTAAATTGACTATAAGACAAGTGCTGTCACAATTCCCTTGAACCAATAATTTGAGTTATATATTTGAATCGCACGTTGACAATTCAAATAAATCCTGCAACCGTCACATACTTTTGGTGATCCAGTCAGCGATGTTCAAAGAAAACAAGAAACATACATTTTCACCTCCGCTAAAGGACAAAATATACATTACCAAATTGACCTGTTTTCAGCGAGCCATTCAAAAATCTTATCCGAACCCGACGTGAATTAACTATACAAAGATCTGATCTGAACCCGACGTGAATCGAACACGCAACCTTCTGATCTGGAGTCAGACGCGCTACCATTGCGCCACRGATCCGTAATTTGAATATTGAAAACTGTCATTTGTATGGTAATGGCTAGTCCATGATCTGAGAAGTACTTGTTTTCTCACACGATCCCAAAATGGATAACGTATAAACTGCGGTAAGCGTGGATCGAACACGCGACCTACAGATATTCAGTCTGAAGCTTTCCCAACTGAACCAACAAGCAGAGTCGAAATTAGCAATAACAGTGAACAATCTCAAAAGCCAAGTTATATGTAAACAATCTGAATCTGAAAAATGAGAAAAAACATAAAGCGTGGACGGCAGGATTCGAACCTGCGCGGGCAAAGCCCACATGATTTCTAGTCATGCCCGATAACCACTCCGGCACGTCCACCCTGTGAGTTTTTTCCATTACTATTATATAACAAAATTAATTAACAGTTATATTAGTGCCTACAAACGGGTTAAGTCGTCGGTTCAACCCAGACATGGTGCGTTTGGATTGTTGCTGCTGCTTTAATTATGTACATGTTTAAAATTTTACATTTTTTTATAAAATAAATGGTCAAGAATAAAATTTTAATTTGTCATTAAAGTTATTTTTATATATTAATTACTATAGTGTTAGATTTGATTTATACATTGACTTGAATAATATTATAGTATTTAATAACTTTGTAACTTTAAGTTTCATAAAGTTAACAAGATGAGTTGTGTAGCAACAAGTTCCTCTTTTGTTTGGCAGGAACAAGTCTCTCTCTCTTTTGTTTGGCAGGAAGAGGCAAGAAGTGCCTTGTTTGGCCTGAAGAGGTTAGAAGTAAGTGTCTCAGATAGGAAGTGTATCTGAAGTGAGTGTCATTTCACTTAACTTGGAAAACATGGGAAGTGAGAGCTAGCCAAACAAAACTATTGGAAAGCTTGAGAAGCTAGAGCTAGCCAAATAAGGCTATTTGGCTATTGTTTGCAATGAAATACCCATTGCACTTATTATTGTTTGCATTTATTATTGATTTGTTTTGTTGTTTGTTGATTTTTTTAATAAAATATTTATTGCATTTATTATTGTTTTTAATTTTAGAGTATTTAGCATATTACAAAGAATCCTTATAAGGTAATATCTTAAAATTCAATTTGTATTTAACATACAAATGTTTCATCGTTTGAGTGCATATATTATTTCAATAAAAAATTTAGAGGAAAAAGATGGAAAAATAAGAATGAAATTTTTTGAAAGATATAATTATTTTAATTTTATATTACTTGGAGTTTGAATCTATACATTATTTAAAGTTTAAGATAATATATTATTTTTGGGTTTTATAATATACAGTATTTGAATTTCCAGCTATACTAAAGTTTATCACAATGAGGAATAACCAACATATTGTTAATATGAACTAGAACCAGATAAGCATATTGTTAATATTTAAATGAAAAGTACTATAGAGTGAGTCGTTACAATTTAGTTCACCAAAACCACAGATTATTAGAAATGTCGACCTGCAATTAAATTACTGTTATTCCATCCAACAAAATATATATAGCAGTAGGATATATATAGCGGGGAAGACCATCAATGGCCTATTCGTTGGAAAATTTCTAGGAAAGGATGGTAATTAATTCATTGATTCCCCTTACCATTCTTTCTCATTATAATTTAAAAGGCTGTGTGTTAGAATTTATAAATATGGATTTCCTATCTGCAGTCGACATTGTATTTTCTTACAAACAGAAGGTGATGAGGTCGTTTGAGCATTTGCAAGGGGACAATTACGTTGCCCCTACATTTCAGTTACTATATCCTTTAACCCAACAAAGAATTATTAATTTAGTTGATTCTACCATTGAAATTTAGCTGAATATACCATCTGCAAACCTTTTTTTAAGATAAATTTTAGTGAATCCAACATTATCGCCTGATTGTAGTAGAGTGCCAACATTGATGATTAGAGGATTAAGACTCCATATATACATATGTTGAGAATTCTTTGTCTCCTTGTTTCTATGTTGAAAATTATTTGTCTCCTTGTTTCTATGGTTTTTATTGTACTTGGAAGGCCACCTACATTCCATCTTGAATACGACCATAGAATACAGGCCCAAATCCTCCTCTGCCAATTTTCCTTCCAAAGATTGTATGAGTTCTCAGTAAGAATATTTGTTCCCCAAATTCATAGAATGCATTGTCAATATAAACTTGTCAACATGAAAATGTTTTATATAAATTGAAGTTTGAAATCAATGGATTAAAAGAATTAATTCAAAATGCATCTGTCAATTTAAGCGTTAAATTGAGAATACTTTATATAAGTTGAAGTTCGAAATTCATGAATTAAAAAAAAATCAGAATGCATCTATCAATATAGGTGGGTTAACATGAGAATGCAAGAATGCTTTCAAAAGAATTTCATGTTAATATAAAATGATGTTCGAAATTCATGGATTAAAATAATTTCAGATTTAGAATTATTACGATTGATTAGAGTCGTGATTAAATCCTTACCTTTTTTTTGGTTGTCCTCTCCTTCCAGTGCAGTGCGGGGTAAGAAAGAAGCATGTTGTCCTTCCAATTTTGTTGCAGTGCAGAGTAAGAAGAAGCATGTTTTCCTTCCAATTTTGTTTTTGTTGATCAGTTAATGGGATAGGAAAAACCTTCTTGCTAGCTTAATTCAATAAGCTAATTTGTTCAACAAGGTAGTAGTTTATTCGATATTCCAGAACACCAAGGTTCACATGGCCGTGTAGGTGCATGGTTGTGTAGGTGGAAGCTCAACAATATAGAGCTTATGGAGTTGACAACTGTAATTTACAGGGAGTTGACAATTGACAGTGAGTCGTTGTTCGACACTTCACAACCATAACATTAAAAAAATAAAAAGAGAATTTATGGTTTCCCAAACTTAGGTTAAAACGTAGGAAAAATTGAGTAAACATATAATGTTAGGAAGTAATGCTACTTTTATTTCTAGCATTACTTGATATTTGTGAATCAGGAACATGCCAAATAAGACCTCCAAGATCAAACTTACCATAAAAATGGAAATGCTCTTGGAAAAATTCTAAAATGTTTTTCAAAACTTTAGGCTAAAAAGTTTTGAAATACTTGTATATGAAATGTTTACCGAAAACTTAGGCTAAAAGGTTTTGAAATATGTCCCAGACTAATTGAAAATTCGTGAACCGATTACTATATCCCTAACCTAAAGGCGGGGACTAATAAACATAGTGGATCATTATCAAAAATCAAAGTATTTGATTAGAGAAGATAAAAAGGAATCAACAAATATTGCTTCATATATTATTAAATATTACAAATTATTATTTCTCTTTCATTATTTGGAATTTTATTGGAAGGACTTGTAAAGGATTTAAACAACAGTATGAAGTTGATAAATTGCTACTACTGCCTATATGTAAATATACAAGAATTATGGGAAAAGATAAAGAGGGATGGAATTCTTAAATAACACAACATAATTATGGGAGGCGATTTTAATTTTTTCATTTCAAATAGAGAAGTGTGGGGCTCCCACCTTAGATCTGATCTAATGAATTCATACTTCAGCCAACTCATTCAAAAAAGTCTAGTCAATGTTGAACCGGTAAAGTTTCTCCCTACTTGGAGGAATGGAAGAGGTGAACACGATTATATTGCTAAGAGATTGGATCGTTTTTTAATAAACGAAGAACTAACATTGTCAGGACTAAGATATAGATATTGGGTGGGTAATGTTAAGATCTTCAATCATATGCCAGTGATATTTCATTTGGAACGAGAGAAGGAAAAGTTCAGCTATACTTTTAAATTCAATTATGTCTAGTTGGATGAACCAGATTTTGTGAATTTAGTGAGATCAACTTGGAACGAGTTCTTGATTATAGAGGATATTAACCCTATGGACTCCCTTGTAAAAAAACTTAAATTACTTAAGTTTGTGGTCATTAAGTGGGAGAGAAATAAAAAACACTTGGCAAAGGAGGAATTAATTCAACTAGAAACAGAATTAGATATCTTGTATTCTAATTTTCTTGGGGGTTTTGAGAAGGATGATGAAAAAGTATTGGCCCTAGAGAAAGAAAAGAGAAAATTGTTCCTATTAAAGTAGGAGGTGGAAACTAAGATGATTTTAAGGACGGAAATTTATTTTAAAATGTAGAAACCTTGGTGAATCTTACTAATCCTTCATATGACAACTATAAATGTTTGGCAATATTTTTGTAAAAATATTTAAATTTCTAAGGACTTTATATAATTTGTATAAAATTTTGGCGATTTTTAAGGTAAAATAATTTTATCCTATAGAATTTGGGCAAATCATTTTTAGAATAGTGAATCTCTTTTTGGGAAAAACCATGGAAAATCAGCCCATGAGTGAAATTTGGCCCCTAAAATCATCCCTAGTTCAAACTTGGTGACAAAAGAGTAGGATAAATTGGCTTGCATCAGGAGATAGGAACACTAAGTTTTTCCATGTGTACGCAAGTTCTAGAAAACAATCCAATGCTATCTAGGATATTATAAAGGAGGATGGATCCAAAATTGCAAGCCAACAGGCCTTACAAAAGGAAGCCATCGGATACTTTCAGAACATCTTTAAAACTCAGGAGAACCTCTCTATTTCAAACAAATTGGTTGTTATTAGTACTTATCCTAGGATCTTCTCTGAGGAAGAGGGTCTTAGAATTATTGATCCAAAGTTACTTTACCTAAAGTATTGTCAACTCTAAAAGGTTTTGATGCCTCAAAAAGCCCTGGACCGGATGGTTGGATAGTAGAATTTTTGTTGGCATTTTTTTATCTCTTGGGGACATAACTCCTAGCTGTGGTTGAAGAATCTAGACTGAAAGGTAAGGTTTTAGAAGCCCTGAATGCTACCTTTCTAGAACTTATCCCTAAAAGTGACAAGCCCAAAACTTTTGAAGTTTTAGATCAATATCACTATGTAATTTGACTTACAAGATTATTACAAAAATTATTACTGCCATAATCAAATCCTCTCTTTCAACAAGTATTTCAAAGGAAAGGTTTGGCTTTTTGGAGGGTAGACAAATTACAGATGCCATATGAGTGGCACAGGAAGCCCTGCATAATATAAAGATAAAAAATAAAAAAACAAAGCTTTGGTCCTAAAACTTGATATGATGAAGGCTTATGATAGGGTGGATTAGGGATTTCTAATGTTAGTATTACTTCAGATTGGAATGAGTCTAGAGGCTACATATTGGATTATGGGGTGTGTAAACACTACAAATTTTTATGTCTTAATAAATGGCAGGCCTTCCAGCTTTTTCAAAAGTAAAATAGGATTGAGGCAATGATGCCCCCTATCTCCATTATTGTTCTTATTTGTTGTAGAAGGCTTGAGTAGAACCATTCAGAAGTTAGTTGTAGAAATGAAAATTGAAGGTGTTTTAGTTGCAAAAGGAATAAGAACTACACATTTACTATTTGTGGATGATGTATTATTGTTTGGGAATGGAACTCTCATAGAATGGAAATTTTTTAAGGAGGCATTTGATTTGTTTAATAATGCAATGAGAATGTCCTTCAGCTCACATAAGTCTCTTTGCCTAGAAGCAGGGTGGACAAGGGAGGCGCTCTCAGTGTTAAAAGATATTTTTCCTTTTGAAGTTAAATCAATTGAAGTTGGGCTTAAGTATCTGTGGTTATTTATTAAACTAAATTGATATATAGTGATAGACTAGAGCTGGCTAGAGAAAAAAATAGAAAAAAGAATCTCGAATTGGAGTCATAGATGGCTTACTTTAGGGGGAAGAGTAACTCTTGTAAAATCAGTACTCAAAAGTATACGTGTTTACTGGCTATCAATGGAAAAGATTCCAAAAATTCTTCTAAATAAAATTAGAAGAAGGACGTTCAGTTTCTTATGGACTGGGAAAAAAGAAAAAGAAAGTATACACTTGGTAAACTGGAAAATAATTGCCAAACAAAATAAGATAGGAGGATGGGGTATAAAAAACATTTTCTGGTTTGGAAAAGCATTGGAAACAAAGAGTCTATGGAGATGCCTTATGGTTCTTGGACTCTAGCATGAAGTGGCACACAAGAAGTATTTGAAAAATGAAAAATGTTATTGAGTGGTTCAGGGAAGGCATGAAAAACTGGGTTGGTATGTCAAACTGTTGGAGAGCATTACCAACCTCTTTACCTATCATAACTGATTGGCTTTCTTGGAAGGCCATAAATGAGTGGGATATTAGGATAGGACAGGATCTGATGATTGGGACACAACCTTACTTCAAACTATCAAAGAATTTAACAAGTACTTTGCATTCAATTGGCATAAAATTTATGGCACAAGTAGGATCACTTGTAATCGAGGATCAAAACACACTAAGATGGAAAAATGCAGAGACTCTTGGACTAGATGGAGAACATAAAGAGGAATGGGACTTATATGTAAAAATATTAGTTGGGTTTGGCTTTGAATTAAATGCAGAAAAATATACGTTAATGTGGTCTTGGAATACCAAAGGAGGCCAAGTAAATGCAAAACAAGCCTATGAAGTACAAATACTAGATGACATTGAGGGATTTCAAAATGTTTGGTACATAGAACTATGGAAGTGGCAGTTACCATTAAAAGTTAAATTATTCTGTTGGTTAATGTTTGAAAATAAAATACTCACTTGGGATAATTTGAAAAAAAGAGGTATGATTGGACCTAACAGGTGTGTCTTGTGTGGTGATAAGGAGGAAACATTGAATCATATGATGGTGGAGTGCCTATTTACCAAAGATATATGGAATTCCATTTTAAAGGAACTTAAACTAAAGAGGAATTGGGGTGGAGGACACCTTAGTGAGTGCTACCAGAATTGGGTAAAGGAGATGGAGTTCTAGAAAGAAGTTCCTTGTTATATTTGTTGGGAGATCTGGAAACATGGGAATTTGATTATTTTTGAAGAACAAACACTCTCTCTTGCCAGGGTATGCAACATAATTTTACAAGACTTGGGTGAAAACAAGAAAGCTCAAATTTTCCAGACTCATAGGATTGTAAGGCCCCCATTGTTAGATTGGAATCTGCAGTGGGTTTCTTTGATGGAGCCTCAGAATGCGAGGGCTCAAAATGTGATGCAGGAGAAATTTTAAAATGTCCAAAATTGGGTTCATACAGCCTTAAGATGAATTGTGGCACTATAACCAATACAAGGAGTGAACTTTTAGCACTGTGGTGTATTTTATACTTTGCATATTTCAAAAATATTAAAAGTTTACAACTGGTAGGAGACTCGAAGATAATTATTAATTGGTTTTCTCATGGAAACAACCTACAGGTGAGTTCACTTCATCCTTGGATGACAAAAATTCCACTGTTGAGAGGAAAGTTTCAACAATTAAAAGCACAACATGTTTATAAAGAATTCAATAAGGAAGTTGATCAATTATCCAAACAAGCACTATAGTTGGAATAAGTTGTGATATATCATGCAGAAGGAACATGAATACATACAAAGAGTTTCGAAAGAATGTCAATTGTATAACTTTTCCTTAGGTAAAGTTGAAGATTGTGTTTTTTGTCATTTTTGAAATCAGTATTGTAAAAACAGGAGGATCTAATCTTTGGACAACATATATATTTACAGGGTATGACTCTGTAAAAGGGAGTAATACTGGACATCAGTAAATGGAATTTTGTAAAAGACATTTTATATTCTCTAATACAAGTACTTTTTTCCGATTGGAAAAAATGAAAGGGAATCACAAACATCACATCTTATATTATAAAATATTACAAAATATTGTCATCTTATATTATAAAATATTACAAATTATTGTCATTTTATATTATAAAATATTATAAATTATTATCTCTTTCACTACTTGTTAGTTGTAATGGAAATATAGAAAACAACTATACTTTTCAAGTTACATGCACAATTTATTGGAATAATGTAAAAATATAAAACATGGGACATAGAATTAGCTTCTACAATATAAAACTTTTATTTATGGAATGTTTAATTTATTGGAATAGTGTAAAAATATAGAACATGGGACATAGAATTAGCTTCTACAATATAAAACTTTTATTTATGGAATGTTTGTGGAACTTTGAAAAAAATATGTTTTTTTAGTAGTGACATGTTTCTTTTCCTCTAAAAATATAATGCATTAAGTTCTTGTGTGCTACTATTTTTTTACATATTTTTTAATGTGTGTGATAGAGAGAGAAATTAGTGAAGGTCAAGCATTAAAGCTATAAATGAAAGTGCCTTACAATTTTATTGAATCTTCTCAAGCTCAAGTTCAAACTCGATTGAAGCTTTAAGAGTATAAAAGTGTCTTACAATCTTATTGAAGATAAAAACCAAATCCCTCTCATTTTTCTTCAAAACTTCATAATCATTTCCTAGAATTTTGTGTTAGGTATTTTGTTACTAGTGTGTACCAAAAGACCTACTTAGGAGTTGTGTAACCTAAGTGTCACACAAAAGAAAAGAGAAAAAGAAGATAAAATGCAAGCAAAGCTTATAACATATTTTATCGAGTGCAATGGACAAGGTACAAGTAAAAGTGGAGCATCTAAGATCTAAAACTAAAGACAAATTAAATGATAAAGAATACTATAATATGCCAATGGAAATAGGACTTGCAAACAACACCTTAATAATGGTTTGATGTAGCAAAATAGGCTCCAAAACCACCTTGAGGAAAGGGTTCACTTCTTCTTTTCATGATCTAACTTCAAGTTTGGTGGTAGAAGTGAAATCCCAAATGGTAGAGAAAAAATGGCCAAAGTGCAAACTCCTTTTGGTGGAATTTCAACAACAAAACCTTACCTTGGATTGTGGATGCACTGGGTGGACTTAATAGTTTTATTTATGGGTGTGAAATGGTGGCATGTGTGTTAGAACTAGCTTCAATGTGAACTATACCATCACATTAATGAAGTAATGGGATAAGGATAGCCACAATTTGGGAGACATGTGAGCATTAATGAATTGTAAAAATATTGATTTTCTTCCTTAGGTTGATAGCATGGATTTTTAGAGATTTAGCGTGTGTTTTACACAAAAAATAAGTTAAATATTGTGTTGTAAATTTTTGGTCAAATCTAGGGTTTGACTTGGCTCATTATGATAAGATTGAAGCCACATGAAGAATGAAGCTATCAAAGAAATGTTTCACATCAAAATTTCTCATGAAAAACAAGTGAGAAAAATTAGGCTAATAACACACTCAGAGGTGAAACATTTCACAAGGAGGGCATGTGTCGTGGTTGGAGGCCTTGTTCACAATGCTTAAAGCTTTGAAGGCTCATTTTCCTACTTAATGTCCTTGTTTTCCTTTTAGATTATGGGCTAGGCCACTAGACACATCATTTCTATACCCAAAACCAATTATTGGTGGCAATATCCCACTTAAAGGAAAAAAATACCATAACATGATCATGTGTTGTGTTTCAATGCATCTTTCATGATGCTTGAGCCTACAACACCTTGATAAATGTCTAAGTCCCTTGTTATGTTTCATTGACCATTGTCAAGATGCAAAGACCTATTAGTGTTACTAAAAACATCATAATGTTCCTTGGTAAACCACCCATGATCGAATGATCCCCAAGAGGGAATGTTTTGTGGATTGTAGGTAATTCTAATGGAAGTTGAGCCTGAGAAGCATCATTTACAACACAAGGAATTTGTTTTCCTATGTTGACCTTACTTAGACCTCGAGACCCTTCCTTGGTTCAAAACTAACCCAGTCATGACACCCATATTCGTCTTGAAGGAAATTGGTATCTTATAGAGATCATATGTTGCAATGGTTTGAAGACTTGTCTATGGTGCTTGTGCTGGAGAAGCAAGGTTTGGGGATACATGCTATTGTTTCCCTCCACTAACTATGGTCAAGGAATTTAGATCCAACCATGATTCCCAAGACTTCATAATGGCACCCTTATTCAAATTAGATGTCAAAGAGTCCCTAGAGAGGGATTGAGTCATGGTTTCTAAGTATTTTTCATGGTGCGTGAGATCAAGGGGGTTTAATTAAGGCTTAAAGTCATTGCTTCCCCCTAACTACGTTAATCCCTTGACATTCATTTCTGGTGCATAAAACGTGTTTATGGCACCTATATACTACTCAGAGGCCAAGGATCCCCTTCAAAGTTCTTATGTTTTGGTTCGAGGACTTGTTCAAGGCTATTGAGCTTAAGAATCTTTAATAAGATCTCAAGGCACTTGTTTTCATTCTTTAAGGATGGTTTAAAGATCTTATGACCTAGTCACATTATCATATGGTGGTTTGAGGATGCATTCATGGTGCTTAAGCATGGGATGTTCTATTTAGGGCATGAGGTTGTTGTTTTCCTACCCCAACCATGGTTAAGGGCCTAAGTCTACAATTTCTCTAGCATGACCATGGTCAAGGCTTCGAGACCTCTCCCTATTGTGTAAAACATCTTAATGGAATCCATATCTAACTTCTAGGCTAAATCCTCCCTAATGAGGGCTTGTGTCATGTTTTCAAGATGTTTTTCTTGGCACTTAAGCTCAAGAAGGTTCAATTAGGGCTTAAGTCTCTTATTTTCCCCCTTCACCATTTTTGTGCCTCAAAACCTATTTTAGTGCACAAAACCTACCCACGGTGCATGTATCCCACTTGAAGGCCTACAAAGAACATCTATAAATGACTCATGTTGATTCAGAGACTCATTCAAGACTCTTGAGCCTAAGAAGATATAACAATATCTTAAGGCGCTTATCTTCCTTCTTTAACCATGGTCAATGCCCCATGTTATCGCACGGTTTGTAGGAAGGGTTTGAGTAGCTTGAGTCAAGGCTTAAAACCGGCGTAACAGAAGCTTCCCCACCCACTGTCACCTCGATGGGGAGCTCTTTCTATTTAGGATGGATAGTCCAAGGGAGACGTCCCTAAGCAATCTAGGTTAATGAAGGGCTAAAGGTATAATGGACCAAGGTTAGTGATTCCCTCTCACAGATTACTGCCCGAAAAGATGAGATAGTCAAAGGCAATGTTCCACTGATGAGGCACTTGTTTGCGAGACAAGACAAATAAACTAGAATATGTGCTTGCAGTGGGTTAGTACTTCATAATCAATGACTATCTTTAAATATACATATGAGCAATGATCAAATGCTATTATTGACGAAGTCAATGATTGCTAATCAAAGATAAATAACTTATATCACTTCTTCAATAAATGCATAAAGAGACAAGAGCATTCAATGTTAAATATCACTCCTTTATATTATCACAATGCAAGTTTGCTCATAAATATAATGTTGCTGCGTCACAATATTGTTGCTGCTATGTATGTGTGACATCAGCCCTAGTATATAGTTATTTTGAAAGACAAAGAGCTCGACGTTTTATCAAACAAGTTTATAGATGTAATCAATGGCTCAAAATCTATCAAAGAAGGTGACAAGTATCACAACGTTGCAAGCATAAGCAAGAGATGAAAAGATGTGACGTCACCTATACAAATTCTGTTGTAGGGTTAGCTAGCCAAGAAGTGACGTTTTGACAAATTCAACCAATGCAATTGCATAAAACCTCTATGGCTATGAAGAGATAACTTAGCCGCACCTTTTTATCCAAGCAAAGATTTAATTAGGGCAAAACGTTATCAGCATTAGGGTTAGTTCAAATCGCTAGGGTTAGACGCTAGGTTAGTTTAGGGTTTCAAATAAAGTAGTTTGAAAGAGATTTTAAGCATAAACAAGCTCA
>JASDQU010099931.1:1275371-1315946 GCA_032191745.1 Picea mariana
CCCTTCTTCCCACAAGACAAGATGTACCCTGGATGGTCCTCCTAATGGCCAGACTAGGGGAATGGGATGGATGAGCGGGATATAAGATGGAAAAGTGATAATATGATGGGAGCGGACGATGGCTCTGCAAACCCCCCTTGGTGGCTAACCAAAACCCATGAATATCAACTTGCTAAGCTACCCCATCAATCACCCCAACAGTGGTCAAGTGGATTAGTGTAAGATCCAAGCAGTCATCCGAAATGAAAGGAACCTAATGCATACATAAGAAGGTTATAATGATCAAATATGACACATACCATGATACCTTGGACCAATTACCTCATGGAGCAAGAGCCCTCTCTGATGCAAAACTAGGCCGGTAGTGATGGAAGTTGGTACTGCTGATAGGACAAGTCTGGCTGAGAAGAAGAAAGATGGGCCCTCCAGGGCCATGCTCAGGTCGCTCCTGCTCTCGATACTCCATGTCTAGGATGATGTGGGCCTTGAGACATGATCTCCTAGTTATCCCTAGATATCGGGGATATCACCCCACAATCCATCCTCTGCAAAAAGATCCTAATCATGTCCATATTCAACTCTAATGCTAGAGACCCCCCAAGATAGGGCTAGTGTTGTGCTTTGCAGGTGTTTCTCAAAAAAATTGAGCTCAAGAAGGTATGTTTAGGGCTTACGGACCAAGTGTTTTCCTCCCCTTACTATGGAAGTTCAACTTCGGAAGATTCAGTTAGGGCCTAATCTCTTTGTTTCCCTTGCTAACCAAGTTTATGAATTGAGACTAATAATTTTCCATTGCACAAAGCCTACTCATGGTATATGTTTCCCACCTTGATGTTAAATAACTCCAACCATGTTAGCAACAACAAGTCCTAGTATGGGCCCAAAACACATTCCTATTTAGGGGGCCTATGTTGTGGTTTAATCATGGTGCCTCTACCCCTGTAGTAGGCTAGAGATGCCTAAAAAGATTCATTTAGGGAAAACGTCTCGTGTTGTCCTTCCTTGAACTTTGTGGAACCTCGAGACCCATTCTTGTTTCACAAATAACATATTCATGGTGCCCATATCCCACCTGGAGATTAATGATACCATATATAGGTCATATGTGGTGGTTCATGGACTTGTCAATGACACTTGAGCTTAAGAATCAAGGTTAAGGGTTGGAGGCTCTTGTTTCCATCCTTCAACTATGGTCAAGGACTCAAGACCCATACATCATGCCTAAGACCTTGTAATGGTTCCCCTATTCAAATAGAATGCCAAAGACTCCATAGAGAGGACTTGTGTCATGGTTTCTAGGTGGTTTTCATGGTACTTGAGCTTGAGATGGTTCAATTAGGGTTTACAATGGTTTTTTTCACCCACCCATGTTTATGCATTGACACCAATTTCCAGTGCACAAAACGTACTTATGGCGCATGCATCCCTCTCAAACACCAAAGACCCCTACAAAGTTTCCATTTGTTGGTTAAAGGACTTATTCAAGGCGGTTGAACTTAATAAGCTTCAATAATATTGTAAGGAACTTGTTTTCCCTTTTTAATTCCAAGATTGAGAACTCAATGCTCCATGCTAAGACCATCAAATTAACAATTTGTTGACATGGAGATTATGACATTGACATGTGCTAAGTAGAAAGAGAAACTAACCATATCATGGTTAAATTAACCCAAGTAAAGTCACTACAATTATTGTTGTTGCAATTTGTTGAAAAGGGAGAAGTCGTGAATGCTCTGGTAGCTTGGAGTATGCATTAATTTTGGAGGTAAGATGGACGCTTTTGATGAATTTTCCTATAGTACTTGTATCTCTTTCTCTTATTTTTTGTTTCAAATTAAATATTAGTTGACATACTTGGTGAAAAAATTGATTAAGAAATGGCCATATTTTGTTAAATTTGAATTGTTCTAGTTTATGCACATTTAAAGACTTCATCAATGATTTGAGGTTTGAGAATGATTTTGATTAAATATTTGCATGAATTTCTTTTAAAATAGAAATTATCATGAAGATTAAGCACATTTTGTTTTGTTTAAACTTATAAGGTTTATGATTGATTAGCAAAAATGTGTGTTAAATTTTTAGTCGTGTTGTTCAAATGATGATTAGTGAGATTTATTTTAGTTCATTTAATGAAGATTTAGGTTTGTTTTGAGCACGACAATTTTTTATGCTTATAATATTTTTTGTTTAGAATTCAAATAATGATCAATGAGTGTTGTTATGGTTCATTTGATGAAGATTTGGTGTCATTTGGAGCTAAATAAGATTTGATTCTTTTAATGGAGTTCAAATGATAATTAATGAGCCTTCTTTTGGTTCATTTGATGAAGATTTAGGATCTAAATTTATGATACACTTTAATCTATTTTATTTATATTTTTGTGCCTAAATTATTGTAAAGGGTCCTTGTTCTAGTGGGGTTTTGTGAACATTTTCGTTAATTAACTTGCCAATAATTTAAATTTTAGGGATGGTGAGGGTTTAGTATGGTTTATGTTGTTCAAATGCCTTGTAAAAAGACTTTCTATAGCGACTTTGGTGGGATTATGGATTGGATTATAGTTAGGTTTGAAAAATCTTACTCCAATGGCTAAGTTTTTCTAGGTGCTTGTTTGGATCTGTGAATAGCATTTGGCCAATACTTATGTCATTGTATTTATGGGTTTTTTATTTTATTAGTCATTGATTTTATGCATTTTTCCTCGTGCCATTACAATCAAAAGAGGAATGTTAGTATTTTTTCCCTTTAATCTCGTTGTCAAGGAGGTCATGCCCATGTTAGGCATGCATGTATCACCTTTTTTAATAGTTAAGAACATGTGTATACTCCTAAGAGGTATAGAAAGTTTATTAGATGAGAAAGTGTTTTCTTTCATACATGTGTAAGTCTTCTTCTTGAAATCCTTTTAATTTTCCTTTCAAAATTAATTTATGTTTACATAAGAATTCTCTCTGGGCGAGGTTCACTCAGAAAGGCCTTCATAGCTCACATTATCATGATGTAAATACTATATACACGTCACTTCTTCTCATGTAGATAAAGTTGGCTTAGGCTTGCATTTTAACACAATGAACGACTTATTTTTTATTTGAAAATGTATTTATCAATCCTATGAACAACTTATATTTTATTTGAAAATATATTTATCAGCCTCATTGAATGATGAAAATAAAATATAATATTTTAAAAAATTAATAAACCCATATTTGATTAACAGTAAACCAAATTAGCTTATGAACCACTTATTTTAAGATATTTGAGAGTGTGTTGATAGCTGACGTTGATTTGTTATATGAAAACTATGTATGACTTATAAACTTGACCTACACACCCTTCAAATTTATGCTGCTAAGCACATTCAGATGCAAATGAAACACGGGGGATGTAAAGGGAAACATGTCTCTGCCAATACATGTAGCACCAAGACTAGAACGAAAATTTGTCGAAATTTTTTTGAGCAAAGACATCAACCATTTGTCAGAATGCTTTTGAGCAAAGACACGATGTGTAAGGAAGAATTCAAATGATAGATGATGTGTGTGACAACACCTGACCTATTATTATTATTTTCCAGCTTACTAATAGATGGATTGAGCTTATCATGGGTACCCAGAAGACGTTTTAGGGACTCTTTGACAATAAATGAAGGTAAGTAGCTACATAGACTCCAACTGTATTCCTTCGAAAAATGAAAAGGAGAAAATCACTTAGGAAAACCTTTTGACAACGCTTCTGATTAAAGAAAATCCTTTATGCAAAAAAACATTCATTTATATCTGCTATTAAATGTGATGGACGAGGAGATCCTGTAGTAGTAGTCCAACAAAAGAGAACCAATTCCACCATGACCCAAATAGTCTCATATAAGTTTGTTTCTAGCATTGCATATAAAAATCTCAACAAACTTAATAGTCATTGAACTGATTGAAACTTATTAGCTCTCTCAAACATTATTACAAGGGGGTATTATTTCTCAAAATATTGTGTTTTATCATTCCAGACACATCCACCATCAAGGTCCAAACACTCTCGATACAAGCTATGTCTCATGTCTAACAAATATTTATGTACACATTTTTTATGGAAAATGTTGAATAGATCCATAAGTGAAGCATAGTTTGAATTCAACGCTACAATTAATGAAATCAATTGTGACTCGGGTCATGCTTCATTTGTGAGCTACGTTCCAGACATGGTGGCAACCCAATGGATCTTCAGTTAATGTTGTGATTTCATCTCATTAGAATTGTGCATAAATCAATACAACTATAAATCCATCACCATCAAGTAAAGTAGGGAGCATCGTTAGTAATGTCTCTTACAAGCTACCACTGATAAAGATATACATAAGTAACCTCAATCATCCTCTGACATCACTCACCAATTTCTCATTTCCCTATAGTTATAACAATGTGTGAGCGCTAACACAACCACAATTGATCCCCGTTGTTGATGTTAGACAGTTGGCTTAGGTTGATGAATATTTGGTATGGATTGTTGTTTGTCATTGATGTCAACCATTGGAGAGTGATATTTTAGATTGATGTCAACCCTTGGAGAAAGTCTGGTAGCGAATTTTGGTAGCACAAAGGTTTGGGTAATGGAATCAAGGTTGCTTCATGTATAATGGTATGAGTTTTAATATATTTGAAGGTAAGACTATTTTAGATGGATAGTACATGTCATTCCATTTTCGGTGGTATGTGGAACATCACATAACTCCCCACGGTTAGAGATTTATGGCCATGAGAAGTTGGAGAACCCAGGTTTGGGTAGTAGACCCAAGTTTGTTTGATGGATAATGGTATGCGTTTTGATATATTTGAAGGAAAGACTAGATGGGTATTACATGTCATGTCATTTCCAGTGGTATGTGTAACATCACATAACTCCTCACGGTTATAGAGTTATGGCCATGTGAAGTTGGAGAACCCTCATGAGTTATCTAGAAGCCCCAAAAGGCCAAAGTGGTTTAAGATATTTTAGAAGGTAAATAATAAAGTGAAGTGATGAGTCTAATATAATTCAAATTGAATACAAAAGAAATTATTTAAATAATAAAGTTAATGGATAAATTACTAAGTTGACAAGTGATTAAAGTGGGTTAGCCCTAAAATAAGGAAAGTGGTTTAAGATGGTTAGAAGGTAACCCCTTGAGGTAAAGTGAAGTGATGAGTGTACTATAAGTCAAAGTGGATAAAAAATGAATTATTTAAATAATAAAGTTAATGGNTAAATTACTAATTGAACAAGTGGTTAGAAGTTGGTTAACCCTAAAATAAGGAAAGTGGGTTAAGATGGTTAAAAGGTAACCCCTTGAGGAAGCTACATGAAAGTATAAATAAGAGGCAAGGCTCTCTCATTTTAAATCACACTTGAGAATATTGAATATATTCATGGGGCTGAGGTAACCAAAGGATATATAAGCCTAATTTCAGAGAGAAGGTGAAGTAAAGAAGGCTGAAATTCAAGGGAGGATAAATTCTTTTGATGATGCTTTCTAAGTTATGTTATTTACATGTCATCTCACCATTTTCAAAATAACGTTTTTTATAAAATGACTCAAACCGTGAAATTGATAGGCCATTGAGAAAACATATCCAAGTAGATGTGGTACAAATTTCATCTTGTGGATCATTGTATTTTTGGAGTTACACTATGTGGAAAATAGGGTTTGTGGCTAGTCCTGGAACTAGTCTAAAACAAGTGTTTCCGGTAAAAGCGTCATAACTTCTTCATAACATATCCAAATTAAGTAAGACCAAATTTTTTGGTTAGAGTACAATCTTTAGTAGTTTGTGTAAAATTTTCATATCCATACAACAAATATTATGTGTGGGGCACGCTCTACAAGTTCGCTCTCTAGAATAAGCCAAAATTCAACAAGGTATGCCATTTTTTTCTATAAATCCTTTTCTAAGAGGTTCCAAGTAGTGACACCTGGAGGAATTGCATAAAACACATTGAATAACAGTGTGTATTGTTTTCAGATATTTATTCATTACAGGTACATAGTTATGATTATTTCAAGTTAGGGTTGTTGACTAATCCAAACTAGTCATGTGAGACTAAAGAAAATTTTGATGAAAATACTAGTCTCTTGTTGTTAAAGTTAAGGAAGGTTTGCAGGTATGTGATCATATACACCAGGTCTATTACAGAGTTACAAATCATATTTGGATGATGAAATTCATGAGGGATTTTGGTTGAGGTACATGTTGGGTACATGGTTGAGACAAGTAGTTGATGAGTTGGCATATACATGAGGTGTATAGTTGATGATGTTGGTACATCTTGATGAGTCATAGTTGATGAGTATTTGATACATGATTGGTACATACTTGGTACATGGTTGGAGGAACTTGTTAGTAGTATTGTTGACACATGGTTTATGGATGATGTAGCATACTTGTATTGGTATATTATTAGAAGCACATATTGATCTTGGTGATGATTATGATTTGTTGTGTTATGCTTGGTTGATACACATCTTTGAGAGTTGTCTTGGTGATTGATCTTGGTGAGTAGATCTGATTTGGTTGATAATATTGATGAGACATGTTGTTGTGATAGGTTGTTTGGACAAGTTGTTGTGACAGGTTATTTGTAAATGTTTGATGCATGGTTGATGCACTTGTCCATGGTACATGTTTGGTACATGTTGGTGCATGCTTGATGCACTTGTTTATGGTACAAGTTGATTATAGGTTGAGGTACAGGTTGGTGCATGGTTGATGCACTTGTTTATGGTATAGGTTGATTACAGGTTGATTGGTATAGGTTTACTATAGTATATATCACAGTGATAGTGTGACAGTGGTTCCATCATTCTACTTATATTTCAGGGAAGTTGGATGGGGAAAGGACAGGTGGTTGTAGCCACATTTTGATTGTAGCTGGAGAACATAGGAGGTCGTAACCTCCTTCTGGTCAATCTAGAGAATTGGGGAATTGGAGCTTCCCTCAGATTGTAGCCTGAGAAATTAGGAGGTTGGAGCCTCCTTCCAGTTCCAGCTGGAAAACAAAGGAATTTGGTGCTTACAATGAATGTAATTCTTAAAGACATATAAGAAAAATCATTATGTGGTTTTCTCATGCTTTGGGTTTCCACATAAAAACATTGGTGTATTGTGTATGTGTATGATTGCTCATTTGTTCATCGTTTATTTACTCTGCAACTATTGAATGATAATGAGACATTGATATAACACTTGCATATTGTGGTTAAAAACGATTGAATTTCTCTATTATTGATTCACCCCCCNAGTAATCGAACAATTGGTATAAGAGATAGTTCCTTCAGGAAACAATTTAACCACTGGAAGGAGATCATGGATTATTTTGAGAATAGAGTACCAATGTTTAATGGTCAGAATGGTTTAAATTATGAGATGTGGAGAATAAGGAAAAAAATATGTTTACAAGTAGAGGGACATTATATTTGGATATCATATGTTACAGGATATGATAGTTAAAAAAGGGCAAAGACTGCAGCCAAGAAGGAATTGAAGAATAATAACAAAATAGCAATGGATTTCATCTGGGAAGGATTACCTAATCCGATAAGAGAAAAGGTTGGTAAATGTTCATCGGCCAAAGAACTTTGGGATAAGTTACATAATGTATATTCTTCACCTGTCACAGAATCAAAAAATGTCAAAGAAGATGTAGGTACATAACAAGAAGAAAGATGCTCATCATCTTAGACAGATTCAGAAGAGGAAGAGTATGAAGAAGCATAATTTGATTACAGAGAAAAAATGATCAGTGCAATTGAATATCTAAAGAAAGAAAGAGAAGAAAACAAGTCATCCAAGAAAGAATTGATGAAGCAAAAGGAAAGTGTTCAAGGTTCCCAAAAGCTCAACAGGTTATCAAGAATTTAAGAACTCAACTAGAAGAGGCCAGAAGAATTGAAGAAACTCTAGAATATCAAAAGCAATGTTTAGAAGCCAACATAACATCACAAAAGGAAGAAGCAGAAAAGAGAGAAAAGATAATGACATATCATCTCAAGGAAAGAACCAGTGACTTAAACCAACTTTAGGAAAATTTTGGTCAAGAAGAGAGAAGAATCAAAGAAGAAATAATTACATTGAAAATCCAACTTGAAGAAGTGAAGAGAACATAAGAGGTCATGAAGTCTCAGATAATGAAGAAATAAGAAGAGGTTGAGAAGCTTGAAGAAGAAGTTGTCACACTTTGAGTCAAAGTCGGCAAGCTCAACAAGAATGTTGAAGAGATAGAAACATCCACATCAGTTATAGAGAATGAAGCGAATCACTCAAAGGTTGCTAGAAAAGAAGAATGAAGAAAATAGAAAGAGTTATGCAGAAGTACTCAAAGGAAGGAATCATGGTCAACGAGAATATAAGAAAACTATTGAAGATACATCTTCAAGAAGACCATTCATGTTCAAGCCACAAAGAAGCTTCAATCATTATCATGATCAGTCGAGGCAGAAATTTAGAAGGACTACACCACAAAGATCATTCACTCCCAGGTATGGAAATTTCTTTTATGGTCATTGTTTTTATTGTACTAATTTTGGACATAAGGTTGTGGATTGTAGGGATTATAAAAGAAATGTTCAAGCAAGAAGTGCATATGTAGCCCCACATAACATTGAATGTTACAAATGTCATAACTATGGACACATAGCTAGTGATTGTAGAAGCATGATCGATTCTTCCATGAAAGAACATTGATATCAGATATAAGAAAGTATGGATAAGAAAACACGAAGAATAGGTGAACAAAGACCATGTCTTGGAGATCGCAAGATTGGCAATAAAATGAGATGAAGAAAATTATACAGAGAAGAATAAAGATGTCGGATATAGAAAGGTTTGGAAAATAACTGAAAGAAAAGAAGGACATGTAAATAAGGAACAGGTTCAAGAGATTGTACTTTCAGGAATTATATTGAAAGAAGAATCCATAGAAAAAAAGAAAGAAGTCGGAGCTCAGAGAGACGATGAATCTACCAATGAAGATGATGATGAATCTATCAATGAAGATGATTATGAATACACATCAGAGAAGGAATTGTTCTGATTTGTTCGTCTTAGAGACTTCCAAGTAATATGAATATTATATAGGGGGAGTCTATGTGATAGTTGTGATAGACCAAAGAACCATCATTCAAGAAGCTTGTATAGTTTGAGAAGACAAATCCAGAGCAATTAGTTAGCAGAAGTACAATTTGATGGATTAATCAAGACTTCATGATAGTATAGTGATAAATGGGTCAGCATTATGGACAGTTGTGCAAGTAGATTCTTGGACAGTATGGACGAAAGCATGGATTCATATATTGGTTCAAAGAGTGGTTCAGAGATAAAGGAACATTATCATAATGGATCATAATTACACAGGAAATGGCTTGAACAATGCTAATGGATTCCAAATTGACAGATATTTTTTGGACACATGTAGTGCATACAACAATTCACATTCAAAACGGAGTCATGCTTAGAAACAACAATGACAAAACTCCCTACGAACTATGGAAAGGAAGCATAGACAACAATCTCTAATCAAGGTAACTCAAGGTAGTATTTTATTGATTTAAATTTATGTTGATGATATTGTTTTTTTGGAAGTACTAATGACAAGTTAAGCCAAAAATTTGCAAAGGGTATGCATAATGAATTTGAAATGGAATTACTTGGAGAACTATCCTTCTTTTTGGGTCTTCAAATACGTCAAAGCAACCAAGGAGTTTTTATTTCTCAAACCAAGTGTATTAGAGAAATGCTAAAGAGGTTCAGAATGGAAGATTGCAAACTAGTTATCACTCCCATGTAAACCAGTAGCAAGTTGAGCAAAGATGATGATTCAAAGTCTACAGATTAGAGGCAATACATGTCAATTATTGGTAGCTTACTATATGTGAAAGCATCCAGACCATATGTAATGCAGGCAGTTGGACAAGTGGCACAATTTCAAGCAGCACCAAAGGAATCACATGTATTAGCAGTGAAGAGGATTTTCATATATGTCAAAGGAACAAAAGAGTTTGGATTATGGTATCCAAAAGGAAAGGATATATCACTTATTGCCTACATAGATGAAGATTGGGCAGATTTCATTGATGACCGAAGAAGCACCAGTGGAGCAACGTTCTACTTGGGTGAGTGTTTAGTATCATGGTTAAGCAAGAAACAATCATCAGTATCCTTATCTACAACCAAGGCAGAGTATATTGCAGATACAACATGTTGTACACAGGTTCTATGGATGAAACAAACTCTGACATATATATAGGTTGAGAATGATGAGCCCATTCCAATCTATTGTGATAATACAAGCACCATCAGTATCTGAAAGAACCCTATGATGCACTCCAAGACGAAGCACATTCCAATAAAGTATAACTTTCTACAGGAACAAGTTGCAGAAAAGAACATTAGAATTGAATATGTGGGCACAAAAGAACAAGTGGCAGACATCTATACAAAACTGCTTCCACGAGAAGCCTTTGAGTATCTTCACTAGATACTGAGAGTAATTTATACTCCAAAATGAATTCTTTTGAATGATTATCTTATATTTCTTAGATTTACATGAGGAAACACCATAAAGAGGATAATTCAGGTTGGAAGATCAATTTCAGGAAGAGTTCATTCATGGGGAGTATCCCTAAGGACATTTTAGTTAGGGGGAGAAACCCCGGATGGAAATATACATTTTTCATTGATGACAAAGGGGGAGAGATTTATCAGATGCAAAGGTAAATGCTTGGAGAAAGAGCACAGAGGCATGGTTCCAGGGGGGGCGATTGTCACAGGGAGAGAAAACCCAAAGGGAGATACCCTTTTCCATCGATGTCAAAGTGGGAGAGACAGAAACATTGATGATGAGTATAAGCATGAATGTTATCATGACTAAGTGTTGTCATCAATGTGGGTATTTCCATCAATGCCAAAGGGGGGGATTGTCAGACAGTTGTCTTAGGTTGATGAATAGTTGGTATGGATTGTTGTTTTTCATTGATGTCAACCATTGCAGAGTGATATTATAGATTGATGTCAACCCTTAGTGATTGATGTATACCCTTGGAGAAATTTTGGTAGCGCATTTCGGTAGAAAAAAGGTTTGGGTAATGGACCCAAGGTTGTTGCATGTATAATGGTATGAGTTTTAATATATTTTAAAGTAAGACTATTCCATATGGATAGTACATGTCATTCAATTTCTGGTGGTATGTGGAACATCACATAACACCTCACAATTACAGAGTTATGTCCATCAGAAGTTGGAGAACCAAGGTTTGGGTAATGGACCCAAGTGTGTTTGATGGATAATGGTATGCGTTTTGATATATTTGAAGGAAAGAATATTCTATATGGATAGTAAATGTCATGTCATTTCCAGTGGTATGTGGAACATCACATAACTCCTCACAGTTAGAGAGTTATGGCCATGTGAAGTTGGAGAACCCTCATGAGTCATCTAGAAGCCCCAAAAGGTCAAAGTAGTCAAAGTGGTTTAAGAGATTTTAGAAGGTAAATAATAAAGTGATGTGATGAGTGTACTATAAGTCAAATTGAATACAAAATAAATTATTTAAATAATAAAGTTAATGGATAAATTACTAAGTTGACAAGTGGTTAGAAGTGGGCTAGCCCTAAAATAAGGAAATTGGTTTAAGATGGTTAGAAGGTAACCCCTTGAGGTAAAGTGAAGTGATCTATGTACTATAAGTCAGAGTGGATACAAAATAAATAATTTAAATAATAAAGTTAATGGATAAATTACTAATTGGACAAGTGGTTAGAAGTTGGTTAACCCTAACATAAGGAAAGTGGGTTAAGATGGTTAAAAGGTAAGTTACCCTTGAGGAAGCTACATGAAAGTATAAATAAGAGGCAAGGCTCTCTCATTTTAAATCACACTTGAGCATATTGAATATCTATATGTGATTGAGGTAACCAAAGTATATCTAAGCCTAATTTCAGAGAGAAGGTGAAGTAAAGAAGGCCGAAATTCAAGGGAGGATAAATTATTTTGATGATGCTTTCTAAGGTATGTTATTTACAGGTCATCTCACCATTTTCACAATAAAAAAATTCTAGAATGATTCAGACCGTGAAATTGATAGAAAATTGAGAAAACATATCCAAGTAGTTGTGGTACAAATTCAACTTGTGGATCGTTTTATTTTTGGAGTTACACTCCGTAGAAAATAAGGTTTGTGGCTAGTCCTGAAACTAGTCTAAAACAAGTGTTTCGGGTAAAAACATCATAACTTCTTCATAACAGATCCAAATTAAGTAAGACCAAATGCGTTGGTTAGAGTACAGTCTGTAGTCTTCTATGTAAAAGTTTCATATCCATACAACAAATATTTTGTGCGGGGCACGCTCTACAGGTTCGCTCTCTAGAATAAGCCAAAATTCAACAAGGTATTCCATTTTTGCTATAATTCCTTTTATGAGAGGTTCCAAGTAGTGACAGCTGGAGGAATTTCATAAAACACACTGAAGAACATTGTGTACTATTTTTAGATCTTTATTCATTACAGGTACATAGTTATGATTATTTCAAGTTAGGGTTTTTGACTAATTCAAAACTAGTCATGTGAGACTAAAGAAAAGTTTGATGAAAATGCTAGTCTCTTGTTATTAAAGTTAAGGAAGGTTTGCAGGTATGTGATCATATACACCAGGTCTATTACAAAGTTACAAATCAGAATTGGATGATGAAATTGATGAGAGGTTTTGGTTGAGGTACATTTTGGGTACATGGTTGAGACAAGTAGTTGATGAGTTGGCACATACATGAGGTGTATAGTTTATGTTGTTGGTACATCTTGATGAGTCATAGTTGATACATGATTGGTACATATACATGGTTGGAGGCACTTGTTAGTAGTATTGTTGACACATGGTTTATGGATGATGTAGCATACTTGTATTGATATATTATTAGAAACACATATTGATCTTGGTGATGATTATGAGTTGTTGTGTTATGCTTAGTTGATGCACATATTTGAGAGTTGTCTTGGTGATTGATCTTGGTGAGTATATATGATTTGGTTGATAATATTGATGAGACAAGTTGTTGTGATAGGTTGTTTGGACAGGTTGTTGTGACAGGTTATTTGTACAGGTTTGGTGGGTTTGGTGCATGGTTGATGCACTTGTTCATGGTACAGGTTGGTGCATGGTTTATGAACTTGTTTATAGTATAGGTTGATTATAGGTTGAGGTACAGTTTGGTGCATGGTTGATGCACTTGTTTATGGTACAGGTTGATTACAGGTTGATTGGTACATGTTTACTACAGTATATCTCACAATGATAGTGTGACAATGGTTCCATCATTCTACTTATATTTCAGGGTAGTTGGATAGGGAAAGAACATGTGGTTGTAGCCACCTTTCGGTTGTATCCAGAGAACATAGGAGTTCGTAGCCTCCTTTTGGTTCTATCTAGAGAATTGGGGAGTTGGAGCTTCCCTCAGGTTGTAACTTGAGAAATTAGGGGGTTGGAGCCTCCTTCCAATTGTAGCTGGAAAACAAAGGAAGTTGGTGCTTCCAATGAATGTAATTATTAAAGACGTATAAGAAAAAGCATTATGTGGTTTTCTCCTGCTTTGGGTTTTTTCGTAAAAACATGGGTGTATTGTGTATGTGTATGATTGCTCATTTGTTCATTGTTTATTTACTCTGAAACTATTGGATGATAATGATACATTGATATACCACTTGCATATTGTGGTTAAAAAGGATTGAATTGCTCTATTACTAATTCACGCCCCCTCTCAGTAATCCAACAGTTGAGCCTGCTAAGATTTACAGAGAGATAATTTAAAAATAGGGAACGAAATCCATTATCTCTAAATATGGATGGTGGTCCTTATTGTTGTAACTATGGGAGTATATTTTATGGCATGAGATATGGGTCTTACCTCTCTCAATAGGGAATTGGTATTTACTGATAGATGACTTTTCTCTACTTATAAAGAGGCGGTGGTATGGGAGCACATGACCGGGGATACTGCAAGGGTCTTTACTGCAACTTTTGTTTTTATGCTTACCAATAGTATTGCTACTATTTAATAGATGATCTAGATGATGTGACCTTATTGAGGCTACATATTGGTGCTACTGGTGCGTGAATGAGAATAAGTTTGAGCGTGTGAAACATGAAAAAAGTTATGCGAGTGGAGGATGAGCATTCAAATTTGCATCTAGGGTAAGGATAGGAAGTTGATGACCTTCATCCAACTATCTCACAGGGTCCAAAGACATTGTTGATGGTGTTGCAAACAAGAAACACCCATGGGAAGACCAGTGCGGGATAAAATCACACACTGCTTCTTCAGAATCAACCAAAATACAGAGAGATACATAGAGCTATGGGATCCATCGAGAGGCCCATAATCGATGGAATCGATGGAAATTGCTACATAACTTACGATTTATATAAGGGTGACATGGAAACTCATGAACAACCTTCCACTTCCCTTTCTCCCATATTATTATTGATTCGTGCCACCGGTATTAGCATAAAGGTGATAGCAGTGGGCTATTTCAGTTTCATCTAGGTCCCCTCTACTGGTAATAACTTTGAATTCCTTTGATCAACTATGCTTTCTATGTGGTTATGTAGCATTTTTTTAATAAAAAGGAAAATGATATTTATAAAATATTCTCTAATGATTTTGTTGTTTCTATGCATTTTTTTAACTTGGCGGAGTATTATATAACATTATCTTTTAACATTTATTAGTAAAATGACACAGACACATGAGAAACCTCAACAAGTTTTCTTTGAAAATGGACACATGGAAGCCATGAAGGGGATCTATTGAAGGAAACATGTCGCGTCTTTTCTAGGGTTGTAGGCAAGGATTTGGAACAACATTGTTGCAAGTTCGAAGCCCGGGGTGAGTATTTAAAGGAATCAAGTCTTTTGCATGGATGCATGCAAGGAGGATATGTAACATCCAACCAAGTTCTACATGTTCAAGAATTGTGTGTTTGGGAATTCTAGCAAGAAGGGGAATGCATGAGAAGGTTTTTTGTTGTTTTCTATTTGAGAGCACACAATTATTTCATACCAATTAACCTGGAATATGCAGTGCTGTACTTGATTCATTTTTCCTCTACCACCTATTGGAGCACACATTTGACAGCATCGATAGCTCTCATTTTCGAGTTGTTAAATGACATAAGATAATGTTTTTATTATTCAGAACGACCTACAAAACATGAAACGCCTACCTAACTAAGCTAGAGGAAAGGCGAAAGGAAAGTCAAATGTTATGAAGGTGGGTTTGACGCGACGAAAATAAACTTATGCCAAAGGTCCTCAATCGGAAGGTTTATAGTCAATAGCAGAAGGAAATTGAATATGGTGTTCCTGGGTGTTAATATGACTCCACTAAATGAAATATAGTAGGTTCTGTATCTCCTTTCCAACCTATTGATAAAGAGGCATGGGCTACAAGCACAAATTTTCACATGAATCTGATTCATGCTGATGAGGTAAGAAACATGAATCCAATTGGTTTTCTTTAAGATAAATTCCGATATTTTTTTTTCCATCAAGAAAAATTGTAACAATAAAATTGAATTAACACAAGTTTCAACTCTAGTGTTATGCTCTCAAAATTTACATGCATTATGCCATCTATTTTTACAAAAAATAGCATCCTACATAAAATGTTAACACATGAATTATGCCCTCTATTGTTACAGAAAAGAGTAGCCTCCATAAAATGTTAACACATGCATTATGCCATCTATTGTTACAGAAAAGAGCACCCTTCTAAATTTTTGGATGAAGCTAAGGCCGCAACAGGAATATTTGAATCCTTCTCATATCTCCGCTTTGTAGCTTTCAATTTCCTATTAGACATAGAAAATGATTAGTTCAAACCCTAAGATGAATAATGTTTTTGACATTGGTATAGAGTTAGTGTTTTCATTAAAATTGCAATTGCGGAATGGAAAAAATGAAACAAATTACCTCCAAGATGGGACTAGAGGTGTGGTGATTTCAAGGATGCATATTAGGAAGATTGGTCATTTAGGAGGAGCATACTCTGATTTGGTCGGTTCCTAAGAGGAGCATACTCTAAGTTAGGTCTTGAGAGTTGAGGCGGGTGAGTTGGGTCCTAAGCTTAATAAGGAGGTTTGAATATTTGATTTTAACAACAGGTAGAAGCTCAAGATCACATATATTCTTTGAAGTTAAGTGATTTACCAACTTAAAATCAATGGTCTTGTCATTGTATTCATCCTCCCACATCCGTCGCGGTATAGTAAACAATCTTATGTTATTCCCTAACATATAACATGAGTTGGCGGACGTTTCCCTTGTCAACTATTATCTGATGGTCAAGATGGGACATCTTCACGACAATACAGCGAAAAGTGAACACACCATCATAGCCAACAATGCAGAACATGCGTGGAAGGATGGTGTCGACGCAATGTGCGGCTGATGGCAGTGCTCCAAATCGTATCCGACAATGGAGAGCACGTGTTGAAGGAGTGTTTCATGGGCAAGCACTATCCACCATGCACTAAGTCAATGATTGGCTAGTGCATGTGGATAAGTTCCCTACTACTATCCATGATCATACATGCATGCTCATTTTGCATGCCAAAGATGGTTCCAACCATCTCCCTTCCCGGTGATCTGCACAGTGTTATCCCAACGATTCCGCACAATGTTGTGACATGACCATGCCATCTTATGACATGATTGTGCTAGCTTTTGAAAACAACGACCTTTAATGTTTCCGATCCTCCACCACCCAGAGCTCCCCTTGTACACTGTGAGACGTCACCAACATTGTGACATGTAGTACCTTTGTATAATGTTGTATTAATGTTTACTTACCATCACCTCGCATGTTTAATGTTGGTTTACTTACCTCCTCCCAACCCCATTGAATTTTTATCATGGAAAGCAACGTGTTTTACAGGATAACAAGTTTTATCATGGAAAACAATGTTTTACACAAGTTTTATCAGTGAGTTAGGTCTTCAACACCCGAATGTGAAACAAGGTAATTTCTAGATCAATAATTTCTAGAGCATTAGGTATCAAACAAGTGTGTTGTGCTTACAAATTAACTCCAATTTTATGAACCCTTTCCATTTGCAGTTTTCGTGGTAAGCTTTTTCTCTGAAGGGATATATTCAAAATCTCATGACATCCAAGTTGAAACCGATTCTCTCCAGGTAATTCTTGTATCAGAATTTAACAACGATTTAAAGAGATATGGTTGAGATTCTTAAAAACATTAATGTATTCATTATTACACAAAAACAGAAAAATATCAGCCTCAAGTTGAAACTTTTAAGAGATTTATCTTTCAAATTTAGGGCATTGGCCACGTTGATCTCACACTATCCTATTCTCCTACCCTTTTTACCTACCTCGAAGAAAAAGTCTCGTTCTCAAATTTCTTTTTTATTTAATTATTTTTCACTTGAAAGACTAGATCGTAATTCCATTCCAGATTGCTAGAAAATTACAATTCACAGTAAAGATCAGAGATGAAGATTTCATCGATATTTGTAATTAGGCTAAGGTAGGATTTTGGTTGATACCATCAGTTTATTGGTACCCAAATATCTCTTGAAATCGTCCTTTTCCTCATTGTCTCCGTTTGAATAATTTTTGAAACTGTGGGTGACAGAACTTCCTCCAACCTTGTTACATTCCATATATCGATTCCTCGCTTTTTATAAAAAGTTGTTTCGAGATCTCAATACGAAGAAATCTGGAGCTCAAAGTTAGTTCATGACACTGATTAATTTCCTCTTTTGTATTAAAAAATTTAAGACTGTCGTGTTTGAAGCTAGATGAGGTGGTCGGTAAAAATTTGACACAATAGTTGTTGAGATTCATTTCTTACTTCAGTCACATAAATGAATATTTTGGTTGATACCATCAGTTTATTGGTACCCAAATAAAATCATTTTTGAAAATCCAGTGGTAGACAGTTAAAAACACAATATTTAGTCACAACCATTTATGAGACAAGAAAAAACAGCATTACAAGTGAGATTGTGCTCATGCTCACGTTATCTGAGTAAAATATAATTACAATTTATAGACTCAAGAAACAATCAACCAATCCCTAAAATTGTGGATCTGGAATCTCTTACGAGCTAAAATTCAACTCTTGTAAAACAACCCAAAAACAAAGTTCTAACATCATTCTAAATTGACAATTATTCTAGAAATTTTGACATTATTCTAACATCCCCCTTTAATGGAGAAATGGATTTTCTACAACAACTAACTTGCTTCTAAAAACTTCAAACTTGAGTTTTCCAATAGGCTTAGTAAATATATCGGCCACATTATCATTTGTGTTACAAAAAATCAAATTAATTTCCTTTGATTCAACCTTCTCTCTCGCAAAGTGGTGTTGTAGCTCTGTGTTCCTTGGTCTTGCATGATATACTGGATTATGTGGCAATTTGATAGCACTTTGACTATCACAATTGATGTATGTTGGTTCATTTTGCTTCTCTTCAACATCTGCAAGAATTCTTCGCAACCAAACCACTTCACAGGTAGCACTGGTGAAGGCTTTATACTCAGATTTTGTTGACGACAAAGAAACAGTTGGTTGTTTCTTGATACTCCATGACACAACCCCCAATCCTATATGAAATGCATAGCCTGAGGTAGATCTTTTGTCATCAGTATTTCCTACCCAATCTGAATCAGAAAATTCTATGGTTGAGGAAAAGATATGAAATGATCTTACTCAAGCATTTTCAGATTCTTCTTGGCTAAAGCCAAATAGACGGGAATCACACCCTATGTTTATAGCCAACAAAAATAACATCTGAACTCACAAGTATTAATTACCAGTGCTTATGCTAGTATTTTATCAATAAAAAACTTGCTGGAAATTTACTTTTTATGTAATTTTCTGAATATAACAATTGTTGAAATAAATGTAAAGACAAAAGTAAAGACACCAAGATGATAATCAAGATAGATGATACATAAAGAAATCCTTTATTTCATTCCAATTCACCAAAGAGTCATTTTCTTTACAAAATCTCATACAGAAATTTTGGACCAAAGTCAAACTTAGACATCCCCGATGAAACGTACAAAAGGACCTCTGACAGAAAACCAAAACTGAACTCTAAAAGTTGGATCAGCTTGCCACATATTTCCGCCCACTCAACTCTGCACAATATCCTTTGTCAGTCATGAAAACTAATTCACAAACAGACAAGTCTACACAGACTATCAAAGATAGATCAACACCTCTGAAAAAAAAGTGTCTGAATGATGTAATTCAGCCCTGAATTGTTAGAATATGAAAGATTGTGCCCATTTTTCCATTAACAATACCCTTGTCACCCAACCATAGGCCGAAGCCACCCTCAAAGCACCTTGACCTTGACAAAGAAAAGAATCCTAGTAGCAATCCAATAGCCAAGAGAGGATAATGCACCAAGCAAGAAGTAACCAAGTTGATCAGACAGTCTCACCCAAAAACGGGCGCAACACCTTCTCTAGGACTTGCGCACAAAACTATTGGACTGCAGTGTGTGAAAACTGCTCACTGCAATTCTGAGAAGTGTGAATAATGAGAGACTAGCACCCTGTATTTATAGTAATTCTGGCAGGCTTGCCCGGGACGACTTCTCCTTCTGGGTACTAATTAATTCATATTAATTATATTTATGCAGCCGACATCTTGTCTAGGGTTTCCTTCATTTCTTTGCTTCCTTCCAGAACATTCTAATCTTGTCAAAGGCCACAATAGAGTTTCATACCTCCCGAAGCTACCATAATATCAACACTCCCTCCTAGCTAGGGAGGTATGGTCTTGAGCACAACAGACCACTCAATTGGTAGCATCACGAGCACCGCCATTATTATCCAACTGGATAATCTCCTATGACAACTGGTACAATATCAATTGATAGAACACACCTATGTTTATCCATGGCAGTATGAAACTACTCAAACCATGACATAGTCACAAACAGTGGAACAAATCCACCACATTAGTATATCTCTACTTTTTGGAGATAGGCAGTCTCCATAACAATTATTTGATGCCAACCTGCACAGAAAATATTGTTAAAATAAACTGAATCATCTGGGCCAATCTTTCACTCACATCTGTGAGATATGAAAGAATATCTGCCCTCATAGTAGAACAATGATATATCTGGACTATTCTTCTCAAGCAAGGAATAATAATTGTCCTGTCTTCTGAACCTGGACCATTCCCCACCCTAGGCCATTCTTCCTACACTAATCAAAGTTCACCCTGGAGAGAATGTATAAACCCTAAGGAATGCCTATCCCTGATTGTTGAGCCTGGACCATTCCCCACCTTGGGCCATTCCTCCTACACTAATCAAAGTGCACCCTGGAGAGAATGTAAAAAACCCTAAGGAATGATTGTCTGGACCATTTCCTCTGTTAACCACAAGAGGAAAAGATTGTCCTGTATCAACCTCCAAAACATATCATTCCTCATGTTAACCACAATGAGAAATCGTTGTTCGGTGAGGCGGGCCAGTATTCTTGAGTAACCCTCAAGAAGAGAGACTGCCCTAGACCACTCCCCATGTTAACCATAATGGGAAGTCGTTGTCTATGATACATCAACAATCTGGACCATTTCCCATGTTAACCACAATGGGAAATCATTGTCCGTCAGAAATCTCAATCCCCTTTCCGAACAAGAAAGAATCTATCCAAGCTAGACTCTTTTTCAATCTCAAAAATAAATGTCTTCAATAATATTTTCAGTGCTCCCTCCCAACCTGGAGATCCATTTCTTCCCTTTCAACTAAGGGAGTTATTTCCACGATCCCCATCTTCTCTCGGAAATATGAAAACTTTACTCTGGATAGAGGCTTTGTCAGGATGTTTGTTGTTTTCTCATCTATGGGGATATACTTGATATTTACCTCTCCTTCCTGGAATTTATCTCGATTGAAATAGTATTTTATCTCAATGTGTTTCGACCTCTCATGAAACACAGGATGTTCTGATAATATTATACAACTCTGATTATCACAATATATTATGGTCGATTCTAGAATCTGATCAAATAAATTGGAGATTAACTTTCTTATCCATATTGCTTATATGCATGCTTCACATGCCACAATATACTATGCTTCTTCTATGTTGAGTGTGACAGACTTATGTTTCCTGCTGCCCCAAGATATCATAGTGGAGCCCAAGCTGAAACACATGCCTGAAGTGATCGTTCTTTCTTTTGCACTTCCTGCCCAATCTGAGTCTATGAATCCATGAAGTTGTATATCGCTGGATGCAGTATATCTCAAGCCATAGTTTATTGTTCCAAGAATATATCTTAACACATGTTTTGAAACTATCCAATGCTCATGTCTCGGTTCCACCTAGAACTAGCTTAGTGTATTCACGAAAAAAAAAATGTCTGGTCGAGTATTTACCAAATACATCAATGACCCAATTAGTTGTCGATATAGAGATGGATCTACTAGATCAGAATATGGATCCTTTACTTTTCTTATATTCGTATTCATCGGAGTGTCCATGGACTTACAATCCAACAATCCAAACTTCTGAAGGATATTTATTTCATACTTTCCTTGTCCAAGGAATACTTCACCACGCTTATGCCATACTTCTAGTCCCAAGTAGTAATGCATGAGACCTAGATCTTTCATATCAAATTTAGAATCTAGTTCCTTCTTACACTAGATGATAAGAGACTCTTCACCTATTATGAATAGATCATCAACATATAACAGTAGAATCACAGGTGCATTTTCCACGACTTTGTAGTAAAGGTTTGAATCTGCATGACTCTTGGAGAAACCAAGTCTTGTTAGATAGTTGTCCATTCTAGCATACCAATCTCTTGGAGCTTCCTTGAGTCCATATAATGCTTTATTTAATCTACACACGTGAGTGTCTCTGGAATGTACCTCAAACCCTTGAGGTTGTTCAATATATACTTATTCTTTGATTTCTCCATTGAGGAAAGTTGTCTTTACATCCATCTGATGTAAGTTCCATCCCATGGAATCAACAAGAGATATAATAGCTCTGATGGAAGAAAATCTAGCCACTAGAGCAAAGGTTTCGTCATAATCTTCTCCCTCCTTTTGGGAGAACCCTCTAGCTACGAATCTCACCTTGTATTTATCCACACTTCCATCTTATGCATGTTTGATCCGATATACCCATTTTGAGGTTACCATCGATTTCTCTTTAGGTCTTGGTACAATTTCCCATACTTCATTCTTCATAATGGATTGATGTTCTTCCATCATAGCTTCTTTCCATTGTCCCTTTTGAACTGCTTCTTCAAATGTGTTAGGTTCTTCATCTAGAAGTTTCATCATATAAGCTGCATAACATGAGAATCTTTTAGGCTTCTTACTTTTTCTAGAGGTCCCATCTGGGGCCTTGAGTCCTTCTTCTTCTTTCAAAGTAGCTTCAAGCCATGCTGGTCATTTCTTGATCTTCGATAAGGTATCTGAATCAATGTTATCACATGGTTGTATCGGATGACCAGGTTGTTCCTTTTCATCATTTTGGTTTCTTGTGCTTTCTTCAATAGGTTCTTCGTACTCTTCTTCTTCTATAGTTTCTTCTATGGATTTCTTGAAAGCCATCTTTTCATTGAATGTTACATCTCTGCTTACTTCAATTTTGTGTTGTTCTGGAATATATATTCTATAATATTTGGATGAATCACTCTATCCCACGAACATCCCCTTCTTTCCTGAGGGTTCTAGTTTATTCCTTTTATCTTGGGAATGTGAGAGTAAACATGACATCCAAAGATTCTTAGGTTTTCCACGTTAGGTTTCTTACTTGAGAAAGCTTTTTCTGGTGTCATGTCCTTCAATATATGGTGAGGACTTATGTTCTACACATATATTGTTGTCATTGTTGCTTCTCCCCATAAGAACATGGATAGGCCTTGATCATTTAGTAAGGCTTTTGTGGTTTCTTCAATAGATAGTTCTTTCTTTCCGCTACACCATTTTGTTGTGGATTATGAAGAACAATCAACTCCCTCCTAATCCATGCCAATTTGCAGAATGCAATGCATTCCTTTGAGTTGTATTCTCCTCCATTATCTATTCTTAGCATCTTGATCTTCTTATTCGTGAGGTTTTCTATCTCTTCTTTGAACTCTTGAAACTTGTTGAATACTTCGTCTTTTGTCTTTAGTAGGTATAACCAAGTCCTTCTTGAATAGTCATCTATGAATATTACGTAGTAAGAAGATCCTCCTAGAGATTTTACTGACATCGGACCACAAACATCTGAGTGTATCAGATCTAAAATCTCCTTGGATCTGTTATTGCTGCTTGGGAATGGTTTCTTGATATTATTCCCAAGAGCACATCCTTTACAGATTCCTTCATGTGTAGACTGCAACTCTGGTACTCCTTCAACCATTATTTTCAGAAAAGGTAATGCTTGATAGTTAATGTGAGTGTACCTTTTGTGCCAAATCTCATTGGGATTGAATTCATCATGTACGAGAGATTTTTCATTTTTTTCTAGTAGTCTATATAGATTTCCTTCATGACTTCCAATAACCCTAGCATTCTCTATGCTGGAGTCTTTATGCCAAGAAAATACTTTTCCATCTATGAAGGCTATTATGTTTCCTTTGTCTTCTAGGCAGGATATGGATACAAGATTCTTTTCTAAACCAGGTACATATAAAACATTGCTTAAGTGAACATAGTTACCTGTTTTCATTTTGATGGAGGCTTATCCAAATCCTTCCACGGGGTAAGTGGTTTTGTCTCCAAGCTCTACCTTGTACGAGGTCTTCTTCTCATTTAGATTTGAGAGTCTGGCTTGATCTCCCGTCATGTGCATAGAAGATCTACTATCGATTATCCAAATGTCATCTTTAATCATTCTAGTGAGTGTTGAGTAGTGTAGAAGACTGATTGTTTCACTCATGTCTTCGGTTGACTGGTAACTGGTCATGCCTTGATCCAAAACTTTAACTTCGTCATTTTTGTCTTCTGAGAGAGCCAAAAGGTTCGTTGAACTAGGGCGCATCTGAATATCTTCTCCTTGAGCGAGATGCTCCATCACAAGGTGTCGGATTTGAGATTTAGGGTTTCTACAACTGCTTCTACTAGTAACCCTAGCGACAGTGTCTTGAAACCTGCTCCTGTTAGTAACCCTAGCAGCAGTTCCTCGGCGAGCTCAATATCCTAGTGGCTATGTTTCCTTCCAGCATTTAGACTGAATGAAGGAGGTGTGGGCCCATAACTTGTTAGAATATGAAAGATTGTGCTCATTTTACCATTGACAATACCCTTTTCACCCAACCATAGGTCGAAGACACCCTCCGAGCACCCTGAACTTGACAGAGAAAAGAATCTTGGTAGCAATCCAATATCCAAGAGATGTTAATGCACCAAGCAAGAAGTAACCAAGCTGATCAGATAGTCTCACCCAAAAGCTGGCGCAACACCTTCCCCAAGACTTGCGCACAAAACTGTTGGACTGCAGTGCGTAGAAACTATTCTCTGCAATTCTAAGAAGTGTGAATAATGAGAGACTAGCGCCCTATTTTTATAGTAATTCTGGCAGGCTTTCCTAGGCTGACTTCTCCTTCTGGGTACTAATTAATTCATATTAATTATATTTCTGCAGCCGACATCTTGTCTAAGGTTTCCTTCATTTCTTTGCTTCCTTCCGGAACATTCTAATCTTATCAAAGGTCACAATAGAGGTTCATACCTCCCGAAGCTACCATAATATCAACATGAATATTGTTGTCTACAATAAGACCCTACTATCATAAAAGAGAATTAGGCTTGTGATGAATAAATGAATGAATGAAAACTAAATTATCTCAACATAAACTCAAAGAGAAAACCTTAGTATGCTTATGCTTCTATCATCCCTTTGTTCCTCCCTTTCCTTTTTCCTTTAAACAAATTAGAGTTGGTTGAAGTAGTTGAACCAACACATTAGTTAAGTTAATTAAAAGACTCAACCAACTTTTAGTTGGGGGGGGAATAATAATCATAATAAGGGTTATAATTAAATAATAACTAGTAGGTGGGACCCCTTGTGACTCCCTTTAGCTCATAACAATTATAATATAACTAGTTATTTAAGAAAAACACACCTCCTTGTGACTCCCATCACCAATTTCACATTTGACAATTTAGCTCATGATATTTGAAATTATTTTCAAAAACATATTACTCATATATCCAAAATAAAATATGTTGTCCAAAAATTCCTGAAGTCAACTATCATCAACAATAGATAAAATAAAAACTCAAAAACCATAGTTCCCACTCTGAGATGCAATATTTCCTTGATTGTTGCTTTCACCTTTCGATTTTCCTAAATTTGTCTTTGGTTGCGCTGATACTTTAGGCCTAATCACGTTGATAACGTGGGAAAATGCATCCCTCAAATGCATCTGGGAAGACACGGATTTCTTAGAGCCATTGGTGGGTGAGGAAGGGACAACAGTGGCTTTTCCTTTTTCAAGGGTATGATAGGCCTCGGTTTTCAACCTTTTGCTAGCATGAGAGGACTGCATTGGTGAGTGAGTAGGGGAAACTTAGACAATGGGGTTAATAGGCGTGGGAGCAGGTAGGGATAAATTGGGCCAACCATGATGTTGGGAGACTGTTGGGTGGACAATCTCTTTCCATACATCATTTTTGAGAACCTTGGGTTGCAATGAGACATGAGGGGGAACATGAATACCAGTGGCTTGTGGAGATTGGAAATGAGGCCTTTCAAGCCTAGGTTGGATCATTCCTTGCCCAATCCAATTGAAAAAATTGGCCTGAAACAATTGGCCAAGCTCCTGTGAGTCACCATCAAAATGCATGGAAAACCTTGGCCTTCTTGGGCCTCTATTCCAGTTACCTCTCCCTCGGTTGCCTCAGCCATGGCTACCTCTGCTGAAAAAAACTCATTCCTGCATGCATGATGGATTAGCAAATAGTCTTTTAAACAACCATACATGATAACTCTTTAAAATATGAAATATATATTGGCTCAACAACATATCAGACTCATGCAATCCAATCCATACAAATTGTTCAATTGTTTGTCAATGAGAAGGGGGTGAACAAAGGGTTCTGGGATATGCGAGGGGTTTGTATTGAGTGAAACATGATATAATGAGGGGGGAAAGAACACGGTTACTGCTCAAAGACAACAAACAATCAATTGTAATGCAAACCAAGGAAAACATCACTGTAATCCAACCAAAACACTGCTACTTCCAACTGTTTCATCAAAGAATTATTCTCGACTGTAATTCAAAGAATTTCAATTGTTTGAATACATAATTTTTCTTAACTATAATTAATTTTAGAACAGGGGGTGAAAAATGAATGCGGGAAAGCGAGGGGGTTGTAATTAGCGAAAAGTGAAATAATGGTAGGGAAGGAGAACGATTATTGTTCATAAAATAATTCAGTGGTTCATAAAACCATTTTGAAAAAGGAAACACATCAACCAAATGACCACTAAAACCCCAAACAATTACTGTGTATTGTCCAAACAACTCTGCATATTTAACTTGCTCACTATTGTAATCAAATTTTTAACATAGTATCACCAAAACAGACAATAAGCATTCCACAACAGCCTGTAAGGGAGATTTTCTCCTCTCAATTATCCATTAATATTCCCAAACAATTCCCAGATGCATAAACAATAAATTATTTCCACTCTGTTCAGCATCAAAATCAACCACTTCAACTCACGCTATGTTGTGGGATACACAAAACATTCGACCAAACGTAAGCGTATTACTGTGACTGTACAAGTTCAATTTCTTTGACTCTAAACATTAAAAAAAATTGGGCTATCCATCTGATACAACGAGTATTAACAACATAGGCCGTAGTAACATAAAATTAGATCTTAGAACATAACATGTTGTATCCATCATTTACTTGTTGTACATAAAACCAACACATCATAAGCCTAATCCATAACCAATAAGAACAAGATCTCATCAACCATGTAAGAAATTTGTACAGTAGCACAACCATTAAATGAGAGCCAAACCTGGTCTCCAATCTACAAGGGGGTCCCACCTAGTAGTATTATTTATATGTTGGCTTATAATAATAGGCTTTAGCAATACTTTGCGGGCTAAAATCCGTTGCGTTTTTTATCGTCAACAAACTGGCGACTCCACATGGAATTTGTTTTCAACATATTTAGTACTCAAAACTCATGGTTTCGCATACCAAAAACAACAAATCAAGGAGATATAACCAGGAAGATTATGCAACATGGGGAAGTGAGTGGATTTAATGGAAAAATGACCGGGAATTTGGGACTAACTCATGGAAAGTGTTAACTATGAGGTGTTTTACCACTGTATGCATAATCATTCAACCAAAATCGGCTCTTAACTTCAAGGAGAAAAGTTTTGGACTTGCTCTTAGAAATCTCAATGGATGAAGAAATGGCAAGAAGAAGCGGGAAATAACTAATTATTTATAAGACAACAGCGGAAATGTGTAACAATTTCAAGGGTACTTCAAAGGAAACATCGTAAAAACTATGTAAGCTTGATTGATATTGACTAACAATGCTTTGCAAGAGTGTCACTGTGGCTGAACTGATCCAATATTCATCCTATTTGACCAAAATAACTAGAAGATAGCAAGCAATAAAATTATGGAAGAAATAATTTTTCAAAAATCAACCAGTAGAAATTAATGACAGGATGTAAACGCAGTAGGAAAAATTAAAACAGAAAGCAAAAATCAGATTATCGTAAGGCAGAAAAGAAAAAGCACAAAAAAGGAAAACAAAACTAGGCTACTAGTCTACAGAAAATCGAACAACATTAGATCTTTTCACGTTGGTCCCTCTCAATGTTTCAAGCGAGAACCATTAGTGTTGTAGGAAAACAATTGCTTCAGTAAATACCTTAGAATGCAAGAGTTAGTATCCAGGACAAAAGTAATTCCAAAAGGACCCAGAATTAACACTTGGAACTCCGAGGTAATTATCATCATTTTAACGCATATGATTAGATCATCAAGGTAGATATGGATGTTGATCAATTCATCAAGAGTAGTGTGGATAGGTATTTTAAGAGTGGTACCCTCATCATATAGGCCCAAAGGTAGGCATTTATAAGACATAGTACTGCAATTAGTGATAAAAGTGGTTTTGTGAACATTTGTCCTTTTTACCTTGATTTTATTGTAACCCAGAATTTTGTCAAGTAAGAGCTTCAACTATGACTCTACAACTTGTTTCATAACTATTCCTATATTGAGGGGTGGGAGATATTTCTCATAATATCTTGACTGAAGGTGTGAAAACTAAAACATGTTCTAATATGATCAATGGCCTTAGGCACCCAATTTGAAACCCACTCGGAGTGGGCTGAAAAAATGATCCCAACCTTTATGAAAATTCGCAACTCCCTTTGAAAGGTTGCTTTAAGTGCAGGGTTAACATATCTTTGTTTTTTCATAACTGGTTTCATGCTTTCCTTGATGGAAATGGCATTTTGTAGAAGACCAATATCAAAACCACGAAGATCCTCATAAGGCTAAGTAGAAACCTTTTGAAATCCACCAAGTAGCTTGGCAAACTTCATTACTTATTTATCAGAACATTGGGTACCTATGTTATCATTCGTTGAAGATTCGAGTGCCCCAATGTTCAAGGTGGTGGTTTCGCCCACCTTCATTCGTAACTCCTCTTCTTTCTCTTTTTCTTTATTGCCTACATCACTCAATGAAAATGAACTCTCAAGAGGATTCAAGCCCCCAAGAATCTTATTGTTTTCTATGAATATAATCTCCTCGGGCTTAAGAGGTTCATCTTGAATGAAATCAAAAATGCTCTTGTCGTTAGGGAGGGCCTTCTAAGATCCTACATTGTCAGGGATATATGAACAATATAGAGATTGAAAAGAATAATCAGGCCTGTGAGACAAAAGTTGTTGATTAGGAGAAGTTGCAAAGACAACTAATCAATAAACCATTGAATTCAATTCCCTCCTAATATGAGTGATGTTGAAAGATAAAAGGTTTGAGGTAAGTGCCCAAACAGTTTGGGTGTACCATTCCATCAGCTTGTTGCTAGGAGAGCATATCTTACGTATTAGGTCCACAACAAGCTCAGAATCTCCAAAAACTGAAAGGTGACCACAACCAAGATTAAGGGCATTTTCAATGCCTAATAATAAATCTTCGAATTCAGCGACATTCTTTGTACAAGCAAACTCTAACCTGTAAGAAAAATTATGAATTTTCCCTATAGGGGAAACCAAGATAATTCCAGCTTCATTACCTTCATTAGAGCGTGAACCATCAAAGTGCATGTGCCACATATCATCATTTAAATTGATATGTTCGAAAGGAATAGTATCCTTCTCTTCAAAGATGGAATACACTCCTAGGTCCTCTTCGATATAGTTTACACTAGATTGTGGGACACTCTCTATGTAGGGTGAAATCCTTCCCTCTCTAAGGACTATGATGTTCTTACCATTCCGAGGCATGGATAATTGCGTCTCGTCGAGTGAGAGGTATCCACCTGTTAAGGCTTGCTAATCTCTTCCCAAAATGATTGAATAATTGCTTACAGGCATGTCAATTACCTGAATATTAAGGGTTGTTCTTATTTTAGGATGAGCACATAAAACCAAGGTCACATCCTTAATCTCCCCTATGGTTGTTTTTTGTAGACTAATATAGGAGAGCATTCTTCTGGCATTTTCATTCGTACAAGAGAAGCCTATCTCTTCCATAATAATCTTTGACATCATACTTGGGCCCGAACCACCATCAATGAGGAAACAATGGGCGATCTTATCCATAATCTTTACAAAAATATTAAAAGGGGGTTTTTTTACAGGGTATCTAAAGTTATGTACACCTACTTTATTTACAAAAGAGTCCTCTCTGTTTACCTCTTCAAAAAGATTTTCTACAACAAAATAATTTCCTTCCATGAATTGTTTTAGATGCATGTGTTGTTCAGGGACGACAACCATGTCTAGAAGGGTTGCATCTGCCTTGATGTTAGTCAATTGATTCAAGATATTGTATTTGGAAGAGGGGAGAGGGGAAGTTGTTCCTTGACTATTGGGAACTTTAAGAACCTGGAGAGTAGCAGTAGTTGAGGATGAGCTTGGGCTAGATGAGATGCGGGGAGGGTCAAATTTTCCCTTGGGAGCACAAGCCTTATTCCTAGTATTGATGACCATGACATTTTCTGGCTCTGCAAAATCTAGGACAACAATAGTAGATTATGGTATTTTACCAAAGATATTATCTTTGGAACTCTTCTTTACCTCACATGTGGTTTCCTCATGGTGCTCCTAGCAGAATTTACACCATCTTCGAGGCAAGATAGCTTTAGGCTGAAAATTATTTTCAACCAGATTTCGAAAAGGGGGTGCAGAAGAGGATGAAGTTCTCAGGGTGAGAGGGGAGACAGTTCCTTTTCGCTCGAACACTATCATATGATTGTTCATATCTTGGACTAGCTACAAGAGGGCAGACATGTCCGACTGTCTAATTGATTCCCCCTGGGGAAGTCCTATTCTTTCAAGTTGTTCTTCATACTTTGAACAAGCATGCAGGGTAGAACCAAGATTATCAATGGAATTTTCCTCAAGCCTATGAAGGCAAGGGAAAGGCAATGCATTGTAGTAATACATGAAAGAGGCTTGGTTCTGAGGGTGGATGAGTTTGGGGATTTGATTGTATAACTTGGTGAAACACAATTTGAAAGACTTAATGGTCTCACCATCCTTATAGGTGACATTATTGTATTCCCTTAACTTCTTGGTTGGGCTTTTAGATTTCCCATAAGTGGATCGGAACCAATATATTAACTCCTCCCAAGTAGACAAAATCTTAGGAGGAAGGTCAGAGAAGTCGGTCATAGGCTTTCCTTCCAAGGAATTTACGAACAAGCACATGCAAGTATCATTATCATTAGCCCCTATGTTATGAAAAGAATTATAAAATGCCACTAGTGACAATGTTATTTCCTGAGAACTTAGGAAGATTCTCCTTGAACTTAGGGAGTGGATGAGTAGCAGGTGTTAAGTTGAGAGGAGAGGACTCATGCCATGGTATGGTTGTGGCGTCTTCTTCAAACTGAAAAAGCCCATACTTTTTTATGACTTTGGTAGGATTTGTGGTAGATTGAATAGTGATATGGTGGCTATATAAGCTACCAATCACTGATGACGATGAATCCTGAGAGGATGAAGCACCTCCAATGCCACCAGATCCACCACTAGACGCCATCTTGTGGAACATAGGTGAGGGAGACAAAGACAAATTGGATGAATCAGACATAGTTCTTCTTAAAGCACTTTGTTGGGCAGATAACACAATGTTCATTCTTCTTATTTCAGCAATAGGACTAATTTCAGTCGATAAGCCTCTTCTTCTTCTAGAAGCATGAGAGTCTAAGGACATGAAAGAAAGGCCAAAACTGAAGAAACATAAAGGTTACTGTTGATCTATAGGTTGTCTACATCTAGCTTCCAGTCATTCTTGAGCACTAATATCTCGTTCAATTGTTGCCCAAGAATGGTTAAGCTCAGCACGGGTATTGGCAGTGTCTAGAATGGTATTAAACAAGCTCAAAGCAATGATGGTTTGGTCTTGAATATTGGGCTCAATGTTGGGCTGCCTTGTAATAGGCACAGTCATTAAGAAATAAAATAGTCAAAGAATCAATATCAGAAAAATAGATGTATCGATGAAAATCAAGTATAAAAAAATAACTAGAGAGATATCGAAGATCTCCCCAGTATGGTCGCCAAATAATTGTTGAGGAAAAGATATGAAATGATGTTACTTAAGCATTTTCAGATTCTTCTTGGATAAAGAAAAATAGATAGGAATCTCACCCTATGTTTATAGCTAACAAAAATAACATCCTAACTCACAAGTATTAATTACCAATGCTTAGGCTAGTATTTTATCAATAAAAAGCTTGTTGGAAATTTACTTTTTATGTAATTTTTTGAATATAATAGTTGATGAAATAAATGTAAAGACAGAAGTAAAGACACCAAGATGATAATCAACATAGATGAGACATAAAGAAATCCTTTACTTCATTCCAATTCACTAAAGAGTCATTTTCTTTATAAAATCTCATACAGAAATTTTGGACCAAAGTCAAACTTAGACATCCCCGATTGGAACATACAAAAGGACCTCTGAAAGAAAACCAAAATTGAACTCTAAAAGTTGGATCATCTTGCCACAGATTGCTTCCCACTCGAATCTGCACAATAGCCTTTGTCAGTCATGAAAACCAATTCACAAACAGACAAGTCTACACAGACTATCAAAGATAGATCAACACCTCTGAAAAACAAGTGTCTGAATGATGTAATTCAGCCCTAAATATTGTTGTCTACAATAAGACCCTGTTATCATAAAAGAGAATTAGGCTTGTGATGAATAAATGAATGAATGAAAACTAAACTATCTCAACATAAACTCAAAGAGCAAACCTCAATATGACTTTGCTTCTATCCTCCCTTTGTTTTTCCCTTTCCTTTTGTCTTTAAACAAATTAGAGTTGGTTGAAGTATTTGAATCAACTCATTAGTTAAATTAATTAAAAGACTCAACCAACTTTTATTTGGGGGGGGATAATAATCATAATAAGGGTTATAATTAAATAATAACTAGTAGGTGGGACCCCTAGTGACTCCCTTTAGCTCATAAAAATTATAATATAATTAGTTAGTTAAGAAAAACGCACATCCTTGTAACTCCCATCACCAATTTCACATTTGACAATTTAGCTCATGATATTTGAAATTATTTTCAAAAAAATATTACTCATATATCCAAAATAAAACATGTCGTCCAAAAATTCCTCAAGTCAATTGTCATCAATAATAGATAAAATAAAAACTCAAAAACCATATTTCCCACTCTGAGATGCAATATTTTCTTGATTGTTGTTGCCACCTTTTGATTTTCCTGAATGTGCCTTTGGTTGCGATGAGCCTTTAGGCCTAATATTGTTGATCACGTGGGAACAATCGTCCCTCAAATGCATCTGGGAAGACATGGATTTTTCAGAGCCATTAGAGGGTGAGGAAGGGGCAGTAGTGGATTTTCCTTTGTCAAGGGTATGATGGGCCTCAGTTTTCAACCTTTTACTAGCACGAGAGGAGTGCACTGGTGAGTGAGCAGGGGTAGCTTGGACAATGGGGTTAATAGGCGGGGGAGCAGGTAGGGATAAATTGGGTCAACCATGATGTTGGGAGACTGTCAGGTGGACAATCCCTTCCCATCCGTCATTTTCAGAAACCTCGGGTTACAATGAGACATGAGGGGGCACGAGAATACTAGGGGCTTGTGGAGCTTGGAAAGGAGGCCTTTCAGGCCTAGTTTGGACCATTTCTTGCCCAATCCAATTGAAAATTTTGGCTTGAAACAATTGGCCAAGCTCCTATGAGTTAGCATAAACATGTATGGAAAACATTGGCCTTCTTGGGCCTCTGTTCCATTTACCTCTCCCTTGGTTGCCTTGACCATGTCTACCTCGGCTGAAAAAACTCATTCCTGCATGCATGATGAATTAGCAAATAGTATTTTAAACAACCATACATGACAACTCTTTAAAATATGAAATAGAGTTTGGCTCAACAATGTATCAAACTCATGCAATCCAATCCATACAAATTGTTCAACTGTTTGTCAATGCACAGGGGGTGAACAAAGGGTTCTGGTATATGCGAGGGGTTTGTATTGAGCAAAACATGATATAATGAGGGGGAAAAGAACACGGTTACTTCTCAAAGACAACAAACAATCAACTGTAATGCAAACCAAGGAAAACATCACTGTAATCCAACCAAAACACTGCTACTTCCAATTGTTTCAACACAGAATTATTCTTGATTGTAATTCAACAACTTTAAATTGTTTCAATACTAATTTTTTCTTGACTGTAATTAATTTTAGAACAGGGGGTGAAAAATGAATGCGGGAAAGAGAGGGGGTTGTAATTAGCAGAAAGAGAAATAATGGTAGGGAAGGAGAACGATTATTGTTCATAAAATTAATTCAGTGATCCATAAAACCATTCTGCAAAAGGAAACACATCAACCAAATGACCACTGAAACCCCAAACAATTACCATGTGTCCAAACAACTCTGCATATTTAACTTTCTCATTCTTGTAATCGAATATTTAACATAGTATCGCCAAAACAAACAGTATGCATTCCACAACAACCTGTAAGGGAGCTTTGATCCTCTCAATTATCCATTAATATTCCCAAACAATTCCTAGATGTGTAAACAATAAACTATTTCCACTCTGTTCAGCATCAAAATCAACCACTTCAACTCACGTTATGTTGTGGGATACACAAAACATTTGACCAAACGTAAGTGTATTACTGTGACTGTACAAGTTCAATTTCTTTGACTCTAAACATTAAAAAAAACTGGGTTATCCATTTGATACAACGAGCATTAACAATAGGTCTAATTTTACAAAACAATCGATCAAATCACAATAAAGCTATGTTCAAAACAAAAAAAAACCCATGACCTTTCCCAGTGGCACAATCAAATAACACAGTGGAAAATCATGCCATAATCACAATGATTGCAACATTCCCATTGAACAATTCTAAACGCACAGTCACAGTATCATTAAATAAACCTATCGTGTCGAGCTATCAATCCAATAAAAAGAGGCAGCAACAGGATTTCTCAAATTAATCAAATTGAAACCAAAAGATACTGTGTAAAAAAAAACTTGTGCCCATCCTTGATGACGCAATCAAATAACCATAACACATGTAGTGGATGGAATTGCCATAAACGTCCCTATTGTAATAATCAATTGGCTATCAAGAACACATATTTACAATGAACATTTACTCATGGTGTAATGTTTAGTTAACATCCCAATAACTTCAATGCAAAAGACAATGACTATGTATCAACCCCAATCTTCAATCGACCAATTCCAATGTTGAGCCTATTACTTGGATTGTCATAATAATCAACAACTCGACCTAACATGTTGTAGGAATTCTACACATACCCACGCATCGACATGAAGCGACGATGTGGCTTACTCAACCAAGAACAGTGTTAGGTTATCAATTCATTTAAACACAAGGAGAGTGACTGTGTATCTGATTTGCCAATTAACCACACAGATCTTATCCATAATAATAACAAATGCAGTGACTAGATACCAAAACCAACACCATTTTCACATAATAAACTAGCGAGCCGGTAATCAACTCTGTCAACAATACATATCGATCTGTAACAACCAATAGTCAACTCAACAGGCCATAACAGTCTTCTCTAACAACCCTCGGACTTGAGGATTTAAGGGTTTTCTCTTTGGCCAACATAGGGAAGCTTAGTGTTGACTCTTCTTAATGGTGAAAACCTCTGAGACCAACAGTGTACACACAGAGAACACCACAACTTATTTCATGGACAGGGTGACGAATATTGTGACAGGAGAGGCTATGAACATAGGAGAAAGGCTCCATATTGGCCTAGTAATGATATTTATCACATGCAGGATCTAACCCTTGTGGATCTCCAGCCAACCAACTACAATGCTGAGGTGAAAAAAGGGCCAAGAAGAAGCAACATAACCCACTGCGCGAGCATAGTAGTGAAAAATAACCCAATTCCCAAGCGAACAGTGCGCAGTGGCACAAGGCGCTTCCAACCATTGAACCCCATAAAACCAAAGCCTGGGTATGGTGATACGAAATGCATGAAGATAGCCAGCCACTCAAGACCAAACAAAACCCTCAAACTAAAACCAGCAAGGATGACAAAGAGCCCTATGGCTGCTAACGCTCAAAACGACCAATACCAATGTGACTTCAAAACATTTTTGTAGAGCCAAGATCGATTCATTCCAAAGAAAATCACAATTTCACATAGTTACCACACCTAAGGAAAGAAAAACCCATACATTCGAGCCAATATCCATTTCATAATAGAGCAGAATCATGGATGGAAAAAAAATACATACATGTAATCAAAACACCTTAAAACGCGAGGTGGTCGAGCGGTTCCTCTCTGATAGGAAGTCGGAGCATAACCACAGCAACCAAGTTGAACAATAGCCTGATTAGGGTAGTGGAAAGTGAAGGAGTAAAGGTGACTTGCATTAAATGCACATCGCCTCCATTCACAGCCCATTAATTCCTTAGTACATGCCAACAATATTTTCATTAACACAATTAATCAAACCATGTATCGAAACCATCACCCATTAAAACCAATAGTGTGGCCCATACCAAACCTATGCCATAAAAAAATCACCATTACATATGACTTAATCAAATCTATCACTTTGTCAAATGCGCCACCCACATCCTATCCTTCCAAAAAAATACCATATGCATATTATCCATATAACTCAATCAAATCGCATAATCATTAGCTTGCTAGCTAGGATTTAACCATAATCGTTTAAATGATTCATGCATGTAGTGTAGTATATTTTCATAGTTAGATCTCTTTTCCTTTTTCATTTTCTATATTGTTTTTTCCCTTCTCCAACTGCTCTTTAAACATTGGTACTAACATGTTTGTTGTGCAAGTGTCCCAAGAACAGATAGCAATGGTATCAATGAATAGCATAAACCATGGTAACATAAAATTAGAGCTTAGAACATAACATGCCTTATTCATCATCTACTTGTCGCACATAAAACCAACACATCATAAGCCTGATCCATAACCAATAAGAACAAGATCTCATCAACCATTTAAGAAATTTTTACAGTAGCACAACCATTAAATGAGATCCAGACCTAGTCTCCAATCTACAAGGGGGTCCCACCTACTAGTATTATTTATATGTTGGAGTATAATAATAGGCTTTAGAAATACTTTGCGAGCTAAAATCCGTTGCATTTTTAATAGTCAACACCTGTGAGTTCAACATCAGATTCATCAGTATACATAATACCAAAATTTATTGTTCCTTTCAAGTATCAGAGGAATTTGTTTGCATCTTTCTATTGGATTTTAGAAGGCTTAGCCATGAAATGACTAAGGATGTTGACTAAGTATGTTATGTTTGGTCTGGTAGTGGTGAGGTAGTTCAAACTTCCCACCAACTGACAATATAATGTACCATCTTCCTCTTTAGTTCCATCATCATTGTATAACGTTGCATTATCTTCTAAGGGAGTTGACATTGCTTTACATTCACTCATATGGAAGTTTTTAAGAATTGTTTTTGTGTATTTTCTTTGTGTAATCAGTGTCTTATCAGGCTCCCTCTTGACTTCAATTCCTAAACAATAGTGCAATTCATTGATCTCTTTCATCTCAAATTTTTGAGACAACTGACTTTTAATCTCATCAATTAACTTGTGTGCACTGCTTGTAATAATGAGATCATCCACATATAAAGATATTAAAGCAACATTTCCATATTGATCTTTCTTAATATACATGTTAGGATCACTCTTTCTTTTCACAAAGTCTTTCTGATAAAATAATGAATCAATCTTTACATACCATGATCTCAGTCCTTGTTTCAAACCATATAAGGTTTTCCTTAATTTGCAGATTAAATGCTCATGTCCCTGCTTGAAAAACCTTGCAGGTTGAACCAAATAAACCTCTTCCTTTAAATCACCATTCAGAAAAGAAGATTTAACATCTAACTGATGTATTTTCCATTTATGTGTTGTAGCTAAGGCAATCAGTATTCTAATTGTATTCAATTTAGCTATCGGTGAAAAAGTATTGTCATTATCAATGCCCTCCTTTTGTGAATATCCTTTTGCAACTAATATAACCTTATATTTATCAATGCTACCATCTTCTTTAAATTTAGATTTGTACAACCATTTTCTTCCAATAGGGACTTTGTTTTCAGGAAGTTCTACTAATTCCCATGTGTTATTTTTCATAAGAGAGTCATATTCTTCATTCATAGCATTTCTCCACTCTTCATGTTCTTTAGCTTGTTCATAGTTTACAAGTTCTACAACATTCATTACATGTGAAATCAATGCATAACCTTTAAACCTTGTAGGTGGTTGAGTTTGTCGTGATAACCTCCTTGGTCCTCCACTGCTTTCATCTCTTTTGTTGCTCTGTGGTGACTCTTCTCCACTTGATGTATCATGACTGCTTGAAGTCTCCATGTTGTTTTCATTTTGTTATTGAACCTGTACCTGTTCGTGTTCGTGCTTAACCATTGCATCTATTTTGACATGATCATCATTATCATTATAAATATGCTAAGCATCAGCATCATTCATTATATCACCTTTATCTGCATTCTCATGAAACACCATAGATTCTCTACTTGCAAACAATTTATTTGAACTGGGATCAAACAATTTGTATGTTTTTTTATCAATACAATACCCAATAAAAACACACTTGATTGATTTTGCATCAAGTTTTATTCTCTCATCCTTAGGAATATGTGCAAAGGCAATGGATCCAAACACTCTTAAGTGACTAACATCAAGTTTATAACCATGAAAAACCTCAAAATGAGTTTGAAAATCTAATTTCTTAGTTGGACTTCGATTCTTTAAATAAACAACAGTATTAATGGCTTCTGCCCCAAAACCAATAGAAATATTTTTACCTTGAAGCATACTGCGAGCACACTCCACCAGTGTTTTGTTCCTTCTCTTAGCGACACTATTTTGTTGAGGTGTATGAGGTACTGTAATTTTTTGTTGGATCCCATTAAATTTACAATAACTTTTAAATGATCATGATGTATATTCGCCACCTTGATCATATTTGAGAATTTTAATACATTTTCCTATCTTCTTTTCAGCCATAGTTTTGAATTCTTTAAAATACTCAAATACATCACTTTTTCTCCTTATGAAATAGACCCAAGTATATCTAGAACTATCATCAACAAAAATAAGAAAGTACGAAGCACCACCAAGTGACCTAGTTTGCATAGGTTTGCATACATCAGTATGAATTAATTCAAGTATATCAGTTTGTATTTTCTCTGTATGTATGGGAAACTCATCTCTATGTTTCTTACCAAGTGCAGGTGCTTCACATTCAAAATGATCATTCTTCATAACAAGAATACCTTCAACCATTGTTTTTCTTTGCAGTAACATCAAATCATTGTAATTGAGGTGCCCATACCTGTGATGCCATAATTCTTCAGTTGACATTGTTGTAGATGTCAATTCTTGTTTTATGTTCAAAGCCACATCCAGCTTATACAAACCTCCAGTTTTTGTACCTCTGGCAACAATCTTGTAGTGATCTTGGATATCTTTTACAACACACCTTAACTTACCAAATTCCACTTTTAAATCATTATCAGTGATAGTAGAAACATATATTAAATTCTTTTTGATGCCATGAACATACACTTTTTGATGCCATGAACATACATCACATTATGAATCGGTCTCAATTGTTCATTACGTAAGTTCACACTTATTACTCCATATCCTTGAACTTTATGTGAGATGTTCTCTCCTAAATAAATGTGTGTGCCATCAATTTTCTCATGATATTCATCATATCATTCTCTATTACAAGACATATGAGTTGATACACCATAATCAATGAACCATGCATTCTCATCATCAGTTTCAACAAACAATGCAGTTTCAAAAATAAACAACTTAAGATTTTTAAATCCATCATTGACTAAAGTGTCTTTATGCACAAAATCTCCATTATGCCTTTTATATCTTTGATTGGACTCATGATTATTTATTCTATAAAAATCTTTAGTAAGATGTCTGGGTTTGCCACAATATTCGTATTCAACATTTCTTTTAACATAAGAATCAGAATGTGCCATACCTTTCTGCTTTGCTTGAAACTTGTTTATGTTCTTGTCCCATGGTTTACCTCTATACGATTGTTTGCCTCTTGCAATCAATGCCAAATATGATCCACTTGAGTCCATATCATAATTCTTCATTCTCTCTTCCTCTTGAAGAAGAATTCTAGCCAATTCATCAAAAGTAGGGGGTGTTGATCTAGCAGAGAGTGCTGAAATAAATACTTTATAATCTTGCACTAAACTGTTAAGAACCAAACATCAATATAGCATATAAAACCCTCGGAAAAAGTACTCAACGCCTTGAAAAAGAGATAATTTCAGATAATAAGCCTCTTCGAGGGGGAAACCTCCTTTTACCCCACTTAAATGTTCAAGTACAAGATGATTCAAAATGAAAATGTCTCCTTGGTATATATAGGAGACTAGGAGGTATAATGGCCTAAAGCCGACATAATTAAAATAACATTACTAATCTAAATTACAACTAATGGCCTAAAGCCGACATAAATAAAATAGCATTATTAATCTAATATGCCCCAATTAAGGGGTAATGAGCCAACATTAGGGCTTAACATGCTCCTCCCCTTGAGACAAGTGTTGTCCCCAACGCTTGAGCAACTCTGGATGCTTCTGTATAAAAGACTCATCTTCCCAAGTGGAATCTTCAGCCGGTAGTTTCCTCCATTTAATGAGATACTCTGAAATGGATCTATTCCTTAGCTGGCGAATTCTTGTGTCCATGATGGCTTCAGG
>JASDQU010099931.1:1326919-1363828 GCA_032191745.1 Picea mariana
GTTCCTGGCAATCCGTTTTCTGCTATTGCAGATTTGTTCTTCATTCTTTCTCTGTTCTGCAATTCGTTTTTGTCTTGCAGATTTGTTTTTCAAATTCCACCCACAGTGACTCAGGAAAACGCCCACTGAAGAATGCAAGAGAATGAAGCGTTGAGGCACACACCCCCATATGATCAATCCCCTCTCTCTAGGCCTTTCTTTGAATCCGTCCGCCAGCTCCACATCCTGTACATGTACTTAATGTACTTTTCTCTGGTGTTTCTCTTTTCTTTTTGTTTTTTTAGGAACGCCATATGGAAAATGTTACTCATTTTGTGGAGATTTCAGCGTGGTAGATGCCCAGAGGACAAGGAGGGGCTACTCCATGTCAGTCTTCCTTTCCGAGGTAAAGAAACATGAAATGTTGTCAAACATGGACATGGGTTATATGACCCAAAAATTCTGAAGGAATGGTTTTGTATAAATTTTTTTCACTTTGTCCAATTTTGATAAAGGAATGGGCAAATGCTCAAACAATTTAATCAATTTTTAATATTCAAAGTGAATTTTGACAATGCATTGAAAAAAATTCAAAATGACTTTAAAAAAGTTGAATATTCATTCATTGAATAAATTGAATTAGATTTAACCAAAGGTAAAAAAAAAAAAATATGACCAAAAGCCTGGTAAGGTGGGGCAAAGGTTTAATCTTTTCAATGCAGGGAGTGTACAGGAGGTAGCCACACTGCAGGGGAAAAAACGCTACCCTCGACGCCAATCAGAGGAAGCGTTCCTGTAAAAATTGATGGGGTGTAGCAGATTAAAACTCGTGTTGATGCCAGTAGTCATATGATTGGGAAGGAGGGGCTGAAATTCAAGGTCTCGAATGAGGAGCCTGTTTCGGTGGTGGTTGTTGTAGAGAAGGAGGAAGGGTGGTCCTCTACATCGAACAGGGGCAGAACATCAGAAGAGGGTGTGGTTCAGTTGCATGTTGTAGATTCTGAAGATAGTGATCTCCTTAGTAGTAGAACAGGAACTCCGTTACGCATAGGCATCAAATCGTGGAAGGTGAGAAAGAAGCGACCCTCAGTCACACTTGGGAGGGATATAGGGATGGAGTCTGTGGGGATTTTTATGGAAAAAGGATTGGTGAGGAAATTTGGGTATTGAGCGGTTGCAACTAGGGACGTAGATAAGTGGGTTGTTGATACTCGGGGCGTGATGGTGGGATACAATCTAGATGTCCTATTTCTAGTTAAGGGTTGGCATTGTTTCTTGTTTCGAATGACGGAGGATGCGGAACCGATCCTGAACATGGTATGGGTGGTTAAATTGGGTAGTCTTATGTTGAAAAGGTGACACATCACCTTCAACCCCGACAAGGAGAATTTTAGATTTAGACATTTATGGGTCCTCCTACCTGGGTGCCCATTAGTTTTCTAGAACATTGAGGCTTTGACTGCAATTGGGAATGCCTTAGGGAAATTTCTTCATGTTGATTCGATGCTATTGAAGGGCTCTGACAGAAGTATGGAGTGTATCTTAGTAGAAGTTGATTTGAATGAGGGGCTACTAAATCATATAGATATATCCTAGCGCGGATCTATGTTCAATAAGAGACTTGACTTTGCAGGGGTCTCGTTTAGATCTGTGTATTGAAAAAGAACAAGTGACTTACGATTTCAGTGTCCATGGGCCAACTCGATTAAATCTGATGTTGATGTAGTGATAGAACCAGTGTGGAAAAAGAATGCATGTAATACTTGTTCGGGCGGCTTGGCTAGACAGGATCCATGTGTCCTTCTATTTTTACTGTTGGTAATGTTAATGGAAGAACTCGGGGGGAGATGGAGTTTTTTTCAAATAATATATGCTCGGAGGGGTTAAAGGGACATAAAAATGTTACTCCTGTGTCTGATCTGGGAGAGGCCGATAGGGGCTATAGCAGAAGGGTGTTTGGGGATGACAGGAGTAGAGGGGTGCATAGGGGGGGTGAAGGAAGGGGAGGGCATGAATATTTTATCTGTGGGTAGGCAGTTAGAAACCTCAAGAGAGGCTTCGGATCTCAGTCTAACTGCACGGGTGATGGGTGAAGGGAAGGATTTGAGGGGGGGAGTCTCTTTACTCACGGGGAAGGATGTGAGGGATGTTGACTCCATGGTGGTATGGAGTAGCTCCTCTATTAAACAAGTGGAGAGGGAGGAAGCATTGGGAGGGGGATAATCCACGGTGAACTTTGCAGCACGAATTGTTCACATGTTGGTGTTGTTTAAGGAGGGGGGGATAGTTCCGAGACTGCACCTGGAGTGGAAAACATTTTTGATAGAGTGATGAAGGTAGGGGGTATATCTCATAGGTTCAAAATCTGATCAGGTGTATTAATGGTGTAGGGAGGGGGGATCTTCAGTGCGAGGGGCCTATACAGGAAATGAAGGTTCAAGAGGAAGTGGAGGATTCTCTTTTGAATTTCATCCCCTCTTACAGGGATGTTCTCTCTCATAACCCATTATCGATTTTTGAAGGGTGGGTACCACTTTTAAAGATTGATGGTAAGTATGGGAAGGAGGGGATGTCTAAAGGAGGCATTCTTGAAAACCTAGGGGGTTAAGGAGTCTATACTGAAAGGGGCAGTTCTTGGTGGGTTGGAAAAGGACTTTTCATCGTTGAAAAATAAGATTGCAAGGAATCTTGAGAGGGATAAGGAAATTTTAGTGGAGGAGAAAGTTTTGGTAACTGAAGGTCCAAGGGCACTTAGAGCTCAGAAAGCCCTGGCGAGAGTTAAAAGATGATACTAGCTACTCTAAATATTAGGAGGGTGGGGGGGGTTGTTAAGAAATTAGCCCTCAAGAATTTCCTTGATAATGTGAAACCTGATGTACTGTTCATACAAGAAACTATGGTGAGCGAGGTAAAAGCGAGAGATTTGTTTACTAAATTACTGCCTAACTGGTATATGTGTGGGGTGGAATCTTCTGGCATGTATGGAGGGTTATTAACAGCCTGGAACCCACGAGTAGATGACTTTAATGCTTTCCTGACCCCAGGAGGAATCTTGTTGGAAGGCACAGTAAAAGATGTTATTACCAATAACAATTTGAAGTTGTTGAATTGTTATGGCCCTTACGTTGATAGAGAGGCCTTTTGGGGGGGCTTACAAAAAGAGGACTTATTCAATGAATCCAATATTATTTTAGGTGGTGATTTAAATTTCACCACTTCTAGTCGAGAGGTTTGGGGTGATTGTGTTAGAGCTGATCCTATGCATACTTTTTTCAATTAGATGATTTAAGAGGGGGGAATGGTAGATGTTGAGCATACAAAATCACTCCCTACCTAGAGGAATGGAAGAGGTGGCAAGGACTACATTACTAAGAGATTGGATAGGTTTTTATTAGACGATAGGTTGGTTTTGGCTGGGATAAGATATAGATCATGGGTCTGCAATTTCAAGATATCAGATCATATGCCAGTCATACTTCACTTGGAACAGGTTGAAAGGAATATCGACTATCCCTTTAAATTTAATTCAGCCTGGCTTGAGGATCCATAGTTTGTTGAGCTAGTTAAATCAAATTGGAATGATCTTTTGGGCTCAGAGGTACTAAATCCTATAGATTCATTGGTGAAAAAATTTAAAATTCTTAAGGTTTTAGTATATTGATGGGAAAAGAATAAAAAGGTTGATTCAAAGGTTGAACTGGCTTAGCTAGAATTGGAGCTGGATACTTACTATTCAGATTTTCTTAGGGTTTTTTCAGCAAAATGATTTAAAGGACAAGGTTTTAGAAAAAAAAAAAAACTACACTCGCTAAAGCAGGAGGAGGAGACTTGGAGGCAAAAGAACTGGGTGAACTGGCTGGAAGCATGAGATAGGAATACAAAGTTTTTTCATGCTTTCACAAACTCTAGAAATCAGATAAATACTATCCGAGATATCTCAAAAGATGATGGCATTCTAATTAACAAGATAGTAGATTTACAAAAGGAAGTTGTCTCATATTTTCATAATGTTTTTAAGGCACAGGAAAACATTGAAATTTCTGATCAACTTGCAGCTCTAAAGAACTATCTGATATTTTTATCTGTGGAAGAAGGGATAAAAGTGGTTGAGCCTATTACTCTTACTGAAATAGTAACTACCTTAAAAGGCTTTAAGGATTCAAAAAGCCCTGGACCAGATGGTTGGTCAATGGAATTCTTCCAGGCCTTTTTTGAGATCTTGGGAGAAGATATATTAGGATTGGTGAAAAGTCTAGGAGGAAGGGTATAATATATGGGGCACTAAATGCTACATTCATAACTCTTATTCCTAAGAGTGATAAACCCGGTACTTTTGGAGGTTTTAGGCCAATTGCACTATGCAATTTGGTATACAAGATCATAACTAAGATTATTTCAGCCAGAATCAAGAACTCTCTTTTTGTTGGTATCTCAAAGGAATAGTTTGGGTTCCTAGAAGGCACACAAATCACTGATGCAATTGGAATTGTGCAGGAAGCTCTTCATATCATTAAGGTAAAAAATATTAAATCAATGGTACTGAAGTTGGACTTAATAAAGGCATATGATAGAGTGGACTAGGGTTCCTCGGGTTGGTATTATTACAAGTTGGATTTAGTTTGGAGGCAACATATTGGATTATGAGATGTGTGACAACTGCAAACGTTGTAGTTTTGATTAATGGTAAACCAACAAGATTCTTCAAGAGTTTTAGGGGTTTAAGGCAGAGGTGCTCGTTATCACCTCTACTTTTTCTTCTTATTGTGGAAGGGTTAAGCAGAACATTAAAAGAACAGGTTGAAGAGAATAATATTGTTGGAATTCCTGTAGCCAGAGGGTTGAGAATAACACACTTGATGTTTGTGGATGATGTAATACTGTTTGGGATTGGTTGTTTGGCTGAGTCGAAATCTATCAAAAAGGTTTTGGACCTATTTTGTAAGGGGACGAGTATGGCTTTTAGCCATCAGAAGTCTGTCTTTTTATAAGCAGGGTGGGAAAATGAAGAACTTGTTCTGCTAAAAAATCTTCTACCATTTGAAATAAGATCAGTGGATGCAGGGTTTAAGTACCTGGGTTTTTACATAAAACAAAATTGTTACAATCGAGCTGATTGGTTTTGGCTGGAGAAGAAAATTGAGAAAATAATTGTACATTGGACACATAGGTGGTTGTCTCTAGGAGGTAGGGTCACTTTGGTAAAGGAAGTGCTTGAAAGTATTTTTGTATATTGGTTATCCTTGGCCAATATACCAAAAAGCATTTTGGATAGTTTAAGGAGGAAGATTTTTATCTTTTTTTGGAAAGGTAAGAAAGAGAAGGAAGGTTTTCATCTTATTAGTTGGAAAAGAATTTCAAAACCAAAAAAGTATGGTGGGTGGGAAATAAAAAACATTTATACCTTTGGCAAACCATTGGTTGCTATCAGTATTTGGAGATGCCTTATGTTATCTGGATTTTGGCATGAGGTTATAATTAAAAAATACTTATAGAAGAAATATGTGGAAGCATGGCTCAGACAAGAAAAGAAATCCTGGAATGGTTCCTCAAATTTCTGGAGAGCTTTAACTTCATCATTACTTGTTATTTATGCTTGGTTGGTTTGGTAGACTAGGAATGGGAAGGCAGTCTGAATAGGGTCAGATCCTATGGTGGGTACATCTAATTTCTATAAACTATCAAAACAACTTATAATGGTACTGAAGGATCAAAGGCATACATTTCTTGGCACAAGTTGGAGTTAATATTCTGGAGGATGTAGGTCATACAAGTTGGCTAAAAGATAAGAATCTAGGGCTAGAAGGCGATTTAAAACAGGAATGGAAAAAATATATTAAGGGTTTACGAGGAGCATGTATAGATTTGAATGATGAAAAATATATATTGATGTGGTCTTGGGATACAAAAAGGGGCCAGGTGAGTGAAAAACTTGCATATAATGCTTTATTGTTAGACGAGAGAGTAGAACTTTCTATGTTCTGGTTTACTAAACTTTGGAAATGGAAGATACCCCTAAAAGTTCAATTGTTTATCTGGCTAATGTTGGAACATAAGATACTCACTTGGGACAATTTGAAGAAAAGAGGTTTTGTTGGACCGAGTAAGTGTGTCCTGTGTGTGAAATGTGAGGAAACAGTGCATCATCTGTTTGTTGAGTGTAGATTTATGAAAGATATTTGGGGTTTAATTTCAAAGGAATTAAAGATCCTAAATGTATGGACTGGAGAACATATTGATGACCGCTTTCAAAGATGGATTGTGAAGAAGGAAAATAGGGAAGAAATTACATGCTTCATATGTTGGGAGGTATGGAAACATAGGAACCTAATTATTTTTGAAATTGTTGTTCCTAGTTTGCGCAGAGTTTGTACTAGAATATTACATGACTTGGGAGAATCCAAAACTGTCCAAGAGATCAAGGAATTAAGGTCGGATAGGCCACCTATTTTGGAGTAGGATTTAGCTGTGGGGTTCTTTGATGGAGCCTCTCAAGAATTGGATAAAAAGTGTGGGGCAGAGACTGTACTAAAATGTCTAGTATTGGGCACATACAGAATCAAAATGAATTGTGGGAGCGGGACCAACACAAAAGGCGAACTTCTAGCTCTGTGGTGCTTATTATATTTTGCTAATGTAATGAAGGTTTCAAGATTATTACTAGCTGGAGATTCCAAGATTATTATTGACTGGTTTAATAATGTTAATAACTTACAGGTGCTCTCTTTACAGACTTGAATGAAAAAAATCAGAAGGTTGAGCGGAAGATTTATACAAATCAAAGCGCAACATATCTATAGAATGTTTAACAAGGAAGTGGATGAGATGTCCAAGGAAGATTTACAGTGGGATGAGGAGGGTGTTTTTTTCACAAAGGTATTAGATGGGAACCCAATGATATTTGAAAGAGTTACAACCAGATAAAGACTTTCTGAACAAAGGAGAAAAAGATAGCCTGGATTTCTGATGTTGCTCACTGATATAGACTAGTATTTTGTTTTTGATATGTCATGTAAAAAAGGTATTAACATTCTAGCTGAAAGTAGTTTTTATGAAGGACCAGAATGATATGATTGTAGGTATAATGTGAAAGTTCAGAACTGTTTTGGGTTGATGGACAATACGGTCTTGCAAAAGATGTATGAATTTTGGAGCAGAACATTTATATTCACTAATATAAAACTTTTTCTTTTTGAAAAAAAAAAATCCATTTAATAAAATCATGTTTTAAACTTTCACTTTATGATTTAAAAATCACATACACCAACCTAAAATTTTGAATAAATTAAATTAGATTTACCCTAAGGTAAAAAAATAAATTCCCTTTAATAAAGTCATGTTTTAAAATTTCACTTTATGATTTAAAATCACATACACCAACCTAAAATGTTTAGCTAAATATGCTTCACTAAGTTCTTTTTCATTTTCCAAGGATTGGATGCTTGCAAGTGATAATGAATTTTATTTTTATTTTTATTTTATTGGTATACTAGTTTATGATATTAAATATTTTTATTTTACATTTTGCAATTTTCTCAACATTTTTTTATGGAGCCTCAAGTTGAAGAGTTGAATTTCAAAATAGTTAAAAGATCAGGATTACAATCTCTTCATCATTGCATGATTGGTAATTGCAAAAATAAGTATACAGTTACTACAATTGATGCATTGAATAAACATCGTCAAAAAATCCATCAACTTGGTCCAATTCCACCACATCAAAAGGGTCGACCACATGCTCATGATTCCCATTGGCCAAAAAAGGATCCTAAGGTAGTGCAAAAGAACAATGATTTAAGAAGCCTCTGCCTTGAATTTCGCATGGAAATAACTCTAAAAATATTAAAAAGAAGTTTATTAGATCAAGAGATATATAAAGAGGTATGTGCATATAAAAGTTCCATATTTTGCTTTAATTTTATCCAATTTTATAAATAAGTTTTCTGTGTTAACTTTGTCCATATATATTTTTCTTAATAGAATGTGAGTTGTGAGCATGAGTTAAGTATTGAATCCCTAGAGAGAACTTCTCGTCACTTAGATGTATATAAATCAAATGAAACAAAGAGACGGGAAGATACATTGAGAAGGATTGAAATTAAAAAAATGTTCAATGAGTTAAGTGGTTCTAAGGAAAGTTAATCTTCAACTATGGAGAACGCTAATTTCAATGAAGTGGTCAGCTTCGGTATATGCGCATATACATAAGTGGTTGACTTTCGTATATGTGTAGACCTCTGTATATGCGCATATTCGAAAGTGGTCAGCTCTGTGTATGCGCATATACGGAAGTGGTCGACTTTCGTATATGCGAATACGAAAGTGGTTGACTTTCGTATATGCACATATAAAGAAGTTGGCCGGCTTTCGTATATGCGCATATACAAAATTAGGCCACTTTCATATGTACAGAATACTGCTACTTATGTATATGAGCATACATGAAAGGTGGCTTCCACATATGGGCATTTCTAGAAATGGTCGGCTTCCATATATGCACATATACAGAAGTGGTTGTCTTCCATATATGTGCATATACAAAATCCGGCCACTTCTATATATGCGCATATATGGAAACTGACCACTTCTATATATGCACATATACAAAAGACTACCACTTATATATATGCACATATACGAAAGCTGACCACTTCCATATATGTGCATATACAGAAGCTACTAACTTTCATATATGTGCAGACTTCCATATATGTGCATATTCTGAAGTGGTCAACTTCCATATATGCTCATATATGGAAGTGGTCAGTTTCCATATATGTGCATATTCGGGAGAAGTCAGCTCTCGTGGTCGGCTTCTGAATATGTGAATATAGGAAAGTGTGTGCATATATAGAAGTCAACCACTTTCGTATATACGCATATACACAAGCCAACCACTTGTGTATATGTGCATATATAGAAGTTGGACACTTTTGTATATGTGTATATATGAAAGCCGACCACTTTTGTATATGTGCATATATGGAAGTTGACCACTTCTGAATATGTGCATGTACAGAAGTTAGTCACTTTTGTATATGTGCATATACATAAGTGGTCAGCTTATGTATATGCGCATACACAAAAGTGGTATGCTTATGTATATGTGCATATATATAAGTGGTCAACTTCCATATATGTGCATATACAGAAGTGGTTGTCTTCTGTATATGCGCATATATGGAAGACAACCACTTTTGTATATGTGCATATACGGAAGCCGACCACTTCTAGAAATGCCCATATATGGAATCCACCTTCCACATTTTTATATCAAATTTGTTATGTTTTAAACATTATAGTGTTGACATGACTTGTATATTTGTACTGTTGACATGACTTGTATATTTGTACTCTTGACATGACTTGGACATGCATATTATATAGGCTTTGGCGGAAGAAGAAACCCAAATTCAGAAAAAGAACAAGAAATAGTTAAAATGTTGAATGGATTGAATGTATGTGATGAAAAGTTCATGTTCTAATGTGGAGGACACTAGTAATGTTGATGTAAGTATATACTTGTTATGATTTATGTACTTTTAATTTATCAAAATTTAGTAAATTCATATATATATATATATATATATATATATATATATTAAGTATGTGTATATGCATTGTATTCAGGTTTTAGTAGAAGATCCTTTTCAAGGTGATCTAGATGAGATATATGATATATCTCATATACGCATCACTCATATTTCTAAAGCTGTGAGTATATAGTTTTGATATGTTTTAAAGAAATTATTCTAATTTTGTAGTGTTGATACAAAAAAATTCTTGAATATTATAGATTTATTGCTTAAAAATACTAATATATTATTTTTGTATTCTATAGGTAAATGTGGAAACAGAAACTAGAAAACCACAAGAAAGATCCATAAAACACACTAAGCTTACACCCAAAAATCTAAGTCAAGTTGGATTTAGGAATCTAGTAGCTTGGTTGAGCCATATGCAATCCAACCACATTGTTGGTGAAAACCTATTAGAATAGTTGTTATTCATGGAAATATTGAATGTAAAAAGTAACATCATTGCGAAGAAATCCAAACATTCATACAAATAGAAATATTTATTTTATATGTCTAGAGATTAAAGAATTATTTCAACAATGTTTTAGTATTTTTTAGGTTAGTCTATGGACATCAGTGAAATGTAAACATATGAATGATTTTTTTCCTAGGTGGTACTAGAACTATGGTTGGACTATATATAAATAGAATTATTGAATATGAGTATGGATCTCTCTATAATATGGATGTTATTATAGGTATGAGAGTATGGGTATGGAACTTGTTCCTAAATATGAAACTTCTATACCCACATCTACCTCTATTGCATATGGCCATTTCTATTTGAGAGAATGTTTTGGGAAAATTGCCTTCTAAAACATTGTGATTTCTAGTCAATCTAAATCATTCATCATTGGGCTGCATGTGATGGTAGAAGTAATGTTAGGGTTTTTTTCCCTAAAAGGTAACCCTATTTTATGTATGAGGGAATTGTATTGCGGCTATGTATGTGAGTGAATATTGTATTCTGAGAGAAGAGACTATGATAAAATAAGAGGAAGTTGCAATAGGTGTGATATAGGTTGCATCTCTTCATTTATTGGATAATAATGTTAGGTATGTGTAATATTATTTGCGCAAATAGCTCTAATGCTCCCCTGCCCGGGGGTTCAGGAGCAACGCCCCCGAGAAAAAAAAAATCCTTGGGAAACGTGTCACATTTTTTTCCTCGTTTTTCATGTCCATTGTTGGGCGGTTTTTCGGCACATGGTTTTTGTCAATGATTTTCTATTTCCGATTAAGGAATTAGGGTTGTTGACTAATCCAGGTCAATGATTAGGGTTTTGGATGTCGTTGACTACTATATGTATATTGTATTGTAAACAATGTATCACCATGAATGAATATAGAATATGTTGGTTTTCCCAGTTTGGGTTTCCAAGGGAAAAAGCTCGGTGTAATGTGTGTATTTTTCATTGTATATTTTTTGTTATTTTATTGAAAATATGTTTGTAGTAAAATATTGTAAAAGGTTAAAATCTACATTTGGTATCAGAGCTTTGTTGGCTTCGGGGGGACAACTTTGTGGTCAAGGGTTTGGATCGGGACTATGATAAGCCTTGTTACAGTGGGAGATCTGTGGTATTGATTTTTCAGGTGAAAAGAACTGGAGAGCAGTTCCAAAATGGAGATCGAGAAGTTTAATGGGAAACGTTTTGAGTTGTGGAAGCTCAATATGGAAGATCTATTGGTGAACAGATATTAGTGGATCACGGTGGATCCAGAGACTGCACCTATAGGAACTTTAGCAGATGATTGAAAAAGTTGGATAGGAAGGTGAAGAGAAAAATCCAACTATGTCTCTCAAATTCAATATTATTGAATGTGTCAGAGGAAGCTATAGCCAAATATTTATGGGATAAGTTGGGGAAGTTGTATCAGTCTAAGTCCCTAGTAAATAAACTATTCCTGAGAAAGAAGTTGTATAACCTGAGGATGAGAGATAGAGACTCAGTGACAGAGCATTAGAACGCCTTCAATACTGTGGTAAGTCAGTTAGTATATGTTGGGATTAAAATTTTAGATGAAGATAAGTGTATGATTTTATTATGCTCTTTACCAAACTCGTGGGATAGTCTAGTTGTGGCCATAGGTAGTAATACAACTGCCTTGAATTTTGATGAAGTGGTCACATCCTTGTTGTCGAAGGATATGAGACAGAATAACATGGAAGGACATAGCACAGATGCATTATTTGCAAGAGGATGCTCCCAGGAAAAAGATAGATCTAAGTCCTCAAGTGAGAGATCTAAGTCTAAGGATAGATCTAAATCTCATGGAAAGTTTTTAAAAATATGTTGGAGATGTGGAAAATAACAGCACTACAATAAGTAGTGTAGATCCAAAGTTGGGAAAAAGAAGGGATCTGAAGAATCTCCTTCTACAGAAGAAAAGACCTCCAAGGAAGAAGGAGGGGATGTGTACTTGTCTTCTTCAAGCACACATGCATATCATGAGGCATGGTTGGTTGTATCAAGTGCATCCTTTCATATGACTCCCCACAAGGAGTGGTTCTGTGAATATGAAAGGTATGATGGAGGTAAAGTTTTCCTAGGTGATGACTCAACAACCAAAATCATAGGTCAAGGAAAATTCAAGTTGAGGCTCATAGATGGAAGGATTAAAACACTACCCAGTGTTCTTCACATCCTAGGATTGACCATAAATTTGATTTATGTAAGAAAAATGGACGATGTACTAGGGGTAAAACAACATTTGAAAAGGAAACCTACGGGATGGCTCGAGGAGCAATGGTGTTGTTGAAGGGAGTTTGGTTTGGAACTCTATATAATATGCAAGGAAGCATTATTAGTGATGGGTGTAATAGTTCCATTGTTCCTGATATTGGATTTGAAGAAGAGAGAACTCCTACAATCTCTGGAGAAAAGGTTATGTTGTGGCATCAAAGACTGGGGCATATCGGAGAGAAGGGTCTTCAACTACTACATGGTAAAGGTATGGTTGAAGGTATGCCTAACTGCTCTCTAGATTTTTATCTCTGTGAACATTGTGTATATGGAAAGAAGAATCGGGTAAGATTTCCCTCTAGTGCAACGAGGGACAAAGAAATTTTATAGCTAGTTCACAGTGATGTGTTTGGACCTGTGTCGATTTCATCATTGGAAAAATATGTGTACTATCTCTCATTTATAGATGACTTCTCGAGTAATACTTGGATATATTTCCTTAGGAAGAAATATGAAGTATTTGACAGGTTTAAAGAGTTTAAGGCTCTTGTTGAGAATCAAACAGAGAAAATAATTAAGGTGTTGAGGACAGATAATGGTGGAGAGTTCTGCGAGGATGAATTTGAAGAATTCTGTAAGAAGTGTGGTATAGCAAGGAAGAATACTACTCCATATACACCTTAGAAGAATGGAGTTGCAAAAGGGATGAACAAGACACTGATGGAAAAATCAAGGTGCATGCTCAGTGGTGTCAGGTTAAGGCAAGAATTATGGGCAGAGGCAGTGGGTATTGCATGTTACCTAGTCAACAAATCACCCTCATCAATGTTGGATGAAAAGACTCTACAAGAGGTATGGACTTGTAAGAAACCTTCTCTCGCACATCTCAATGAATTTGGCCGCGATGCATATGTTCATGTTCCAAAGGAAAACAGGGGAAAACTAGATAAGAAGGATGAAAAGTGTATCTTTATTGGGTATAAAGATGGTCTCAAAGGTTATAAGCTTTGGAACCTAAAAACTAAGAAGATTGTGTATAGTCGAGATTTGGTATTTAGAGAAATGAAGGATGTTTTTAAATAGGAATTCATACCAAGTAAGGAAGAACTAGAGAAAATAGAGTTTGATTTAAAGGATGATGAATCAGACTCTACATAAGAACATGAATTAGAAGAAGAAGATCCTCATACTCCAGTATTGAGGATATCGGTTCAAGAAATAAGGATACCAGAAAGGTATACTCCATCTGATTTCTGTTCAAATTTTGATTAGTCTATTACTGATGATAGTCCTAGAACTGTCAGGGAGGCAGTGGATTCAGAGGATGGAAAACTCTAGAAAAAGGCCATGGATGAAGAAATGGTAGCCTTGGATAAGAATGAGGCTTGGGATCTAGTGGAGTCGTCGGCTGGAAGAAATCACATTGGCAAAAAATGGGTATTTAAAAATAAATTGAATGTATAAGGAAAAGTGGAGAAATACAAAGCTCGGTTTGTAGCAAAGGGTTATTCCTAGGTTGAAGGAATTGATTTTAGTGAGATTTTTTCTCTTGTTTCCAAGTTAACTTCTATAATATTTATGTTATATGTTGTTGTTGCATTTGATTTTGAAGTAAAAAATATGGATGTGAAGACAACATTACGACATGGGGACATGAAAGAAGAAATCTATATGAAGCAGCCAGAAGGATTTGTTATGAAGGGAAAGAATGAGTTGGTATGCAAGCTAAAAAGTCTTTGTATGGTTTAAAACAATCACCAAGGATGTGGTATCAAAATTTGTTACTTATATGCTAGGACTTGGCTTCACAAGAAGAAAAGAGGATCATTTTGTGTATTTTAAATTAATTGGTGATCATTTGATTTATTTGGTCTTGTATGTGGATGACATGTTGTTGATAGGAAACAACAAGGAGATTGTCCAGGATGTGAAAAATCAATTGTCCTCTAAATTTGACATGAAGGATCTCGGTGCTACAAATTTTATTTTGGGCATGGAAATTAAAAGAGATCAGAAAAAAGAGGAAACTTTGGTTAAATCAGAGAAAATATGTCAAGACAATATTGCATAGGTTTAATATGCAAGAATGTAAACCGGTCAAGGTCCCTATTCATGTTGGTGTAAATTTTTATGTGGATCAGTGTCCCAACACACAGGAAAAGGAGGAGGACATGTCTCGTGTTCCATATGCGAGTGCAGTTTGTAGTTTGATGTATGCAATGGTATGTACTAGACTGGACATTGCACATGCAGTGGGAGTTTTGAGCAGGTATATGTCAAAACCAGGGAAGGAGCATTAGATAACAGTAAAAAGGGTTTCCAAGTATTTGTGTGGCAGTGCTATCTATGGATTGTGCTACCAAGGAAGACCAGGATTGGACAAAGTGTTGGATATACATGGCTTTGTGGATGCAGACTAGGTTGGAGATCTGGATCGTAGGAGACCTACAAGTGGGTATGTGTTTAACCTGTTTGGAGGAGAAATCGGTTGGATGAGAAAAAAACAGGTTGCAGTAGCACTTTCAACTACAAAATTTGAATACATGGCAACCACTCATGCAAGTAAGAAAGAAGTATGGTTACAAAGATTGTGTTCAGGTATTGAGTTGGTACAACCAGTTGTAAGTTTAGATTGTGACAGTGAGACTACAATTTTTTTGGCGAAGAATCTGGCTTATCATTCAAAGACAAGCATATTGATATTCAATATCACTTTGTGAGAGACATGGTTGCAAAAAATAAAGTGTTGTTGATGAAGGTGGACACTTTGAAGAATGTTGCAGATTCATTAACAAAATCTATGAGCACTGAGAAGTTCTCTTGGTGTAGAGGATCCATGGGCATTGATGCTCTGGATTGTTGACTATGAAACCCTGTAACCCTTTGCATGCAAAGAAAACAACAAGTGGGAGAATCTTGGGTATGTGTTATATTCTTTGCATGACTAGATGAATTTTTTTTCCTTGGGAAATCTGTCACTTTTTTTTGCCTCGTTTTTCATGTTGCCTTGATTTTCTTGTCCATTGTTGGCTGGTTTTTCGGCACATGGTTTTTGTCGATGGTTTTCTATTTCTGGTTAAGGTATTAGGGTTGTTGACTAATCCAGGTCATTGGTTTATGGTTTTGGATGTCGTTGGATCCTATATGTATATTGTATTGTAAACAATGTATCACCATGAATGAATATAAAATATGTTGGTTTTACCGGTTTGGGTTTCTAGGGAAAAAATATATGTGTAATGTGTGTATTTGCCATTGTATATTTTATGTTCTTTTATTGAAAATATGTTTGCAGTAAAATATTGTACAAGGTTAAAATTTACAAATAATAAAGGAAGGACTGGCAATTTCTCTATTGGGCGTAGCCCATATTGGGTGAACCACATATATTTGTGTCTCTATTGTATTGTGTATGTGTTTTTTTTCCACCTTTGTTTTAAATTATTTCTCTGTGATCTTATTATTTTTCTAATAATCGGTATGAGAGCGAAAAGTAATTCACAGGAAAAGAGGGTTCTTGGTTCGAGTGGGAGTAATGGCGGAAGATGGAAAGTTTAGGGTCAAGAAATTCAATGGCAAAAACTACCAGTTATGGAAGATGCAAATGGAATACTATCTATATCAAAAGGATCTTTTACTAGTGTTGGGTGGAAAATAAAAGCAGTCAATGAGCATGAAGGACAAAGAATGGGAGTTTCTTGATAGAAAGGAACTAGGAACGATATGGTTATGCCTAGAATCGTCAATGGCCTTCAACATTTCAAAACAAAAGACAACAAAGGATATGATGAAGGAATTGGATAAACTATATGAAAAACCCTCGTCCTCCAACAAGGTATTTCTAATGAAGCAATTATTTGATATGAAGATGTTAGAAGGTTGGTCTGTTGACAATCATTTAAATGAATTTAATATGGTTACTAATAAGTTAATTTATGTAGGAGTGAACTTTGATGATAAGGTTAGGGATCTTTTAGTATTTTTCTCATTGCCAGAAAGCTAGAACAGTTTGGTCATGGTTGTAAGTAATTCTTTGTTTGGTTCAAACACTCTTAAATTTGATGATGTTGTTGGTGTTATCCTTAATGGGGAAATGCGACGGAATAGCACAGGTGAGACATCAAGTAATGTATTGACCGTGGAGAACAAGGAAGATAAAGGGAAAGAGGAAATATCCTAGGAAACTATGGGAAGTCTAGGAAGGGCATATCTAAATCCAAACTAGAAAATATCGAGTGTTGGAATTGTGGGAACAAAGGACATCTGAAGAAAGACTGTGAATCTCCACAAAAACAAGGAGATGGACATTAGGAAAAAAATCAGGAAGCAAATATAGCAGGTGATGTGTTACAAGATGATTTGATTATTTCTATAGATAATATTACTAATTCTTAGGTATTAGATTCAGGGGCTTCATTTCATGCCACACCCCATAGGAAATATTTTCAAGATTACGTTCAAAGTTATTTTGGACAAGTTTATTTGGGTGATGATGAACCATGTAAAATTGTTGGAATGGTTAAGGTACAAATAAATTTAAAGAATGGGAACCAGTGGTTGTTGAAATAGGTGAGACATGTTCCATATTTGAGACGAAATCTAATTTCAACAGGGCAATTGGGAAGTGAAGGTTGTATGTCTAAATTTATAGAAAAAACATGGAAGGTCATTAAAGGATCACTAGTAATAGAAAAAGGAGAGAAGATAGGTACATTGTATTTATGTACTGGTAATGTTGACTCTTCTATCTCTTTAGCTTCTACAGGAGTGGATACAACATGGTGGCATCATAGGCTTGGACACATGAGTGAGAAGGGGATGCATATACTCCACAAAAGGTATTTGTTGCTAGATCTTAAACAAATTGATTTGGATTTATGTGAGCATTGTGTTTATGGAAAACAAAAGAGAGTCATATTTCTCAAAGTCGAGAAAGAAAAGAAGAGTAAAAAGTTAGAGCTTTTGCATACAAATGTATGGGGACCAACTCAGGTATCATCTATTGGTGGATCTCATTATTATGTTACTTTTATTGATGATGCAACTAGGAAAACTTGGGTTTATTGCATTCGGAAAAAATTTAATGTTTTTGAATTTTTAACAAATGGAAAGCTTTGGTTGAGAATGAGATAGGAAAAAGGTTGAAGTGTCTCAGATCAAATAATGGAGGTGAATATTGTAGCAAACAATTTGATAATTATTGTTCATACCATGGGATTCATGGAGAAAAGACTGTTCCAAGAATACCACAAGAAAATGGTGTGTCAAAAAGGATGAACGGGACAATCATGGAATGTGCAAGGAGTATGAGATTGCATGCAGGGTTGCCCTTACATGTTTGGGAAGATGTTGTAGATATTGTTTTTTACTTAAAAAACAAAATGTCTTAAAGCTCCTTGGATGGTGGAATTCCAAAGGAAGCATGGACATGTAAAAAGTTAAACTACTCATTTTTGAAGACTTTCGGTTTTGAAGCATTTTTCCATATTGATAAAGAAAATAGAACAAAGCTTGAGTAAAAGTCCAAGAAGTGTACCTTAATTGGATACAATGTTAATGATTTTGGTTATCTCTTATGGGATTATGAAAATCAAAAAATCATTAGGAATAGAGATGTGGTATTCAATGAAAATTTCGTGTACAAAGATCAGTTGTAGGGAAAGAAACAAGAAAAGGTAAATACAGAATACATAGTGTTTGATGAAATCAAAGAAAATGAAATTCCAAAGGTACCAAAAAATCAAAATGTACAACAACAAGAACAATAGGTACCTCAAACTTCTGCAAGTGTTGTTAGAATATCTACTACGTTAAGTAGAGCCCCTGAACGATACTCTCCTGCACTGTATTATTTATTGTTGACTGATTCTAGTGAACCAATATGTTATGAAGAGACAATGCAGATAGACACTAAACAAAAGTGGGAGCAAGGAATGAAAGAGGAAATGAACTCCTTGATAAATAAGAAGAATTGGGACTTGGTTCAATTGCATGCAGGAAAAAGAGCATCGCAAAATAAATGGGTTTAGAAGTTGAATGAAGAATATGGAGGCAAAAAAAGTACAAGACCAGACATGTTGTAAAGGGATTTCCACAGAAGAAAGGCATAGATTTTGATGAAATATTTTTTCATGTTGTTCAAATGACTTCAATTGGGACTATTTTAAGTCTCGTGGCAATAAACTATTTGCATCTTGAATAGTTAGATGTAAAAAATGTTTCTATGCATGGGGATTTGGAGGAAGAGATTTATATGCAACAACCACAGAACTATGAAGTCAAAGAGAAGGAGAATTTCGTATGCATGTTGAAGAAGAGCTCGTATGGCCTAAGTCAATCTCTAAGGCAGTGGTATTTGAAGTTCGGCAAGTTTATGACAAAACAAAGTTATGTAGATGACATGCTTGTTGGAGGATCTAACATGCAGGATATAAATGTGCTCAAAAAGAAATTATTTAATTCATTTGCAATGAAGGATTTGGGTGCTACAAAGAAAATCCTAGGTATGAGAATAACAAGAGACAAGAAAAATCACAAATTGACATTGTTTGAGGAAAAGTACATAGAGAGGGTGTTGGAGAGGTTTAGAATATTAAATGAAAAACCTGTTAGTACACCTTTGGCCAGCCATTTCAAATTAACCAAGGAAATGTGTCCCAAGACACAGGAGCAGATAAAATACATGTCTAGGGTCCTTTATTCATCAGCAAATGGTAGCTTGATGTATGTGATGGTGTGCATAAGACCAGATATTGCACAGGCAATGGGAGTTGTGAGAACGCATATGAACAATATAGGTAAAGAACATTGGGATACATTAAAGTGCATTCTCGGGTATTTGAGAGGTACTACTACTCATGCATTATGTTTTGGAGGTTCAAACACTATTCTACAAGGATATGTTAACTCAAATATGGCAGGTGATAAAGATAGCATGAGGAGCACCACAAGTATGTTTTTACTATAGGTGGAACAACAATAAGTTGGATTTGAAAACTACAAAAGGTTGTTGCAATTTCAACAATGGAAGTAGAGTTTGTTTCTACAGAGGCTATTAAAGAGATGATTTGGTTACAGAGGTTTATGGAGGAATTGGGAAAGTAGTAGGAGAATAGCAAGTTGTATTGCGACAACTAGAGTGTCATTCATCTTGAAAAGAACTCAGTATTCCATTATAATAATAAACATATACATCTCAGGTACCATTTCATATGATTTGTTTTAGAAGATGGATAATTGAAGTTGGAAAAGATACATACTAGCCAGAATCTTGTAGACCTATTAACATAGGTAGTAACTAGGGAGAAATTGAGTTCTTTCTCATGTTCAATTGGCCTTCAAGAATGAAGGTGAATATGAGAAACTTGCCATGTCCAAGGTGGATCATAGTCCAAAGGTACAACAACAGTGGATTTTTTGTGATCAATCTCCAAGTGGGAGATTGTTGGTTGTGGAGCCTTATTATCTTCTTGATTCAGAGGTCTTGTTTCAATCGTGTTCGGATCCAAATTCTTGATGAGGAGGTGTGGGGAGGATTTTCCCCCAACATTTGTTGCCAGGGGGGTAGAGACACTTTATAGAGCCCCCTCTAGCGGGGGTTTGGGGGAAACACCCCCAAAGACAATTTTTTGGGAAAATTGTATTGTAAAATATTAAAATTTCATAGTCATTTTGAACTGTTCATCATTAGGTTGTAGATTTGACAATAGAAATTATGTTAGTTTTTTTTTTCCCTAGAAGGAAACCCTCTTTTATGTATGAGGGAATTGTATTGTGGCTATGTATGTGAGTGAATATAGTATTATGAGAGAAGAGACTATGAGAAAAGAATAAGATGTTACAACGGGTGTGTTGTAGGTTGTATCCCTTCATCTACTAGATAATAATAAAGGAATGACTGACAATTTCTTTGGTGGATGTAGTCCATATTGGGTGAACCACATATATATGTGTCTCTATTGTATTGTGTATCTTTTGTGTTTTATTTACGCCTATGTTTTATATTATTTCTCTGCGATATTCTTTTTTTTTTAACAAAAACACCATTGAATTCAAACATTATTATTTTTTTCCACTTATTTTGGCTACAAAACCAAACCATTTTATACATGCTACAAAAATTATTAAGACAAATATTTTGTTGAAGAAAAACACTTACTTTGAGAATTTTTTTATAATATTTATAGGTTAGCCATTTCTCTTTGGTAGTGTCTTCATATAATTTGATGCAAAAAATGTTAAACCTTGAATTAATTACGAATTATACTTCTTTAATCAAATTCTATTATTAAACACATATGTAATGTTTCATTAATATTGAAAGAAAAACAACAGTAGTTCAAAGTTTAAAGAGAACTAAAAAGAAGACCTTTAACATTGTGAGCATTGCTTTGGATATTGCATTTGTTATTATTATCTTTCCCTATAATAAACATATGAAATGTTAAGAAGTATGACTGGGAATAAAATTTTAAAAATAACAAGAGAAAAACATGACAAGTTATAATCCCCTAGATGGAGTAAAGGCCACTATATGCTACCAACTATCACCCATTTTTGCCACCACATTGCAAAAAATTATGGTGCAAGGTAGGAAGACCATGTACAAAGAGGAATGAAAAATATGCCTCTGAAGCGTATTTCACTCATATGTCAGACAAGGGGGAAATGGGGCAAGGAGTTTGAAGCTTATGGAGATTGACATTGCAATTATGAATATTGTACATAGGGAGGGTTATTTTCCCTGAGAATGACAATAGGATGGTTTATTATAGTGAATTTACCTCTTATGATAGCTCACCCTAACCGTATAATGGCCTCTTTGGTGGCATCAGGATTGTACAACAAGAAGAAAGGAGTGAAGGAAGTGAAATAGGAAATCATGGAGTATAAGGTTTTCATTTTGATATATGAGGTAAAATAGAGCTAGCCATAGGAAGGAGGTCATGTCTCTAGTAGGGATGAAGAGACCAGCACAACAAAGGGGAAAAAATGAGTTCCACTAGCCCACCAAGGTCATCCTTCAATTTGGAAGTCACAACAAAAGCCACACAGATGTTCATCTAGACCAACAAGGAAGAAAATTGAGGTACGTAGAATAGCAAGGAGATTTAATGGAAGACACAAAGTTACCACAATCCATCAATTGTAGAATATGGAAGACAAAGTGAGACACAAGAGAGGAGCTACCTGAAGCTCCAAAATTAATGAGGAGTTAGCCACCATTATCCTTGACAGAAGCTTCTCTAGAAGTAGGAATATCAGGTATTCCTAAAATTTGGATTTGTATTGGAATACCAAGGAACTCATTGCCCATCATATGGACTATCTTAAGGTAGTTATCACTCAAACGTTGCAACAAATCAAGGAGGAGCTAGATCAATTGAATGAAAAATATCAGTTTATGTTCCAAGCCCTTCAAGGCTCATATATGGCTTCAAAGGAGGAAGAAAAACAAGAGTGAGAAGAACTACCATTTGGGTTCAAATGACAACATCCCATTTCATTGGATGAGTATGCAACCTAGACAATAGAAGCTCGGGCCTAGTCCCCCATCTACCCTTACATTCTCTATGTTTTTCATTAATTATCATATAGGCGACATTTCAATCTCTTCTCAAACTGCTCCTTTTTTATATAGTAGAAGTTATAGACCGCAGGCCTAGACATGGATTACTCTATTATTACAATTTCCACTTATGATTTAAAGGATAGAGGCCTAAATGCATGCAAGTAGTCTCCATTTTTTTTGGAATTGCATAAGCATGTTGCTTGTTATGACAAATTTGTTGGGTTGTTATATTATTTGCAGTGAAAGTCTAATCAAGGGGAATCGAATGACTATTGAAGTCGAGGTGGATCAACAACAGGTCGAGGATTGAGGTAGATCGACAACAAGTCGAAGGTCAAGGTTAATTGATCGGGTAAAGTCGAAGTCGAAGGTGTAGTTGGTTCGACGTGGTAAAGGCATCGAAATCAAGTTGAATAGGTCAACCAACAAGAGGTTCACATGTGGGCATGTGGCGCCCGAATGAAGGTCGACTGGTAGTTGACTAGTAATCTGGATTGGAGTTGACTATAACATAATCCACATATTTGTGAGATTTGTATCCCATGATCTGCATGGATCTGTAACCGTTTTTGGGCACCAAGTCTTTAGGGTTTTGCATGTTGTAAAGCCTATAAAGAGGTGTGTTGTAAGGATGTAAAGGTTAATGATAATCAATGAATCGTAAGATGTACAGTCTTTAGAGAAATATTTATATGAAGGTTGTTGATCATGCAGATGTAAATCGGATTGGCTACAGGGTTGTTCTTGCGCAAGAAGGAGGGTATGATATCGATTGTGTCTTAGGTGTGGACCAAGGTTAGACATGTAACATTTTATTCAGATTGAATAAAACAGCAAGAGAGCAAAATGTTGGTTTTCCCGGTTTGGGTTTCTAGGGTAAAATATATGTGTACTGTGTGATTTCTTTTTCATTTACGTTCTCAATTAAATTCTTCTCCTCTTCTGTTAGGTTTAGTGTGGAAGTGCATCTCATTTCTTGATAAAAGTAGGGGTTTTAGGTTGATACATTTCACTTGGAATCCATTACCAAGTATGAAATTAATTTTTTTGCCACCTCTAATATAAAGGAATTCCCAAAGTTGTTTATAAAAAAAACATGACAAGTTATAAGTACCTAATGTAATAATGTATTCATAGTTATATCTTTGCACAAGATCTTGTTTTGAATTATAGCTTTGTGGCATATTTTTTTATTATTGTATTCATTCTCCTTGTTTGTATTTATAATTATCATATTAAATGTTATGAATCATGACAATGAATACGATTTAAAACAAAAACAAGAGAAACAACAAGACAAATATAGTATTTGATATGATATTGTGTTCTGCCAATTGGCTTTCCATCTTCAACATTTCATGCACATTGTCATGATTAATATCTTTGTTCTTATTAATGTCTTTGTTCTTATATTTTTCTATAACCAACATTCCATGCATATTGTCATAATTAATGTCTTTTTTACTATATTTCCCTATATTAAACTTTTAAAATGCTATGAACTGTGATAATTAAATAAATATAAAAAATTACAGGAGAAAGAACAAGACAAGTTAAGTACCTGATATTTTATATTTTTCTCCTTGTTGTATTTACATTTCCAAACTTTGTTCAACATTGTGCACACTATATTGATTACTGTTTTGTTGCACATTGTCACCATTATGTGCTTTATTAGCTCTATTATTGGTTGTTTTAGTATCTATTATTGGTTATTTTAGTAAAAAACTTGTTAATTAGAAATTATTAACAACATATAATCCAAAGAATTATTAGAGCAACAACAAAACAAGTACAATACCCAAATTTTCCAGCAAGTTATCATATTTTGGGTTTGACAATTGATAGGATTTGTGATTATGCCACATGGTTGTCCTTTTTGAATTTATTTGTATAATGCATGCAAACATTCTTCCATATGTACAACAAGCCTTCTATAATTTCTCTCCACATAAAGAGAAATAACCACATTCACATCACTACGTAATTGATGCCTTTCTAATAAATCTCTCTCAATAAATCTCTCTCATCTTCATCAAAGTTGTCTCTAAAGTATGAGAATTTTAAGACCTCAAAATCTTCTAATTCTAAAGTATAGAAATGTATAGTCAAAATTATATCATATGTATAACTTTTTTTGGTTTGATATTCATAAATACAAAAGTCATTTTATAGTTAAACTCGGAGTTATTTATTATACACTCAGAACCTTGAGGTATATCATTATTGGACCAAAGGTTTATTAAGAGAACTATAGTACACTCTTTCAAATACTTTTTGTTTAGAAATTAAAACAATTCAATATAATGATTCTTGAGGAATGATTCTTGTTTTAGATTCCATCTATCCAACAAAACTAGGTCATTGCAAAATATTGGTTATAGCCAAGAGGGAAAATAGTTCAAAAGTGTTGACTGGAAATCATGGCTCCCAGGATTATAAACAAATTCAAAAGTTTCTTCATCTGGTTGAATATTTGTCGATTCAAGTATCATTTTGTCAAGGACCACACATACTTGTGGAGAAAGGGTCTATATTTTTGTAATTCTTGATTCTTTTACATAGTTAGACCCTACTACGATGTTACAAAAGTTAGAGAATATGATATCATTAATGTCATAGTGCATGAGAATATTAAATGCGGTAAGAGTCTTCTCATTCGATTTCTCATCATTACTCTAGCCATATGTAAACATTGCCTTCAATATTGTTTTATTGGTTTGCAATGTAGAACAATAATATTTTAGTTTTTTTACATTGGTTGGGTGGTTTGGTAGAATAGAGAACCAAATGGCTCCATCCAATATATTTTCTACTACACCAGCAATTTCTTCATGGTTAGTCCCTAAAGGGATGGAGAGAATTAGCTATCAAACTTCTTAGACTATTTGTCTTGTAGTTCTCATCTTTAGGTTGAAGTGTTCTGGGAATCGTTTAATGTGTCTAGTTTGCAACCATAAAAAAATGTCCCATTTATCTTAAGTAGGATCATCAAGATATAAGAGAATATTTTTATCGGTAATGTTAATAATTGGAAAATTGAAGGAGCACAACATTCTATCATTAATATTTTATTGAAAATAATAATTATAAACCAATCAACCATTAAGAATACATTGTAAATATGAAAATATGTGAATTATATCATCAACTTACACAAGTAATGATATTTAAGCATATTGGTTAGTAGTATATATTAAAATAATATTGCTCGTCTTAAACTATCTTAGTTGATCAAACACTATTTTTCTTTAATTTATCATTGACAATTAAGAAATACCTTGCATAATGTAGAAAATCAATGAATGAAGTTTTTTAGAAAACATTTGTTTCCAAATTTAATTGACAACCAATATGAATCACTTAATTAAATCACTTAACTAGGGGCAATAGATGGATCTAAGAATTGAGTATTGCATTATTTATAATTCTGATTTTCCTCCATAGATACATTACATTTTGTATTTACTAAAATTTATTTCATTGCTTGAAGAGAGTGTTGACCATTAACTATACAAAAGATGACTTTATTAGCAGAAGATCAATCTCATGTACAATTTTTATGAGGTTTTCCACTGGATTAGTCTATGTGGTATTGAATGGAGTGAGAAGTGCATAAGATAATGATGTTTGAAATTTATTTAGGAATGATTTCAATAATACTTGAAAATTTAAATGATCCATTCTGTGATCTCAATTTATACAATTTGGGGACTTTTGTACATCTTTGAGCATCCATTTTTGCTAAAGGAGCTTGAAAATAAATAATTATCCTTGAAATATTCATGGATTTATTCACATTGGTTTGAAAGTTTCGATGTCTAAGATCAAGATTTCTTATATTTTCCAAGTTTCTTTATGGGTTTTAAATATTTTCTTGCAATGCTTTCTTCCATCTTTATTAAATATACCCTCCGTAAAGCATGTAATTGAGAATTGAGCTTGTCATCTAGTATTTTATTAGGTAGTTTAGCTTTTTGTTGCAATACATAGTCATTAATGATGTTTTCTTAATTCTTGCATATTATTATTTCAAAGAAATAGTAATACTTTCTAGAAGATCTATGCAGCTTTGTAAACTAGATTTTATAAAGCTCTCAAAATAATTTAACTTAAACCATGAATTTCTTATTGACTCTCGCAAATCCTTACTTGACACTTCAATCAAACTTGACTTTAAAATATGAAATTCACTTTACAAATTACTAATTTCACCTAATATTTCTTAATAACTTCCAATTAAAAGTCAACACAACTCTCATCATGAGACTAGCAATTAACAATTGTTCCTAACATTTTTGGATATTTTCCATCTTATCCAAATAGATACATATCTTGAAAAAACTTTGTGGGGGTTTATATTTGACATATTGATCCATATTTTAAAGGGATTGAAATGAAATGTGCACTGAAATATAGTAGAGAGCATAGTAATACAGGTGAAAACCCAACTTCTTTTAATGAATAAAATAATAGAATAATTTAGAACACAAATTGTCTAGAATAGTGGTAGATTATCTCTAGAGAGAGAGAGAGAGAGAGAGATGGTGGCTATGCTCATTCACAAAAGATAATACAAGAGGCCAAAAGGATGGCCTTTTATCATAAAGCAAGAACCCTAAAGATCTAAATTCCTAAACCTAGGAGGTGAAGCGCCAAAAGATGTTTTTGAAATGCCAAAAGGTATTTTTGGGCATTAGTTTCTACATCAACTTTCCAGGGGCACAACTTTCACATACAATATTCAATTGGCACACATGGTAGATCATTGGAAATATCTAACTGGGGACTACAATATTGCAACATGAAATCGATTTACCAAAGTTTAAACTAGGCCCTAAAATTTCTTCCAAAACATCGTTTAGGGCCTTAAAATGCCCCAAAAGTTTATGACCCAGAAACTCCCAAATAATCATAACAAAATTGCCAATATGGAGAACCGTGTTGAATCAGTGGAAGAGGTGGGTGGCCACCAATATCCACCTGGATCATTCCTCCCCCCTTAAGAAGCAATGGTCCCCATTGCATCAAGTTCCCATGGTAGATGGGGAAACTTTTGTTGAATTTGAATCTTGGTGAGCCATTTTCCTTGTTGAAGAAGTTATCATGCTTTGACAACTGATAGAGTTGTATGTTCTATTGGTTGGTTCCCTTTGACTTGGTTTCCATGATCCAATCCACTATATCCTACTCAAGGTAGTCGAGATTGAGCTCTATAAGAGCCAATTGCTCTACCACCTCATGTGGGAAATATGGTCGAAGCATCTCCACATTAAATACTAGATGTAAGCCAAGGAAAGGAGGAAAACTCAATTTGAAAGCATTTTCACCCACAAACTTTTTGATGGTGTAAGGCCCATATCGGAGTAGTTTGAGCTTAATATGGGGGCTTGTGAGACTCTCTTTCTACAAATGCAACCAGACCTTGTCACCAACCTGAAACTTGTGTGGAACCCGTTGTTTGTCATGTTGTCGCTTGTACTTGGCATTGGCCTTCTATAATATATCATGAACCTATTTTTGGAGGTGATGGATCCATTCGACTAATTTGGATGCTTTTTCTACCTCGGTTTGAGCATGGGAGGACTATGTCGGTGAAGATTGAATGGGAAGAGCTACATCAATGGGGGACAATGGTTGGAATCCCAAGCACGCTTGAAAATAAATATTTGGAGGGATCTATTATAGCTATGTTGAGCATATGGAAGGCTCTCATCCCATGTACATGGATGCTTGGATTTATGCATGCGTAGGATATGCACAATCATCCAATTGACCACTTTTGTTTCCCATATGTTTGGGGGTGAAAGGAAATTGATTTCGTCAACTTGGTGTCCATCAAAGAGCATAGGCTACACTAGAAGGTACGAAGTAACATGTTGTCTCTATCTAAAATAGCATTCTGTGGTAGCCCAAAATGAACCCAAACATGCTCAAAGAAGAGCCTAGCAGTGGCCTCAGCTATGATACTATTTTTACGTGGGGCCAAAATGACCATCTTAGAGAACTAATCGACGACGATAAATACACAATCGTGACATGTTTGATGGAGGGAAAACCTAACATGTAATCCATGGAGATTGAATCTTGGGGCTTGTCTGGGGTAGGGAGAGGAGTATATATCCCTTGCTTCTTGATGGATGGTTTAGTGATGGTATAGGTAATGCACAACCTAAATGCTAATTGACGTCCTGTCGAAGCTTTGGCTAGTAGAAATACTTTTGAAGTATTGCTACTATCTTCTCCACACTTAAGTGCCCTGTCACCCAACTGTAATTTTCCTCCCAAATTATCTTTGCATGCTCGCTTGAAGGAACACAAAGATGACCCAAATAGCACAAGAGCGCATCCTGGATGTGGAAGTCTAGGACTTGTTTTCCTACACTCAGTTCTAATAAGTAGTAGTGAAGTTAGAGTCAATATTGTACAATTGTGGCCATGTAGAGGTCTCATTCCCACAAGAGTTAAGAACTATGGTCAACGCCACAACTAGGGGTTAATTGAGGCAGTATGCAACATGGTTGGAGTTTTCTTTCTTATACTTAATGTTTAAGTAGAATTGTTGTATGTATGTGGACCACTTATGATGGTGTTCACTCTGCAACTTTCCTTATGTATGCATGAATTGCAAAGGCTTGTGATCATTGTGGATGATCATTTCCTTTCCCAAAATATATTGATTCTACACAATCGAGTACATCTCCTTATCATAGGTAGGATACTTACAAACAAAATCAGAGACCGTCTCACCCTGATATGACATTGAATGTCCTTGTTGAGTAAGGACTACATTGATAGAATAGTCAAAGGCATTTGTTTCACTATCAAATATCTATTGGAGGTCTAGAAACGTGAGGATTGGTGTGGGGTGGAGGTGGTGTTTTCGATAGTGGAATTATTTCTACTGTGATTTATACCAGGAAAACTTGGCTTTAGCTACACCTTTGGTCACTTGACTTAGGGGCCAAGCGATATGAGAGAACCCCAGTATGAACCTATGGTAGAATTTGGCAAGGCCCAAGAAGTTACGGAGCTTTGTTAGAGTCCTTAGGGATGGTCAAGAAGTTATTCATTGGATCTTGGTTGGGTCCACATGCAGCCCGTGTTCATCCATTATGTATCCCGAGTATTGAATTCTCTGTATGCCAAATGAGAATTTCTCCAGATTGGTGTATAACTTGTGTTGTCGCATGGTGCTTAAGACCTGTTGAATGTGTTGCAAATGTTATGCCCAGGTCTGACCGAAGATGAGGATGTCATCCAAATATATGATGAAATAGGTTTTTTTGAATGGCCGCAAGATACCATCCATCATCCTCACAAATTTACTTGGAGCATTAGTTAAGCCAAAATGCATGACCGACCACTCAAAAATGTCTTCTTTATATTTGAAGGCTTTCTTCCATACTTTAGTTTGTTCTATGGGAACTTGGTGGTAGCTTGAATTCAAATAAATATTACTAAAGAACTTGACACCCTTAAGTTGATCAAGAATATTTTCAGTCTGAGGGATCAAGTATCAGTTCTTGAAAATGATTTAGTTCATGGATATATAATCAATACAGAGTTTCCATGTGCCATCCTTCTTTTGCACCAATACAATTGGGCTCCCACAAGGTGGGGATATCAATCGAATGTGGCCCTTTTGGATGAGCTCATGAATCTGACACTTTATTTCCTCGATATTTAGGAGTGAGAATATGTACATGGGACCATTGGTTAAGGAAGCATCGGGTTCAAGTCAATGGGATGTTTGACCTAGTAGAGCAGAGACACCCTTATAGGTGAGGAAAATGTGTCTATGTATTCCTCTATAAACTTGTCCATGTGATTTTGTAGTGTAGAGAGATCATGTGTTGACGTTGTCATGGTTGTTGTGACTTTTCATTCACCTTCTAAACGAACCATGAAGAGGACAAACTTTGTAGTATGAGATATTACCTTTCAACATTATTTTGCTAAGATCAATGAAATTGCAATAGTCGGAACTACCTCTGGTACCCTGTAGGGATGACCTCCCAAAGAAATAATGAAACTATGGGGTTGGGACTCATAAACATCGTAATGTTTCCACATAAAATATTTTCCTAAAAGAACATCACAAACTTTCAGTGGGGAAACATCACATGGTACCTCATCTTTGAAGGGCTTGAAGCCATAAGATATGCGACATTATTGGATGACGTGAAGGTCTTGTCTCTGGATCAACCAACCGATGGTGTATGGTTGGGGATGTAGTGTTGTTGGAAGCTTCAATATCTTTATGCCCTCGATTGAGATCAGATTCTCCTAGCTCCCGCTATGAAATATAGTGGTGTCCCCTTCACCCACATATGTGAATGGAAGAGGCACTCCCCTTCCTACAGATTCTTTAACTTGTTTGGTTGGATATTTATGGTTGTAATGGAAGCATTGGGTTCTTCATAATTGATCTTCTTCCCCTTATCTTGTGAATCAAAGTCTGATTCAGGGTCCAACTCTTTTTCCTTAATCTTAGCCAACAATGATTTTTTCTAGTGGCATTAATCAATGTTGTGTCAGGGGTTTTTGTAAAACTGATAGCACTTCCCAGTGTCCTTCTTCAACTTATCATTGCCCTTATTTGTCTATGGCTTGGATTGGTTGTATTGATTTTTTCTCTCCCTAATATGGCCATTGTGTTGTGAGTTAGGTCCACCTTTACCATACTTCTATTGTGGCATATTTACATACCCAAACTCCTTCTTATTCCACTGCTTAAATTTCTGCTCGATTTTAACATTATATCGATAAGTGGTTCTCAGTGGGGATATGTCCAATAAATCCATATCTTCTTGGGTGTACCAGTGTAGTCCATTTCGGTACTTCAAAACATATGATTCTTGAAGTCTTTGATACCTAGCTTTGAGTGCAAGGTATGGAAGATATTGATGTACTCTGACACTCTCTAGTCTCTCTCCTAGTGCAGAGTTGTCCATCTCATGTATTGGTCATCATAGCTTCCAATAGGGTATAATTCCTCCTTGAGGGACTTAACAAAGGCCACCCAAGTGGGTCCTATCTTTATTACTATAGACTCATCTTTGTTATGTCTCTCTCAATAACCTTTCCACCAGTCTTTGACATGGGGAAGGGCTTTAAGGAGAGTGAAGGTGATCTTTTCAGTGTTGGAATAATTTTGAACAGAGTAATAACCCTATAACAAATTTAACCATTTCTATAAAGCATATGCATATATCTGGCCTTCAAATAAATGGATATCAAAGTTAACTAATACCTTTAAGGGTGTTGCACCTACAAAAGGGTTGTGTGTTGAAGGTGCCTCGCCCCCTGTTGACATTCATTGAAGGATCTAGGACAATGTGTCCATCATCTCATTCCTATATCACACGAGGGATTCCTTAAGCAACATACTAATAAAATCTCTTGATCCTATATCTAGATTTTCCCCTACCACTGGAGGTTGCTTGGACTAGTCAAAGTGATCATCTTCTAGTGAAAATAGCTCAAGACCCAACTCGTTATACCTTGATCTTGTTGGGGACATGCACCAATAAAATAAACAAGGAGAAAATTTATTTGATACCATGGATATGGATTGTATAGGGAATGAGATGAAACACACATTGAAATATAGCATAGAGAATAGTAATACAATGAAAACCCAACCTCTATTAATGAATAAAATAATGGAATACTATAGAACACAAAATGGCTATAATTGTGGTAGCTTATGTCTGAAGAGAGAAAAATGGAGCTTATGTTCAATAATGAAAGATAATATAAGAGGTAAAAAGGATGGCCTTTAACATAAAACATGAACCCAAAAGTTACAAAACCCTAAACCTATGAGGTGAAGTGCCAAAAGGTATTTTTTGGTGTTACTTTCTACATAAACCTTCCAAGGGCACAACTTTTGCATACAATGTTTGTTTTTCGTGCATAGTAGCTTGTTGGAAAGCTCTAACTTAGGACTAAAATATTGCAGTATGGCCTTATTTTTGTAAAACTAAACCCAAGCCCTAAAATTTCCCCCAAAACATCATTTAGGGCCTTAAAACGTCCCCAGAAGTTTAGGACCCAGAAAATCATAACAAAATTGCCAAGATGGAGAATTGTGTTGAGTCAATGGAAGAGGTGGGAGACCATTGATATCCACCTAAATCACATACCAATATTCCACAAACTCATATTTATTAAATGTTTATAATCATTGTCAACAATATAAATTGTTATTGAAATTGTTATTTGAGTTGAACGACATTTTTGTTTCTTTGATGGTGGTAGTGGGATTTTACTTAATTTGTAGTCCATTGATAATAAAAACAATAACAAGAAAATATTACTATAATTTGAAATGAAATTAGAATTACAAATATTATCAAGTAACTTTCTATTAAATTTTTGAAGGACCATATGTTGTAAGATTGGTTGTTTTCATTGATGTCAACCCTAATCATTGGTTTTGGACCGGAAGATTAATGAAGGTATTTGGACATGAAGGACAATACACATGTAGATACAACACCCATGGATGGATAGTATACATCACTTTTTTCCGGTGGTATGTGGCACGTCACGTGGATCCTCATGGTTGAGGAGAGATGAATTTTTGAAGATGACAAAGTGAATTAAAAAAGGAAGTACAGGTCGGCCCTAAAGATAATTAAAGAAAAGAATTACAAAATAAGAAAATGTCAGGTCGGCCCTAATGTTAAAAGGAAGTGACATAAAAGGTATAAATACATATCATTATACATTCATTTTACACACAACTCGAATTTCAGAGGTAATCAGAAGTAAAGAAGGTTGGATTTCAAGGGAGGATGAAGTATTTTGGTGATATGTTCTAAGGTATGTTATTTATAGGTCATCTTACCATTTTCGCTATAACTTTTTTTCTAGAATGATTCAGATGGTGAAATTGATATGGTATTGATAATACATATCAAGGTACTTGTGGTAAAAAATTCATCTCTTTATTCATTACAATTTTTTATATACACTCTATGGAAGATAGGGTTTTTTACTAGTCCTGAAGCTATTCAATAAACATGTGTTCCATGTAAAATAGTCATAACTTATTCATAGAGAATCCAAATGAAGTGAGACCAATTTCATTGGAAATAGTACAGATTTTAGTTTCATGTGTGTGAGTTTCAGAATTTGATGTTAAATATTGAGCATGGGGCATTATGTACAAGTTCGCTCTCCTGAATAAACCAGAATTGAATAAAGTCTATCATTCTCTCTATAACTTCTTTTTGGGGAGGATTCAAGGAGTGAAACTTGGAGGAGTTTCAGATAATACATTGTGTAATATTATCTACAAGATCAGAGTATTCCAAGAATTGAATAATTATAGAAGTTGAAGAAGTCTCAGGAAGCATTATCAGGATCTATGTGATGGATGGTTGATGATGAGTATTTAATGTAAAGTTTTATTATCTCTCATATATTATTGGGTGGAAGGAAGGGGAAAGGATGAAGAGGTCAACCCTCTCTTGATATTGGAGGATTGTATCTTCCTCTTGGAGGTTTATCCCTCCATTTATGTTTGGAAATTGCAGCTACCTTTGGAAGTCATTACTTCCCTTGAGCAATAACTATTGATTATTTATCATATATTGTGCATGGTGTATTGTGGTGTATTGGTGTAACTCTTATACTATTGTTCATTGATCATTGGATATAATTGAATGGTTTAAGTATAAGTTGAAAAGGTTTTTAAATTTTACTTGATATTGATTCACCCCCCTCTTAGTATCAACAATTGGTATCAGAGCGGGTTACCTTCAGTACAGTTTAACCATTGGAAGGAAGATCCTAAGAAAAAATGGAAGACAACATTCCAAATGGGATTCCACCATTTTATGGAAGCAATTTTGAATATTGGAGTAATAGAATGGAAACTTACTTGAAAACTTTTGGGGCAGATGTTTGGTTCTCAATTGCTTCGGGATACAATGCTTTGAAGAAACCAAAGACTGCATCTCAGAAGGAAGCAAAAAGGAACAACAAATTGGCAATAGATACCATCCTGGATGGATTGACAAATTCAGTGAAATCCAAGGTGGGATCATGTGCATCATCAAAAGAGATTTGGAACAATCTACAAGACATTTATGCAAGGGAAGAAGCAAAAAAATTTGAAGCAAATTACAACATATCATATTTCAAAGAAGCAAATAGAGGTCAGTTCTTTTTCTTTAATTGTGAAGGAGTAGGACATGTTGAAGTTGAATATCCTCATCCAAGGATTTAAAGAGATGACACTGAAGAAGAAAATTCCAATGAAGAAGAAGAAAAACATGAAGCAGAAATTATTCAACAAGAAGAATAGAATCTTAAGAAATTGAAGCATGTTGAGATTGAAAATAGAAAGCTCAAAGACATACATAGAAAACTAAGAAGTGAATTGGGCGGTTGTGAAAAGACAGTTGTAAGCTTGAAGAAAAAAATAGAAGACTTTGAGAAAATAAGAGAAGAAACCATTTCCTTGAAAACTCTACTCGAAGAATAAAGAAGAATAGGAGAAGCAAGGAATATCCAAATGATGAAGAAAGAAGAATATTGTGAGAAACTTGAACAAGAAGTTGTCTCATTGAGGAAGAGCTTAAGAAACTCTCAAGTGCCAAAAGACTTAACACATCTTGGATGCATGGGTGAAAATACATACAAAGAAGATGAAAATACCAACAATAAGGTTGAAGAAAGAGATACACAGACAGTTGATGAGAAGTGGACCAAGATACCAGAAAGAAGGAATGATTACAAAAGAGATGAATATCCAAGAATACCTCCTACCTTCAGGAATCAAAGAAGCTTCAATCAGTATGAAGGAAACTACAGAAGAGTAGATCATGAACCTAGATGGACTACATCGCAAAGAAGGTCACTTACTCCAAGGTATCAAAATTTCTTTATTGGTCATTGTTATACTTGCAAAAATTTTGGACATAAGGAAATTAATTGCAGAATCAATGAAAGGAACAACTACACAAGAAACATAAATGGTGTAAATAGAAGATATGGAAATAATCGTGCATTTGTCAACAGAAGTTATAATTCATTTTCCCCATTGATGGACAAAAATATTGTATGCTACAAATTTGTAATTATCTTGGTCACAAAGCACGAGATTGCAGATATATGAATGAAAATGTCCATATGCCAACCACAGTATGGAGAATGAAAGAGATTAAAAACGATGAATATTGTCGAATAGCATTGGCCTTTGAAGAATGTAAAGAAGAAGATGAATGGTACATAGACAGTGGATGTTCTTCACACGTGACCAGGGATCAAGACAAATTCATCAGCTTGAAGAGAAAGAGTGGCAATGTTGCACTTGGAGATGACTCATATGCCAATATACTTGGAGAAGGTGTAGTAGAGCTTCGAAGAAAAAATGTAAAACAAATAATGTCCTATTGGTTGAAGACTTGAAGCATAATCTACTCAGTGTTAGTAAAATGTGTGATCAAGGATACACTTTTACGTTTGACTCCCGAAAATATAAAATCAGAGAAAATAACTCAAGAAGATTGGTTGCAACTACAAAAAGAAGACCGAACAACATATACATCCTAAACATGAAGAAGAGAGAGAAGACAGAAGCCACGCAAAAGGATTCCAAGGAAGAAAAAGTCCCAAATAACAAAAATAAGGATGAAGTATTATTGAGTGCCACATGTTTAGGGGGAGCAGCCCCAAAGAAGGTCACCTTATGCCATTGAACTCAGGGGGAGCAGCCCTACCTTTTGCCATTGATGTCAAGGGGGAGAGAAATTGGGATCATGATGAAAAGGGGTGCATGAGTGTTGCCATCAATGACAAAGGGGGAGATTGTTGGAATATTGGTTGTTGTCATTGATGTCAACCCTAGTCATTGGTTTTTGACCGCAAGATTGATGAAGGTATTTGCACATGAAGGACAATGCACATGCAAATACAACACCCATGGATGGATAGTATACATCATGTTGTTTTCGGTGGTATGTGTAACGACACGTGGATCCTCATGGTTGAGGAAAAATGAATTTTTGAAGATGACAAAGTGAATTTAAGAAGGAAGTACAGGTCGACCCTGAAGATAATTAAAGAAAAGAATTACAAAATAAGAAAGTGTCAGGTCAGCCCTAATATTAAAAGGAAGTGATGTAAATGGTATAAATACATATCATTATACATTCATTTTACACACAAGTCGAATTTCAAAGGTAATCAAAAGTAAAGAAGGTTGGATTTCAAGGGAGGCTGAAGTCTTTTGGTGATGTGTTCTAAGGTATGTTATTTATAGGCCATCTTACCATTTTCACTATAATTTGTTTTCTAAAATGATTCAGATGATGAAATTGATATGGTATTGAGAAAACATATCAAGGTACCTTTGGTAAATAATTCATCTCTTTATTCACTATAATTTTGGATATACACTCTTTGGAAGATAGGGTTTTTTACTAGTCCTTAAGCTAGTCAATAAACAGGTGTTCTGGGTAAAACAGTCACAACTTATTCATAGAGAATCCAAATGAAGTGAGACCAATTTCATTGGAAAGAGTACGGATTTTAGTTTCTTGTGTATGAGTTTCAGAATCGGATGTTAAATATTGAGTGTGGGGCATTTTGTACAAGTTCGCTCTCCTGAATAAACCATAATTGAATAAAATCTACCATTCTCTCTATAAATTCTTTTTGGGGAGGATTCAAGGAGTGAAACTTGGAGGAGTTTCAGAGAATACATTGAGTAATATTATCTATAGGATTAGAGTATTCCAAGAATTGAATAATTACAGAAGTTGAAGAAGTCTCAGGAAGCATTATCAGGCTCTATGTGATGGATGGTTGATGGTGATGATTTAATGTAAAGTTTTATTATCTTCATATATTCTTGTGTGGAAGGAAGGGGCAAGGATGGAGAGGTCAACCCTCTCTTTATATTGTAGGATTGTATCTTCCTCTTGGAGTTTTATCCCTCCCTTTATATTGGAAATTGTAGCTACCTTTGGAAGTCATTACTTCCCTTGAACAATAACTATTGATTATTTCTCATATATTGTGCATGGTGTATTGTGGTGTATTGGTGTAACTCTTATACTATTGTTCATTGCTCATT
>JASDQU010099931.1:1363878-1436068 GCA_032191745.1 Picea mariana
GAAGTCATTACTTCCCTTGAACAATAACTATTGATTATTTCTCATATATTGTGCATGGTGTATTGTGGTGTATTGGTGTAACTCTTATACTATTGTTCATTGCTCATTGGATATAATTGAATGGTTTAAGTATAAGTTGAAAAGGTTTTTAAATTGTACTTGATACTGATTCACCCCCCTCTCAGTATCAACACCATATAGTCTAACCATTTAATGAAGTATATACTATATTTGAAACAGACATACCTTGTTTACGAGGAATAGCTTGTGTATCATTTGAATTTAGTGTTTTCTTTGATGCTTTTCTTAGACTCAAATTAATGAAAAAAACATGAAATATCAAATATTATCAAATAACCTTATATTATATCTCTTTCATTCACATGTACAAGAACAAGGAAGTTTGACATATCTTATGCAACCTTATAACCTACATAAACGTAGCTCAAAAATCACCCAAACTCAATTTGAAACTACCATACCAAGTATAGGAGACTTGTTTTGTGTCTAATTTTCACTTAGTTTTTTCTTTAATTTTTTCCTTGGAATTTCACTGTGCCAAGGTTCACAGTTTCTAAAAACAAGGTTCACAATTTCTAAAAACAATTGTAAGAAATTATTACTATAATTTAAAATGAATGATAAAAACATGAATTAACTAATATAATTAAATCACTTTCTATGACATATCACTTCATACAAATGCATAAGACATGGAAGCTCATGTCATACACAATACTACTACAAGCAAAAAGATAGCTCAAACTTCATTCAATCTCAATTTACATACTTGTGTGTCGTTTAACCATTTGTAAACTAGTTTTAAAACTGCGACACCATTTCGAGGAGACATTTCTTGTATATTTCTTGAGTTTCCTTGTTTCTTTGATGCTTTCCTTGGAATTTCGCTAGCTCTAGAGTCCACATTTTTTGAAAAATAATAGTAATAGACTAACTATAATTTCTAATGAACGAAGAAAACATGAAAATACAAATATTATCAAATGTGTTTCTATTAAATTTTTTAAGTAGCATGTTGTATAACAATTTCTAATGGAGTATAAATTATAATTGAAACCACCCTACCATTCTCGATAGGGGATATAATTGTTTCTTTAACATATAATCAAATTTTAACATATAGTCAACTTCCAAGGTGGCAACTTGTAACCAAAAATCCAAAAGTGACAATATTTGTTTAATTTATCCCTGGATTTCCATTTCATTGAAGGATGCCAATCCTACCAAAGGATTCATCGTGATTTTGAATGCTCTTGTGAGGTTTGATTAAGTGTAATTATAATAGAGTGATCAAATCACACATATACTTTTGGAATCCACATACTTAGTATCATGCTTTTAGGATCAAAGAGGTACTTATGTTAGGATGAATCCCAACCAATCCTAGTAGATGCTAGGATTCAAAGTACGCATTCATCAGGATTTTTGGACCAAAGTGATTTATAATGTTATCATATTTATTAGGGTTTTAAAACCTTATCCAAGTTCCATCACACAAGTTCAAGGCTTCGAAAACAATCCTAGCACTATCCTTCAAAGTCTCCATGTCCATATTAGGGTTTAAGTCCACAAACCCTAGATCAACAACCCTTGCATCATCACAAGCACCATAAACTCTATGGAGCATAAAGAGTACAATATACAAGTATTTTTCCAAGATAGGTATCACACAAAGCTCAAGAATCCTCCATTCATCAAGCAAGAAAATGTTTTCATTTTGAGACACGAAATTTTGATTATTCTACATAGGTCATTAGGATCAAACAAGTACTTATGCTAGGTTGAATCCTAGACAATCCCAATGACCACTAGGGTTCATCCTAGTGCAATTTACATAATTATTGGGTGGTAGGTATTGTGAGGCTACATTTACTAGTATTTATATTACTCCAACATCAGAAATCAAATACATTACCTATTTAAGAAAAGCAATACACATAAGTCACTAAATTAAAACAGGCACTTGTTCCAGGATAAATCACAACATGCATAGGTTATTGGGATTAATTATAGATCTTGGAATCAATGTACACATTCATCATGATATTCAATCAAAGAGTCATATTGATTTTGGGAACAAATAGGTAATTGTGTAGGGAGGAATTGTAGCCAATCCTAGTGGCCACTAGGATTCCATTTACATACTCATCCTAGTTTTTGTATCAAAGAGAGTCATCGTGATATTGTCTTTCTTAGATTTTACAAATCTTAATAAACTTGGATCACACAACGTCATGTCCATCCTAAGGTTTTAGTTCAAAAAACATAGGTATTCAATGTTTGTATCCTCTTAATAATCAAGAACTTTATGGAACATCAAGAGTACAATATTGTTGACGTGGGAAAAATGCCCCATGCCAACATAAGGGAGGATTTTGTGATGGAAGGTCCCAATCATACATGCTCTTGTTTGGTATGGCAATCTCCACTGGTATGTGGGCCCAGTTGCAGCTAACTAAATGGATTGCTCTCCGAAGAGAGAATTTCTCATTTAAATTAGACTAAATACTAAATGCAGTCTTATTCTACTATGCAAATGCAATCCTATTCTAATAGTAACAAAGATCAATTGTGTGCATATAGTAATACTTATGGAAATAGAAAGAGTTCATATTTCTCAATAATAAGCCATACTACCATACCCATATGCATATAGATGACAATGAATATGTACCTACAATTGAATTCATAATCCATTCACAATTATTTCCTATGGAGCCAACTGATGGAAGTGACAGATTGCTAACATTTGCATAAAATAAACAATCATGCACAATTGGGTGAATAGACCATGAATTAGCTTCCCCCTGTATTCAATCTTTAGAAAAAATTCCTTAGATAGAGGTACAAGAAAAATCCAAGAGCATTCATATCCATCCTCAAGCTTGATAAAGAGTTATACAAGACCAATTATGGGTTATCCAGCTCCCCTCTCCCTTCTACTAAGGGTGATATTGAATTTATAACATTTTTTCATTACTATTACAAGAACTTTTCCTCATATGGACTCTTCACCTCCTCCTTTTCCTCTGTAGTTACAATTGTTCCTCTTCAATGCCTTTGGATACCTTTGCTTCGTTGTCTAGAGAGGTGGGGTACAAAACTTTAATAAATTAGCATCCCTTTGATGTTTGCGCAAAAACGAGTGTTACAGATATCAGAAGCATGGAACACATTAAATTTTGAGGTTTCATGCACATACACTGCCCACAAAATACATCATTGTTTAATCATATATTTTATACTTTATTACTATCCTCTCAGCATGTGAAACCATCCTCAAAATATTCTTGACATCTCTATCTTTCCAACGAGCCCTATCTTGCTTGACTTGGAAATTTAGATCTCAAGATATGGCTTATTGAAATGGGTGCTCAACAACCGTTGATTTCTCCCTTAGATCAATTCTAGACTATTGATTGCTTAGTTCTTTTCATTATCCCATATGCACCGGGCAAAAATTTTCATAATCATTTATATTGAAAATGCCTCCCATCATAACTTGTGTGTGAAGATGGGGGTTGTATGAACCCCAACACACGCCATAAAATTTTAGGTGTTACACATAGCACATACGGGATTCGAATTCCTGAGAGAAACAAAAGCTCAACGAAAATAAAACCTAGATATGGATGCCACATAGGGTAGGACACGTAGAATCTACGTAGGACAACCCTGGATCATTTGAGAGACTAGATATGACATGGATGTGAGTTGGTGAATGATAAGGAGGTGAGATGGGACATAATGTGGCCATCTAGGATCCAGGATTCTGAGAAATGCACATTATTGAAAAATTCAGATGTCCATATTTTCAAATATATGGGATTCAGATAACTCTAGATTCCCGATATCCATATATCCAAATTTTATGAAAATTCTAGATATCATAGTTGACGAGGATCCAAATATCCAGAATTTTAGAAAAGTGAGACACAAAGAAAGAGTCATATATACATTCCACGTGGGACAAAACATGTCAGATGAAATGTCGGGAGCCATGTCAAATTCAAGTAACATGTCAAATGAAACGTCGGGAGCCATGTTAGGTTCGAGAAGGGAAGTCACTACTACCAGAAGCACATATGGAAAGCTCAGTTTGGTGCATGTTAGCTTAGGGTTCCAACTTACACAACTTGAGGTTACACGTTCAGGATTTGGGATTTCTAAAAAATGTGTATTATTGAAAAATCCATATTTTCATATTTCTAGATATCTGAGATTCATAAAATTTTGGATTTTCGGATGCCACGTAAGATATGACCAGTCGAAGGACACATATGAGGTCAATTGGGACTGATATGATAGATGATAGAAATCATGGATGACATGTAACATGCCACATCATGGACGACTAGATGCGATGTCAAGTGGACATGTCATACTAAGTCGAGACTGCTTGAATCTAGATAAGACAAGTGGCGAGCAGCCAGTGGTTAATGGGAGGTCAAGGTTCTTCTACATCCGGGATCCGGGATTTATGAAAAATGCATGTTATTGAAAAATATGTATGTCTGGTATTTGGATATCAGGAATTTAGAAAAGTCTGAATTTTTGGATTCCATGTCAGAGAGGACATGTCAACAAGACATGGAGGGAGCCACGTAAGATAACATAATGGAAAACTGGAAACATGGATGAAATATCATATGCCATGTTATATGACATGTAATATGCCACATAGAATGCCAAACAAGTTCATAATGACTTGGCCAATTCATGGTCATTGGAGGAAACATTATAGAGTGGACAGATGGAAAATTTTGATCAGACTTTGTGAAGACTTGAATCTGGAATCCGGGATTTGAGAAAAATATGCATTATTGAAAGCTCTAGATTTTTGGATTCTGGATATCCAAGATTTTGGAAAAGGGTGCTTGTTAAAAGAAAGTTCGGATCCAAATGCTTCGTAGGATATGACACCTAGGATGGCACCTAGATTCCATGCAATCTCCAAGTCAAACACCAAAAGAAATTTCACATGATGTTTGCTGACAAAGAGTCTGAATGGTAAGATGACACAACATATGCCACTATAGATGAAACATAGGAAAGGTCGAGTTGGATGACAAATCAAAGGCTACATAGGATTACACGTTAGAGTCATAGGAAATGAGGATGTTAGGTTAGGAGGTCACGTGGATGATTACGATTGGTTCTTCAAAGGGAACTGCATCCAGAATCTGGAATTTAGAAAAATGTATGTTATAAAAAATTATAGATGATTGGATCTTGGATATATTGATGGCTAATATCAGTCGTTATATCAAATAACAAACGGTCATTGATTCAAAAAGTATGGATATCTAGATCAATTGAATTCAATTTTTTGAATAAAATGTAAAGAGGATAAACCAGGATCTGCATTCCATGTAGGATTCTATGATTGATTGATACTTATGAGCCACCTTAGATGCCACGTAAAAAAGGAGAATTCATATGACACATTAGAGGCCACGTGTGATTGCCAGGTCAGATAATAGGTAGCATCGATCCAACTTGGTGTGTTGGCATCATGGTTTTCTACATCTGGATGATACAATAAAATAAAATCCAGATGTTGAGTAAGGTAGACACGTCATCCCAAGATAGAAACTGCATGAATCTGGGTGAGACAAGTGGCATGTAGCTAATGACTATCGATGGCACAGGGTTTATGTCATCATCAGACTCTTCTCACACCCTTTATTTAGACATTATAAGTCCCTCCTCCAATGAACGGTTGAGATCTCTCTACCTCTAGATCTGACGGCTAAGATTCAAATCGAAGGCCTAAGGGCCTCCATGCCCAGTTGGGTCCACTCTCGTTCCGTCAACCAATAAACAGTCGACACGTATCACCCTCAGTGTGCATTAACTTCCATGATGGTGTGATACGTCACAATGACATCAAATTTTCTCTCTCCTCAAGTCAAACCACACTAGATATAATGGTTGATATCATTTGGGTTATCTCTTGATAGATCAACGATCCTAATTCTCCCCTGCACACACTTTGATGGATCAACGACTCTCATTGAATCAAAGTTACCTCCATTAGAGTCTCCCATTGAAATATTGTTCTTGGTCACTCCGACAACCACATCCTCCAACCGAAAATCAAGATCTATTAACCTCGCTATATCGATGATTATCAATGGCTTAAGGTATTATTTGTCGTTGAAATCCATGCAACCTTTCACTCGAGTGATCCGATGACTACTCTCTCCTAGGAAGGTCCAATATTGACTCGCTACACCCAATCAACGACTATGAATCCTTCTCACTCAAACACGATGTTTTATTTGGGTTAACAATCTGACTCAAGACTTAAAAGTTCAGGAAATATTCTAATTCTTTCCCAAGGTCTCATTGGGCCTTCTTGGCCTTTGCCTTCACTCCCAAATTGGCTAAGGTAATCTCTATTTATAATCTTGGATGAATATTTTCATCTTACGAACCCTTCATGTCAAAACATGAGGTTTCACATATTTGAGGTTCTTTGAAACTACACAAGAACCTCCCTTAGGCATTGAGGCATTTTTCTTCCTATCTCAAGAAACTTTTATACATTCTTCCAATGAGATTTTGTGCCTTTGCAAACTTCCCGTTCAGGGGTTCGAAAATTACTAGGTTATCCCCTACATTAATCTCTCTCATTCATACATTTGTATTTACCATTATTATCCATGGAAAACAATTATATTGAATTATGTTTCACTCAAGGATTCTACATTCCTTAAATTAACCATATGTCTCATATAAACACAAACACTTGTTTACATTGGTATCCATACAACACTCCATTTAATTCACATATTCCTACTCAAATCCATATCATTATGTTGGTTACACACGCATACCCAAATACACATTACACAATGTGATAACTTGCACAAATTTCATAGATTCATTTCAATTTATACATGCATGACTCATTATTTTTACTCATCACAGAGTACAAGATTACTTATGTGTTACACATTGTAGCCTTCCAACTGACTATGGGTTTCCACCTTTCCACCCAACCATAGGATTTTTTTTCTCAGTAAATTTGGCAGCAGGCCGACCCCGTGCCAGTCCATGATACCACCAGATAATTCTCTCGCAACATTCTTTGTTCCTTGGCCTTTCACAGACCTCTGCTTGGAACTCCTCTCGAGTTATCTCTCTCTCTCTCTCTTCGACCAGAACTTCCCTTTTCAGTTCTGTGTACTCTACACACACTTGTGCATTCTCCTTCTTCCACTAGACTTTTCCTGCAGTCTCTATGCGTGCATCTCCTGCACTCCACTACTTGGGAAGTTTCTCGACATGTCCCTTATTTCTTCTATCAGAAGAAATCTGTAGGTTCCACGAGGGTTCAACTAGAAAATGAGGTGGTGGTACTCCATCATGCCTCTGGATGACAGTCTATGTTTTCCTAGCCAGATCGTCCATACATGTATTTATTGGGGGTGGTTGGTTGTTCAACTACCAACCCCCTTCTCAATAATTGTTTTTCTTTAGTTGTAAGCTAGAGGAAATATGACTATTTCCTCCACATTATTCATCAATATGGCTTGGGGTATTTTACACATTAATCGCCTTTCTTCCCCCTCATTAATCCCTCTCGTTGTATCATGGATAGTACTTTCAAGGCTTCACCCATCAGTCAACCAGTTGGCATTTTCAATCAAATAAACACAATTACAATATTTGTATGCCATGGCATGGAAATCATTAACATGTTTAATTACATATAATCCAGGGGATTAAAAATTGGGATGTTATATTCCCCTCCCCCTTGAAAGGAACACTATCCTCGATGTTCTTGCATCTCAACAACACCTACCATGCCTTTATCTTTCAATTTCTTCAACAGTATCTTCATTTTCCTCATGGTCTAGTCCTCACTCAGACTCTGGCACTTCAGAACATGCCTAAAACAACATTTGAACGACATGCTTATCAATTTACAATATTCTTGCATAAACATTTCACTGTTGTTCAAAACTCAAGAGAAAATATATATACATATCAACAAAATACTTATCTATATAATTCATGGATCTACATCCATATGGCTATCACATTTACTCGGCTCAATGTTTTCCTTGACATAACTATTGTACTCATGATCCCAATCAACATATAACAAGGGTTATTTAAGTCTCCTCTTCCTTGCGGTCACTCACCTTCAAGGCTCACGCATACCCTTCTCTACTACACAGTCCCTCAGGTGATCCATCTTGCTTGTCAATGTTTTCTCGCATAAGAAAAGTTTAGAGGCTTCACCCAGTCTTACAAGCAAGGCGTCCCTTTGGCTTGCTCTATCAAGGCGTCCCTTCGGCCTGTGTTAACACAACACAACACTCTCTATGGAAATCATGGTATATCACAGGGTTCTCATGTCACAACAACAGCCTTTTTTTCACACTTTCCAACTTGATAGCCATCATATGTCCCTCCAATATAGATCTATTATCTCACCTATGTCGCATGCATACAGTAGTCGTGAGATACTCTTATCAATTCCAATCAAAATTTCTTTCAAATCTATTACCCACAGATTTTTCAAATTTCACATTTCCATTTTTAGATCTATTCCACATTGGAACCAGATTCACAAGTATGAGACTTCTTTCTCATATCATTTTGTATTAGCAGGCAATGGTCTTCTTTATGGGCTTACATCACTACCATATCTAAGACCCTTCTTCCTGCAATTCTTTCTTCACACAACCAAACAAATTGTTAGCTCGCATGCACATTATATTTTCATTACACACTTGCAATAGCTTCCAAACAATTTCAGAAATATGCATACTAACATTCAAATCACTTTTATCTATTCAATGATACAAAAAAAAAGAATTATCATTCCTTACACATACATCATTTTAGCATACCAAGCTTCCAACAACCTTTTCGATACTACCTTATCAGTGGTGCTTCAAGGAACTCCCAAATTCTCTGCATCAATCTTTCAATAGCATTCTTCTTGCATATATCATCTACATGAGGTTGTCCACCATTGGCAGTTATCCTTCCCCAACAACTCCAATCCTTTTCTACACATAGTATGCATCATTACAATTAAAATTATATCAATTGTCATGTAAAACAAAATGCATTTACCATAGCATTTGAATCAACAAAACATTTCCATATATGTCCTAGCATATATATATGCACTCCATCACATTTTCCTCAATGTTTTTATGAGTGCAAAAATAATCAAATTTTCAGTTGTCTCTACAGTAATAAACTATCAGCACTCCCATGCTAGAAACCTTCACACATAAAAACACTTGAATTCTCTCATCCTAGAGAAACTCAATAAACTTCAAGAAAGGAGTCAAGGGATTTTCCCTCTTTCCAAATCCTTTGCACAAATAGGGAACTTTCAAATCAACTAAATTGTTCCCAACGCCTCACTCCCTTTTTATAACATGGCTTCACCAAGATTATTCATTTTAACATATCAATGAATTTTTTTCTTTTTCTTTCACAACTGTTCTTTTAAATCATACAACTATGTCAAATAAATTAGATTTTTTTAAGTGAGAAAAGTGTTCCTCCTTTTCTCCTTGCTTCTGCAGTTTATCCCCTTTAGGATATGTTTGCTCTATTCCTTGAGTAGTTTTTCATCCAAGTTTCATCAACACATCACAACATCGAGACTAACTCATAAATTAGTTATAAACCAGTGCATTTTGCACATTTCCCAAATAGAAATTAGATTGGTCGTCATTTCTTTGCATGTCTCATTCGCATGTATTATCTTTTAAAATGTAATCCATGATTCCTTTATAAACGGGCCTTGCAACCCCTTGTCTATTTTTCCAGTAGTCATTTAATGTTATGACTCTATTTTCCTAACAGAGTCTCCACACAGTTCCTCCACATGGAACTTCTTCAACATGTAACTCTCTTGTTGCATATCCATCACTATCTAAAATGACCTCAACCTTGATTCAACCTCGGCTTCATCATTTCAGAGTTCTACCCAATATTCCATAAGGAATATAAGCATGCATTCTTATGATGCATTCCAAATACACATTAAACCATGTATCTTTATGTTATCGTCTTGCTTTCAAATTGTGCTTTCATGCACTTAATCACATGCATTAGCATCTATACCATAGGCACACTTTACAGTCCACAATCATTGATATGCAAGATTTAAAGGCATAATCATATTGTCTTATATCATAACATTAGAGCATCCTTTCTCATTAATTCTTTCAACAAGTTACACTAATTTTTCCTAAGTAAATGGAACACATCCTCCTCAAGATATTATTCCATCAAGAAAATCACACCCTTCAACATAGGGTCAGCCACACATCCATGGAATTATTCAAATCCAGAAAAGCACACATCTTATCTCACAGTGTACCTATTCAGGCAGTCATACCATGCCTTTATATATATATATAATGTGTGTGCATCACTTGCACCTTTTTACAACATTCATTCACATTTATTTAACATTATCATATTTTGATGAGAGCTTACAGTCATTTACATGACCAGTCTCACAGATAAAATCATAATTATGTTTCCCTCTCTACATGGAAGCAACCAGCAAGAACCCACTCTTTCCCCTTCTACTACAAAATCATTCCACAAATTCAAAAAATACAAACTAGGTAATTACAACATTACCTAAGGCAGCAAGATAACAGTTTTGGTCTCTCTTCATGCCTCAAACCATTCTTGGTCAATAGACATTTACCAAGGAAATCATTTCCTAGATTCCCTCTCACTGATGCATGAGCATACCAAGCCATACCTATATGGATACCATCCACCTCTGGATGTCAATCTGACCCATTGGTCATATAGAAGTGATCCAACACTTCCTTTACCAGAATTCATCTCACCCTTTCATTAGTCATTCTATCCCATCCTCATAGAGTTATATGTGATAGCATTATCAACAGTTTATTCATGTTGTTAATTCTCCTACTGGCATCAAATAATCATTAACCAAAAGGATCCATCAACAGGCCATACCTTACAACCCACCATAGGTTATAATATGTCTATGTGCATGTTACATGCTTTCTCATTATCATATGCATTACAACAGATCCACATCTTGCATTTTCATGCATAAACAAGTACTCAGGTCAATATGTATATACATTTTCTTTACTACATCCATGAGCTCTTAAATTGGCTTATATGTTCATGTCATTTCACCTCTTTTATGAGTGTTGATATTATGGTAGCTTCGGGAGGTATGAACCTCTATTGTGACCTATGACGAGATTAGAATATTCCGGAAGGAAGCAAAGAAGTAAAGGAAACCCTAGACGAGATGTCGGTTGCAAAAATATAATTAATATGAATTAATTAGTACCCAGAAGGAGAATTTGTCCCCAGTAACTCTGCCAGACCACTATAAATACAGGGCGCCAGTTCTTATTATTCACACTTCTCAGAATTACAAAGAGCAGTTTATGCGCACTACAGTTGACAGTTTTGTGCGCAAGTTTCTGGGGAAGGTGTTGCGTCAGTTTCTAGGTGGGACTGTCTAATCAGCTTGGTTTCTATTCTTGCTTGGTGCATTATCCTTGCTTGGCTATTGATTGCTACCAGTATTCTTCTCTTTCAAGGTCAAGGTGCTCAGAGGGTGGCCTCAGCCTATGGTTGGTTGGCAAGGGTATTGTCAATGGTAAAACAAGCACAATCCTTCATATTCTAATAGGTTATGGGCCCACGCCTCCTTCATTCAGTCTAAACACTGGAAGGAAGCATAGTCGCTAGGGTATTGAGCTTGTTGAGGAACTGTCGCTAAGGTTACTAGTAGGAGCAGCTTCCGAAGACACTGCCACTAGGGTTACTAGCAGAAGCAGTTGCAGAAACCCTAACCTCAGATCCGGCACCTTGCAATGGAGCATCTCTCTCAAAAAGAAGATATTCATATGTGTCCTAACTCGGCACACCTTTTGGCTCTCTCAGAAGACATAAATGACGAAGTTGAAGTTTTGGATCAAGGCATGACCAGTTACCAGTCAACCGAAGACATGTGTGAAATAATCAGTCTTTTACACTACTCAGCACTTACTAGAACGATTGAAGATGACATTTGGATAATCGACAGTGGAGCTTCTAGGCACATGACAGGAGATCAAGCCAGACTCTCAAATCTAAATGATAATAAGACCTCATACAAGGTAGAGCTTGGAGACAAAACCACTTACCACGTGGAACGATTTGAACAAGCCGCCATCAAAATGAAAACAGGTAATTACGTTCACTTAAGCGATGTTTTATATGTACTTGGTTTAGAAAAGAATCTTGTATCAATATCTTGCCTAGAAGACAAGGGAAATAGAATATCTTTCGTGGATGGAAAAGTGTTATCATGGCATAAATACTCCAGCATAGAGAATGCTAGGGTTATCAAAAGTTGTGAAGGAAATTTGTACAGACTACTAAAACAAAATGAAGAAGCTCTTGTACATGACGAAGTCAACCCTAATGAACTATGGCATCGAAGGTACGCTCATATTAATTATCAATCATTACCCTTTCTCAAAAGAATGGTTGAAAGAATACCAAAGTTGCAGTCTACACACGAAGGAATCTACAAAGGATGTGCCCTTGGGAAGAATATCAAGAAACCATTCCCAAGCAGCAATAACAGATCTAAGGAGATTCTAGATCTAATACACTAAGATGTTTGCGGTCCGATGCCAGCAAAATCTCTAGGAGGATCTTACTACGTAATGTTCATAGATGACTATTCAAGAAAGACTTGGCTATACCTACTGAAGACAAAAGATGAAGTATTCAACAAGTTTCAAGAGTTCAAAGCAGAAATAGAAAACCTCACAAATAAGAAGATCAAGACGCTAAGAACAGATAATGGTGGAGAATACACATCAAAGGAATTTGTCACATTCTACAAATCGATAAGAATTAGGAGGGAGCTTATTGTTCCTCATAATCCTCAACAAAATGGTGTAGCAGAAAGAAAGAACAGATCCATTGAAGAAATAGTAAAAGCCTTACTAAATGATCAAGGTATATCCATGTTCTTATGGGGAGAAGCAACAATGACAGAAATATATGTGCAAAACAAAAGTCCTCATCGTATATTGAAGAACATGATACCAGAAGAATCTTTCTCAGGTAAAAAACCTAATGTGGAAAATCTAAGAATGTTTGGATGTCCTGTTTACTCCCACATTCCTAAGGACAAGAGGAATAAACTAGAACCTTCAGGAAAGAAAGGGATATTTGTGGGATATAGTGATTCATCCAAGGCTTACAGAATATATATTCCTGAACAACACAAGATCGAGGTAAGCAAAGACGTAACGTTCCATGAAAGGATGGCCTTCAAAAAATTCATCGAACAAAATATAGAAGAAGAAGAGATTGAAGAACTTAACGAAGAAAGCACAAAAAACGTAAATGACGAAAAGGAACTACCTGATCATCCTATGGAGCCATGTGAAAACATTGATTCAGATATCGTACCTAAGACCAAGAAAAGACCAACTTAGCTTGAATCCATCTTACAAGACACGGAAAGACTCAAGGTTCCAGAAGGAACATTCAGAAAGAGTAAAAGACCTAAAAGATTCTCAAGTTATGCAACATACATGACAAAGCTTCTAGATGAAGAACCTACCACATTTGAAGAAGAAGTTCAAAAGGAACAATGGAAAGAATCTATGACGGAAGAGCATCAATCCATTATGAAAAATGAAGTATGGGAAATCGTACCAAGACCTAAAGAAAAATCATTGGTAACTTCAAAATGGGTGTACAAGATCAAACATGCAGCAGACAGAAGCGTGGATAAATACAAGGCAAGATTCGTAGCTAGAGGGTTCTCCCAGAAGGAGGGAGAAGATTATGACGAAACATTTGCTCCGGTGGCTAGATACTTCCATCAGAGCTATCATATCTCTTGTTGCTTCCATGGGATAGAACTTACACCAAATGGATGTAAAGACAGCTTTCCTCAATGGAGTTATTGAAGAAGAAGTATATATTGAACAACCTCGAGGGTTTGAGGTACATTCTAGAGACACTCACGTTTGAATATTGAAGAAATCTCTATATGGACTCAAGCAAGCTCCAAGGGCTTGGTATGCCAGAATCGACAGTTATCTAACGAGACTTGGTTTCTCCAAAAGTCATGCAGATCCAAACCTTTACTATAAATTCGTGGACAACACACATGTAATACTACTACTATATGTTGACGATCTATTCATAACAGGTGAAGAGTCTCTCATTTTTCAGTGAAAGAAGGAATTAGCTTTTGAATTTGATATGAAAGATCTAGGTCTCATGCACTATTACTTGGGACTAGAAGTATGGCATAAGCGTGGTGAAGTATTCCTTGGACAAGGAAAGTACGTAATAAAGATCCTTCAGAAATTTGGAATGATGGATTGTAAGTCCATGGACACTCCTATGAATGTAGATATAAGAAAAGTGAAAGTTTCAAATTCTAATCCAGTAGATCCATCTCTATATCAACAACTAATTAGGTCATTGATGTATTTGGTAAATACTCGACCAGACATTTGCTTTGTCGTGAATACACTAAGACAATTCCAGGTGGAACCAAGACATGAGCATTAGATAGTTGCAAAGCATGTATTAAGATATATTCGTGGAACAATAAACTATGGTTTGAGATATACCGCATCCAACAATATACAACTTCATGGATTCACAGACTTTGATTGGGCAGGAAGTGCAAAAGACAGAAACACATTGAGATCAAATATTAATTTATTCGAGATAAATTCCAGGAAGGAGAGGTAAAGCTCGAGTATATCCCCACTGACGAGCAGACAGCAGACATTCTGACAAAACCTCTATCAAGGATAAAGTTTGCATATTTCCGAGAGAAGATGGGGATCATGGAAATAACTCCCTTGGCTGAAAGGGAAGAATCTCCAGGTTAGGAGGGAGCACTAAAATATTATTGAAAAACATTGTTGAAAAATATTATTGAAACTTTTATCTTTGTGATTGAGAAATAGTCCAAATTGGACAAATTCTTTCTTGTTCGGAAAGTGCATTGAGATTTTCTGACGGACAGCAATTTCCCATTGTGTATAACATGGGAAATGGTCTAGATTGTTGATGTATCATAGTTTTGTGGTGGGAAATACCCCTATGGACTAGCACTTAGGGTTATATTATGCATGCAGATAAGACCGAAAGAATCATACTTTCTAACGTCGTCCCAGACCTAATCCCCATTTCTTTTAAGAAAATACATGGTTAAACGAACATACCTTGTTCTGGATGTTTGATGTTGATCCTTCTTCACGCTTGATCGCTTGCTAGCAGCTATCCTCCCAAGACTGAACTGCGTACAAAACAAGCAACAAACTCTACATGCATTTGTTCTACAGATTAATGGGTTAGAGATTCAAACATATATTTACTAAACTATGAAGAAATCATATAGTGGGACAGGAAAATCATTTCTTTATTATTAACTTTAATGAATCAACTTACAATGTCGAGACCGGCCACTGCTCCGCGAACCTGATCCTGGGCTCCTGTTCAAATGTCGTCCAACTTCTTTGCTTTGTATCTCTCTTTGCACAAGGATGGCTAAAGGGTTGGGACAATGGGAATGTGCAATTGGGTAGAGTTTCTTTACTCTTATTCTCCTCTTCCAAATAGGACCCCTAACCCTTCTTTTATAGGCTATAAGAATCTAGGTATTTGGACGAACCCTCGGCCATGCATGGCCGGAAGATTCAGTTAACTCACCCAAAGTTGTGTGTTCCATCGGCAACTTTCCTTTTTGCTTTTGTAGTTACACGCGGATTTTTTAGGTCAGCTAACGTGTACAAGCATGCAGTAATGGAGTAGGGTGTGTGGGCCCTTATAAAAGAGGTTTTTTAAAGAGTTGTTCAGCAGTGCTTTGGCAAAGAAGGGATCTGAGATGGACTGATGCCAGGTAAGCATGTATGGTGCAAATTAGGGTTATAACAAATGCCCCCTAATGTGTGAGGTCAGAAGAGCATCTAATGGTCAAAATGTATTACCAATCTTTACTAATGTGCCGAACAAGTGAGCCCAAGGACCAGGAATTGGGAGGTGTCATCTACAAAATAACAAATGTCTCACCAAGGTGGGCATACCCATGCTCAGGATAGAATAAACTCATGGCTACCAATCAAATACATTGTAGATCCATGGCATATCACTATATAAAGTGTAGCCGTGAACAATACACAGTGGAGCTACATCTCGAAATCAAAAAGATATACATGTAGAGTATCCATCTTCTCAGAAGCTGATAAGGCCTAATGGCTGGAGATGACGTCTTCAGAGCTCGAGCAACAACTTCAAAATATTCCAAACTCGAGTAGGAATGTAATATGAGTGTACGATGTCACTACCCAGAGGCCTTCGACGGCTCGTCGATCATGGACTAGAGAATATTGATGATCATACTGAAGGCTTCATTGATTTCGAACAAAGACTTGATTGGACGTTCAGGATGGCCGGGTATGAGGGCAAGAGACAAATTGCAAAGGGGTGAACTTAGGCTTGTTAGAAACTTCCCTTGGACAACAGCACGACAAATGATGAGACTTAGGCAGCATGGAATTAATCATAAGTTTATGAAGCAGAAGGCAATGCAAACTCTCCATATGTTTGGAAGCATAACCAAACGGAGGAGGACACAACTCTATGTAGCAAGAACAGCTTCCTAAGGTTGTATTACATCCCATAGTTTGACAAAAAAACGGATATATGTGCTTTATCCAAGGGCGACTCATTATGCTGCCAATAAAAAAAATACTTTTCCCTTCCTCTTTTTGGGGCATATTTGATTTTTTTTTGTCTTTTTTCAATAATTTTGGAAAAATAACAAAAGAATGTTACGTTACAAAGGAGAATCGAGTGTCGCAAACATACTAGTTCCAAGCGCACAGAACACAGGGATGTTCAGGGCACAGATACATATGCAAGAAAAGGACACTCGGGAAAAATCATCTAGGGGCCAAAGGTGTCATGACACAGAGGTAAAATGCTACAGGGCTTGCGTATAAGGCATGCTTCAGATGGTTCAGTTAAGAGCAACATGGAGCCGGCATTAGGCCAAAGACGTGGGTATGTAAATGCGATAAATACGACACACATTGGTAACGTCCTTCGATGTAAGTTTAACGAGCCCAGAGAAGGTAAGCTTGGTGGTTTTTCATATTTAGAGAGTCTGAAAAAACATAAAAGGAGACTCCACTAGGGTACCTTTTTCGAAGATAGTCTAATCGGTTTGAAAAAGGGGTAAACTAACACCGACAAGATGTCTATTCAAAACCATTTTAATGAGTGTGAGAAAGACAAGATCACTCGGCCATTTTTTCATTTTTAAGGAGTCTGAAAAAGCTTAACTATGGACTCCGTCAGGAATGTTCTTCTGGACCAGTTTAACGAGTGTGAGAGAATAAGGTCACTCGGCGATCTTTTCAATTTTAGGGAATCTAAAAAGAGCTTAACTATGGACTCTGTGGGGGTTCCTTTTTCATAAATTTAGTCCCTCAGGCCTGAAAAAGGGGTAAAATGATACCTGAGAGTACTCTTCTAGAGAAATGAAGTTCCATAGAGTATACCTTTGTTCGTACAGTTGACCATCCGGACCGAAAAAAGGGGTAAACTACCGTCGGACAGACGTGACTTCAAATTTCAGTTTAACGAGCGTGAAAGGCCACAAGATCGCTTAGCAATATTTTTATGTTTAGAGGGTCTGAAAAGGGCTTAAAAGAAGACCTGTAGAGGTTACTTTTCTCAATTAATCCAAACGATATCGAAAATAATAAATGCAGTCTCGCCGGATGTTCCTTTCGGATCTCAAAGCGAGCTTGAAAAACAACAAAGTTAGCTCATGATTGACTCTTTGTGGGTCGATACCTGGCATCTCCTCGAGGGAGAAGTATGCTCCAACGAAAACATTTTCTACGATGCCACGGGTTCTGGAGAGATTTAAAGGTACAAATTCAGTGATACTTGCCATATTACCCTCGGCATACACAACATGAGTAGCCAAAGGATTGATAGGACAAGACCTATCTCCAGTCATAGTCAAAGTGAATTCCCCTACTTCAATTCGGCTTAACTCTGGGAGGAAGTAATATCTGTGATGAAGATCGTCCCAGGGTTTGTCTGGACTAGTCATTGCCTCAATGATTTCTTTGTCGAAGGGCAAGACTAAGTCTAATGAATCGGTGTTAGCGAGAGAACCTTGAGCCCAAATAGGATCTAGAAGTGGATCGAACTCTTGTGCAGGAGTTGGATCAATGTTGGATGAAGCTTGCTGGACTAAAGAGTACGCTACTTCAACTGCGGAAAAGGGCATGGACATGCCCGGGTGCCCTGTCCCATCCATTGTGGCCGATGGGGAAGGAAGTATCCATGGATCGTCGAAGTAAGTCATGCGGAACGATGAAACTTAAAAAATCTCAACCTTATGGTGATTGGATATAAACTTGATATCGCCTTGAGGGGGCGGGTAATCGAAGGTACCCATCAAAGATGGGCAAAAACCAATCCCTACGTTGACTACAACTGGTTGAGGATTATCAATCATCGGGATCGTGGATGCCCCGAATGAAGGGTTGGGTCTGGAGAAAGACAATTGATTGATGGTCACTATTCGGCCCTCGTGTGGGAACAACAAGACCTGGAAAACTATAGCAACCACAGCTTGCATGGCATAAGTCCAACTCCTTCCTAACAAGAGGTTATAGTCGAGGGGCGCATCGACTACCTCTACCTCGACACACATGGTCTTCCCTCCTAACTGCACGGGGAAAGAGAGAATGATGCCATGTGTTCGGAACGAATGACCATCGAAAGCAGTGAGGAGAGTAGGTGACAGAGACAAAATAGGTTAGCCAACGGCCTTCCAACATGCCAATGACATAACACATGTCGAGGCTCCCTCATCAACCACCGTGCAGAAGATATTCCGAGTAAAAGTTTTCGTGGGATAAGCCACTACTATCTGAAAAGCTACGTGGTAAGGCAGACGAGGTTTTAGGTCGGTTGTATCCAGCATGATTGTACCCGGATTACAAGTCTCAGTAGATCCTAAAGCGGTTAACAAGGCTTTCCTCTAAGAAGGGCAGCTTTGGAGGACCTCCAAAGCGGACATCGCACAAGGGGTTTGTGATAAATCTTCCACCACAGAATAGTTCTGGGCAGCCCTTGAATTTGGGTTGTGAGAAGATTTTTTGAACGCGCCTTTGGGGATGCGTGTCATTGTTTCGCCCAATGTCTTCTCAATCTGTAGAGGAAGAGATGGGAGTTCAGCTTCTTTTCCCTTCTCAGAAGTGCTTGGTTTACTATATTCATGCGCTCTAATCGATATAAAAGCATCACCCTTCACCATATATACATTCATGGATGTGGGGTTGTTCGAAGACAAAGAGGGTCCTTGGCTACCCCCTTTCGTGCTTGCAGAGGCTTGGGTTAGATTTTTCCCATGTTGAAATGGATTGGTTAACACAACAGGTTGTTGCTATGTCACAAACTTTTGGGCTTCTACAAGCCGAGGACATTTATGGGTCGGGTGGTCTTCCACGCATAAGTTGCATGGATACCTCGCCTTTCATTTCTCAGTGTTTTCCCCGCCAGCATTATCGGTAGGTTTTTTATCCCCCTTGCCCTTCTTTCATTGTTTTTTCTTTCCTTCAGGCTACTGGGTGGCCTTTGGATTAGTCGATTGCACTGTGTCTACATCCGACGTTTTGGTAGGGGGAGCAGCCAAAATAGTAGTTTGGCTGGCCATTGTGTGTTGTATAAACGACTGTTGCAACTGCTTCGTCAATTGCTCAGTGGGCTTTGTTTGTGCTGACCCAAAAATACCATCGGCATGTGGTCCAGCTCATTGTCTGGTGTTATCAAGTATTGAGCGTGGCGTATCTGGCAAGATCTCGTATAATAAACTGGACTGAGAATAGATTAGCTCAAGTTGTTGAGCTCTCATGATGGCGTCTTTTTCGAAAAATACTCCCGATGTCGCGACGTCTTTGGACAACTGTGGGACCAAATACTTAAGGAACCACTCGAGCAGGAATGTTGGTGGGACTAGTACCTTAATTAAACTCTTTCGGTGTCTCCATTCTCGGATGTGATCAGAGATATGGTCCACTTTTGTTTGTGATAAATTGGATAGCAATTCGATGCCAACGTCGTATCTCATAACTAGAAATGGTTTAGGAAAGCCATTGCCAGTTCATCGAAGGAAGAGTATCTTGAGCGATCGAGCTCAATGTACCATTTCACGGCACTCCCAATGAGAGTACGTTGAAACAATCGCAACTGTACAGAGTCATCTTTCAACGAGTTAGATGAGCACCAAAGATGGAAGGTAGTCACATGATCTCATGGATCTTTGTTAGGCTTGGCTTTGAACTTTGGGATGTCAGAAGGCAACTTCGTCGGCATAGAAGGCCAACGTGGATCATGGCAGATAGGGTCATTCAACAACCTTGTCAAGTCTGGCAAATGCAAGGTTTTCATGAAGGGTAGTTTGGGTTGTTGGTGATAACCTGGTAAAAAGGGGCCTGGAGTTTGACTGGCACCAGGTTGCCAGGAAAAGTTCGGCTGCTGGCCTGAGTTCTGGTAAAAACCATGGCCATGGCCAGCGTATGGATTTTGCGTGTGAGGAGACATCATCCGCTGATTTCCAAAATAGGACATAGATGGTTGGGCATGCATTACATTCGAAGGAATTTGGGAAGGGTTGCCCCATGTCAGTCCCGTGGGGATAGGCATAGTTCTTTGTCTGAGGTTCCATTGATTGTGAAAAGAATTACCCCAGATTGGCATTCCTAATGAGGGAACTGATCCCTGCCAAGAATTACAAGGCCCTGATGCGGAAGAAGTTCTTGGGTGTGCCCCCTGTGCAGGAATAGTACTCTACATAGGAATAGGTTGTCCGAAACCAGGGTTTCCCCCAGTTGGGAAAGTAGCTGACGAGAAGGCGTTATTACCAAACGCACCGAACAAATAAAATGGTGTCGAACCTACCGGCATATTATGCGAAGGTGTTCCTTGACTCCCCATTCCAAATAAACTATGGTGTGCAGGTGGCCCGGCGGATTGTTGATGCGTGCCACCGAGTGAAGGGGACGAATGAGGTATATGACCTCCCCCATAAGGGAAAGCATTAAAAGGAGTAGGAGTGCCCCCCATGTGTCCTTGCAAAGGAGCGTTAGAGCTCCCTGCCCCCAGACCTGAAGTCTGTGAAGTGGAGTAGGAAAGTGCAGGACTTGTACCTGAACTAAGCATCCTGTATGAGAACGGAGGGCCTGTCGCACTTGGTGTGAAAGGCGTTGTGTCCACCACCAAAGCCGAGATCGAACCACTGTGCGATGTAGAGTATGTCGAGACCATGGTGGATCAGACCGGTGACGGTGGGTTAGGAGGTGGAAACTCTTATGTGGTGACAATCGTAGTGGGAATTGAAGAATTCCTAGAAGGAGAAATATCATTTGTTTCCATTGTTGCGTGTGACACTGTCTGGCACTCGTAAGGATGAATCGGTACAATGGTGGGTTCCGAAAGATCAATGGTGGAGGTTTCAACCAGACCAAAAGCTTTCACTCCAAGGTCTAAAACGGTTGATTCCTCTGGATGTTGGTCAGGCACAATTTCTTGTGACCCGGTCGCTTCAAAAGACCCTTGTTGGTCTAGTTTTCGCCTTAGTGGTGGCGAGGGTGGCTCTAGTGTAACCAGGGACAGGCCAAGAAGCCTTCGTGACTGGCGGAGCTCGTGATCCTCCACTGTGTGAGAAGATCAAAGACACTCTAGGGCATTCTAGTCATTCAAAAACAACACACACTAAAAAATTCCCTATAAGATAAGACAGGAAAACACTAAATTAATTGGAAGAACAGTTACAACAGCCAACACTAGAGCAACTTACCAGTGCAAGTGCAACTCGAACACGGAAGCACCCTCCGGGTATACTCTACAAAGTGTGGCCCGATGTCTGTCCTAGGTACCGCGGTATACCCTCGCAGTCACCTGTGTATGTCCCTAAAAAAGATAGGAAACTAGGTTGCCAGCGCGTGAACAGTAGCCAGGCGGGTATAGTCGAAAGTCGGGTAGACCACAATGAGCAGGGTATCGAGCCCGAAACCTGTCAAGGGTATCAAGAGAAAGTGGTCCGAAAAACAACTGAGGACCTCAAATGGATTCGAGACCCACGAATATTTGTGGCAAATGCAATCGACGGAATCCCAAGACAAGCCCTCTATATGTGTTCTCCACTACGATTGGTCCAGCTTTGGAGGGGTTATCTCTGCTACCTTTCCGCACACAACCTCATGTTTATCCCCTGTGTTAGAGGGGGGTCCCGAATAACTTTCATGATACTGGACTTGGACACTCCCTAACTCAGACTCAAATGTTTGATTTTAATGGCCTTGAAGAGTTTCCTCTCCAACCTAATCCAAGGCCCTAATCCTGAACTAGTTGGTTTACCCTACAAACATAAAAGTCTAATGAATTTTAGATTTAGTGTTAATTTTATGGCTTTTCTTATGTCAAGGGGTATGAAAGTGAAACTAGTGATATTTGAAAGACGAAAGTAAAAATGAACAGAAAGATGGAAACAAAAACCTTCACTTAACGCAACTTTTCAATTTTATTTTATTTTTAAATTTTCTAAGATCTTTTGAATAAGCAAACTTAAAGAAGGATTTCACTCGACTACAAGCTCCTTATTATCTAATAAAACTGTCAAGAACTTATGAAAGAAAAGACTTTTCCCTGGTTACTAATGCAAAACAACACTTTTCAACTAAACAAAGAAATGAAAGATTTTTTTTTTTATTTGAATGCTCACAAAGAAAAAAGGAAAAATATCAACAAGTCAAAAACCAAGAAAAACTTCTGGCCTAATTGCAGATCGCAAAGAATCACTTCAAGAAATCACACACTAGCAACTTAAAAAAGGACTCTCACACTTGTCTTAAAACCTTAAAGAAAATTTTAATGAAAACTTTTAAATGAAAAAAGAAAGCTATGGCTGAGATCAAACCTAAACTACTAAATGTTAGAATAGAGATTCGAAAAACCTGAGAGGTATAACTCTTGTCAAAGGAAAGGATGGATGCCTCACCCTCAAAAAAACTATCCTTCACAAGCCCACTGCTAACAATTCAACAGCAAGTGTGTGCACACGAGCTTTGTAGAGTCAGAGGGCGTGTACATGCGTGTTGGCCTTATACAGGCCACATGTATCTCTAAAACTCTGAAACAAATAAAAATAGACAATACAAACCAGGAAGAGACCATTGATACTGAGAACCAGGGTCTCTTGAAGGCTTAGACACTTTCTTTAACAGAAAAAAGAAAAACAATGTAAGGAAAAATTCGTAAAACAAACCAATCTGAGATGAACCCTAAGCTATAGACTACAAACAACCAAGACTAGAAAGAGTTCCAGAAAACCCCTGAGAATGACTGATTCTTACAGGGAAGAGGATGACTACCTCCAAAAAAAATCTGGAATCATACACGCTACTGTTACTTCTTCAGCTAGCATTTACACGCGAGCTGTCAGAAAGTAGGGCGCGGGTATACGCATGCAAACCTTATGCAGGCCGCGTGTATCTTTGCGGGTCTCGAAAAAACACAGTCAAGCAAAGAAACAAAGATAGTTGGTATGGAAGACCAGAATCTTTGTTAGCTCAGACTTTGCAGAAACTTCAAAAAATAGGAAAGAAAACCGGTCTTTTAAAAATACCCAAAAATATTCCCAAGAACCCTAAAGACTTCCCCAGTATGGTCACCAATTATGTTGTGGTGGGAAATCCCCCTATGGACTATCACTTAGGGTTATATTATGCATGCAGATAAGACCGAAAGAATCCTACTTTCTAACGTCGTCCCAGACCTAATCCCCATTTCTTTTAAGCAAATACATGGTTAAACGAACATACCTTGTTCTGAATGTTCGATGTCGATCCTTCTTCACGCTTGATCACTTGCTAGCAGCTATCCTCCCAAGACTGAACTGCGTACAAAACAAGCAACAAACTCTACATGCATTTCTTCTACAGATTAATGGGTTAGAGATTCAAACATATATTCACTAAACTATGAAGAACTCATATAGTGGGATGGGAAAAGCATTTATTTATTATTAACTTTAATGAATCAACTTACAATGTTGAGACCAGCCACTGCTCTGCGAACCTGATCCTGGGCTTCTCTTCAAATGTCCTCCAACTTATTTGCTTTGTATCTCTCTTTGCACAAGGATGGCTAAAGGGTTGGGACAATGGGAATGTGCAATTGGGTAGAGGTTCTTTACTCTTATTCTCCTCTTCCAAATAGGACCCCTAACCCTTCTTTTATAGGATAGAAGAAGCCAGGTATTTGGACGAACCCTCGACCATGCATGGCCGGAAGATTCAGTTAACTCACCCAAAGCTGTGTGTTCCGTCGGCAACTTTCCTTTTTTCGTGCTTTTATAGGTACACGTGGGCTATTTTAGGTCAACTAGCATGTACACGCATGTAGTAATGGAGTAGGGCGTGTGGGCCCTTATAAAAGAGGTTTTTTAAAGAGTTGTTCAGCAGTGCTTTGGCAAAGAAGGGATCTGAGATGGCTTGATGCCAGGTAAGCATGTATGGTGTAAATTAGGGTTATAACACATAGACAACGACTTCCCATTGTGGTTAACATGGGGAGTGGTCTAGGGCAGTCTCTCTTCTTGAGGGTTACTCAAGAAGACTGGCCCGCCTCGCCGGACAGCGATTTCTCATTGTGGTTAACATGAGGAATGGTCTGTTTTGGAGCTTGATGCAGGACATTATTTTCCTCTTGTGGTTAACAGAGGAAATGGTTTGGACAGTCATTCCTTAGGGTTTATACATTATCTCCAGGGTGCACTTTGATAAGTGTAGGACGAATGGCCCAGGGTGGGGAATGGTCCAGGCTCAGCAATCAAGGACAGGCATTCCTTAGGGTTTATACATTCTCTCCAGGATGCACTTTGATTAGTGTAGGAAGAATGGCCCAGGGTGGGGAATGGTTCAGGTTAAAAAGACAGGAAATTTATTCTTCCTTGTTTGAGAAGAATAGTCTAGATATCTCATTTTTCTACTCTGAGGGAAGATATCCTTTCATATCTCACAGACGTGAGTGAAAGATTGGCCCAAATGATTCAGTTTATTTTAACAATATTTTTTTGTGCGGGTTGGCATCAGATGATTGTTATGGAGACTTCCTGTCTCCAGACAGTAGAGATATACTATTGTGGTGGATTTGTTCCATTGTTTGTGACTATGTGTCACGGTTTGAGTAGTTGCGTACTACCTTAAATAAACACAGGTGTGTTCTATCAATTGATAGTGTACCAGTTGTCATAGGAGATTATCCACTTGGATAATAATGACGATGCTCGTGATACTACCAGTTGAATGGTCTGTTTGTCCTCAAGACCATACCTCCCTAGCTAGGAGAGAGTGTTGATATTATGGTAGCTTCGGGAGGTATGAACATCTATTGTGACCTATGACGAGATTAGAATATTCCAAAAGGAAGCAAAGAAGTAAAGGAAACCCTAGACGAGATGTTGGCTGCAAAAATATAATTAATATGAATTAATTAGTACCCAGAAGGAGAAGTCGGCCCCAGTAATTCTGTCAAACCACTATAAATACAGGGCGCCAGTTCTCATTATTCACACTTCTTAGAATTACAGAGAGCAATTTATGCGCACTGCAATTGGTAGTTTTGTGCGCAAGTTTCTGGGGAAGGTGTTGCGCCAATTTCTGGGTGGGACTATCTGATCAGCTTGGTTTTTATTCTTGCTTGGTGCATTAGCCTTGCTTGGCTATTGATTGCTACCAATATTCTTCTCTGTCAAGGTCAAGGTGGTCGGAGGGTGGCTTCAGCCTATGGTTGGGTGACAAGGGTATTATCAATGGTAAAACAAGCACAATCCTTCATATTCTAACAATGAGGACTATCAAAAGTCGAAAGGACTCTTTTTTCTTTGCTTAAGTAGATTTTCCCTGCAACAAGTTTCAATAATTACAGGTTAAGTAGATAGACCTTACAAATTTCCCATCAATCCTCTTAACACGAGGACTGATACATACATGGCTTAGTCTCTTTATTTAAGAAACAATTAAAATTGTTAGGGGCTCAATCAAACCATCCTTACAAGTAGTATTACCACCACTAGCTCCTCCATTCTCTGTAATCAAGCAGCCCTTAACAAGGTCCTGCAAGTTTCATCCATCCACATTCATCCATTAATGCTTATCAGCGTATTCTAACTCCTATAGGAGTGTCCATCAATCCCTCAAGAAACAATTTAATCTTTTTCTTCATATCAACATAGTTGATTTTTCTTCTTTAAGAAATCCCAAAACCCAAAATTTTCAATCTACAACCCTTCTTCTCAAGGAACTTGTGCAGATGACAAACAAATTTTTAATGCAGAGAAACTCTTTCTAACAGGCTCATCCTAGCCTTAATATATCAGTCATGTGACTGCTCTTTATCCCATCTAGGCCTAGTTTTTGAACTCTGCTATGATAGCACTTTGTAACACACCCAACCCCCTAACCCTTACTTAGGTTAGTGGGGTGTCAAACTTTTCTCAATATCCCCCTTTCTTCGTTGTCACTAAAATCCAATTCTCAATTCATAATAGTGTATTTCTCGTTGAGAGCTTCCCAACAACAATAAACACACTCAAAACAGATCTCTGGATCAAAAATTACATCCCTTTAAAGTTTGGAAAACTTATTTAGCCATAGGCCAATTCATTACCACGTGACATCATTGACACTTTTTTCATCTGATGTGGCACCTTCCACATTTCCCTCCAGGGCCTTGACCTATATGGAAATCGAAATCAATGGCTTGGATTCATTTAGATCCTTCCTTTTCCATCAGAGTTCTTCTCCATCAGAGTCACATTCCACTCCAACTGGAACACTTCAATCAATATGCACTCTGACGGTCCTCGGAGTCGGGCAATCAATGGTTCTTATTGCTTTGAAGTATCCACTTCCATGATGGTTATTGCTCACCTCCTCTTCCTCTTGTTACTAATCTAGTGGGGTCCATGACAGATCTACGGTTGTCATTGCATCTTTCTCGCTCCTCGATCGATGGCCTAGATCCCCTCTCGGATTTTCTCTCTTTGGGGTTCACCCTCTCCAGAGTCGCACACCACTCCAACCATAAGCACTCTAAAGGATCTAACAATCCTTGTTTGCTTCAACCGACAGTCGAGGTTCGCTCAAAGTTCACAATTGTCTGGCCATTAATAGTTATAAGTTCCTTGCCTCGGGATGGACAATACTAGATCCAACAATTGCAATCCATCGAGATCACCTCAGCCGCTAAATCAACGTTCGAAAGTAATCTGGGCCCTTTCATCATTGTCTAGATAGTAAGATCCCCACTACAATCCTCACTATGACAAATTCTCCCAACGAATTGCCCCGACCATCCAATGGATCTCAGAGATAGATGTCAACGGATCAGATCATGACGGCACTTCGAAACCAAATGACGGTTAAGACCCACCCTAAATCTTACTTTCCAAAAGGACTGGTAGGTCCCATGAAAAATCTATGGCTGAGATCGCATTTTTCCTACTCCTCGACCAACGGCTATTATTTAATATTGGAACCATCTTCGTCATCATCGACTCATCACTCTGAATCCTTCCTTCAGGTTACCGACAGTTCTCCTTCCGACGATACTAAGGTCGGCATCAACAGCCCAAATCCTTTTGTTCAAGCCTTTGTTAGATCGATGACCCCTATTATCTCCAATGTTTCCTCATCAAAACGGATCCTAGCAGATCCAACTGCTACCATTCTTCCAATATCACTCCCTGACATATCAACAGTCCTAGAACTATTTCATCATCAGACCCCCTCTAACCTTCCTCTCGTGCACTTCGATGACCTTCCTCCGATGAAAGACATAGATCTATTCATCACACCAAATTCAATGATTGAGATTTAAGGTGACAAGCTAAGGGCCTTCTCACCCAATAGGTCCCATTCTCATCTCAACAGCCAATCAACTCTCCATGCATCATCCCGCGGGACACACTAAATTCCACATTGGCATCCGCATCACCCCTATCGCCAAGTTGTCACACTACGACATCATAACTTCACTTGTCCTTTAAATTACTCGCCAAGTGAGAGGGTGGGGACCACAATGAATCAATGGTTGAAGTTGCATCATGTCCATTCTCTGATCAACAACCCAGATCTATTCATTATGTAAAATTAACATTTTTCGATGGCATGGGGTTTCCATCGTCGTCGGACTCTTCTCACACCCTTTCTTTAGACCTCCAGTGACCCTCCTCCAATGAACAACTGATATATCTCTTCCTGTAAATTTGACGGTTAAGATACAAAGAAAATTCTTAAGGGTCTCCACACCAAGCTGAGCTCGTTATCATTCCATAAACCAATCAATTGTCGACACATATCACCCTATGTGTGCGTCGATTTCCATGTTGGTGTGATACATCACGATGACATTAAATTTTATCTCTCGTTAGGTCAAACCACACTGGATCTAATGGCTGAGGTCATTCAAGTTATATCTAAATAGATCAATGATCATGATTATCCCCTACTCACACTCAGATGAATCAACATCTCTCATTGACTCGGAGTTACCTCCATCAAAGTCCCATTGAAATCTTGCGCTTGGTCACTCTGACAACCACGTCCTCCAACTAACGATCAAGATCTATTCACCTCATCATATTGACGGCTATCAATGGCTCAGGGTGATCCAGATGGATATCAGTGGCCACCCACCTTTTCCAATTGGCTCAAAACAGTTTTCTGACATTTTTGGCAATTTACTATTTTTAGCAGTTTTTACTTCCGGGGCCATTTTGAGGGCCTAAATGAAATTTTTTCAGCATCGAGCTCCTCAATGATAGCCTAAGGAATAATTAATCCCCCAAAATGAATCTCCTCGGCGATACCTTTCCAACGGGCTATCACACGCCTAAAACGAAGATCGTATGCAAAAGTTACGACCCCGGGAAGTTGATGTACTAGCTTACCCAAACGGGGCCCACATGACTTTTGGCGTTTCATCTCCTAGGGTTAGGTTTTTGGATGTCTAGGGTTTTGGGAATTATTTCTTATTGTAAAAAGGCCTTCAGAGCCTCATTGTAACCTTCTTGCGAATGCGCGCTGCCGTCACATCTCTTCTCAGAGATAAGCCGCCACCATTCTAGCAAGCTTGTTTCTGCTGCATTTTACAGTTTCAGCTTATTTCGTTATTGAATAGAAAACCAGTTTTACTGTATCTTTGTTATTTTGTGTTAAGAACCTGTTAATAATATGTATTCATTTTGTTCTGCTCATAAAATCCGGATCAGTGGTATCAGAGCGGTCTGCTCCTTGTCGTCTTAATGCATGTCCCCAACGAGGTCGAAGTACAAAGAGTTGGGTCTCGAGCTTGTTTCTCTTGAGGACAGAATCTCTCGCACACCCAAGCAACCTCCCATGGCAGGAGAAAAGAAAGACGATGGGACAGGAGATCCTTTCAAACTGTTGATTGAGGAATCCCTCATGCAACAGAGGAACGAGATGATGAATAGTTTCGCGCAAATCCTTCGGCGACTACCAACAGGCGATGCATCTTCTTCGAACGGAGGCGCCGCCCCCTTCAAGGTACAAATAAACTTTGATATTCCTATATTTGAAGGTCAGATAGACGTAGATGTTGTAGACAATTGGTTGAATCTACTAGAAGGGTATTTTTCTGTTCATAAATTTTCGAATAGAGAAAAGATTACTTTTGCGCTCCTCAAAGCCATTCCCCATGTCAAAGATTCGTGGGAAACTTTCTATGAGCAAAAGGAAACAGAGGAAACCTCATTATTTTCAGTCATGGCCACATGGGAATCCTTTAGGGATTCTATTAAGGAACAGTACTACCCTGTCAGAAGTTATGATGACATGTATACCAAATGGACCACACTGCGGCAAGAAAAAGACCAAGCAATGCCAGATTTCACAAATATCTTCCATACCTTGCGCACCAAGTTGGGTATCAAAGATTCGGAGTGACATCTGGTGCTCAAGTATCGTGGTGCTCTACATAGATATATCCAGACCGAAATGGAATTTCTAGACATCTCATCCTTGGGCGCGGCCTACCGATATGCCGTCAAAATCGAGTAGAAGCTCAAACAAAAGATGCGGCAATTTGGGCCTAGGAACCCCTCACAACAAAAGCCAGGAAAGGACGGCCCCAACCCACCGAACAAAGGATAGAGAAAAGATGGACAGTATCAAGACAAACAGTACAAGCCACAAGCAAAGAATGACACCGGAAAGACAAAGAAAGATATCGGAAGTGGTACGACTTCCATAAGAGCCCTTGGCATAACACTGCTGACTGTCGCTCAAAGTAGTCGCTGGTGGCCGAAGTGAAAGCCTCTGAATCAGATGGAGATTATGACCCCGAGACAGAACCAGAAAGGGGAAGATGGATCATTGATGCAGAACCCAGTGCCACCGTTGCTACCACCAAGATAAATCCTGGTGAACCAGACGAGCCAGAAAAAGGAGAGCGCCTCTTCCATTCACAGATGTGGGTAAAAGGCACCCCGCTACACTTCATCATTGACAGTGGTAGCCAGAAGAACCTCATCTCAGCAGAGGTTGTCAAGCGACTGGCCCTACCAACAACATCGCACCCACAACCCTACACCATTGGATGGCTCCGCCAAGGAAGCGATCTCTGCGTCGGCCAACAGTGTCGACTGTCGTATGGCATCAAGCCCTTCAAAGACGAGGTATTGTGTGATGTTGCTCCTATTGAAGTTTGTGATGTTCTTTTGGGCCAACCTTATTTATGGAAACGTCATGCTATATATGAGTCTAGGCCTCGTAGTGTTATTATTACTTTGAACAAGAAAGTGTACAGGATACCCAAGGCAGTCCCACCTAGTGCTATTTCCTTGATCTCTGCTAAGCAATGCAGGAAGGTCATCTCTCAGACGGGGAAGTTTGTCTTCTTCGTGATTCGCTCTCAGAATAAGCGAAAGATCGTAGCCACATCCAGGGTCTCTACGGTCGACCTCTCCACACAGCAGAAGAAAGTAGATAAGGTCATGGAAGAATACTCGGATATCTTCTCCTCACCTACAGGGGTACCTCTGCACCACCAGATCAAGCACCCCATCGATCTGACCCTCGGCGCACCGCTGCCCAATGGGCCAGTCTATCGTCGCTCTTTGTTAGAGAATGAGGAGATCAAGAGACAGATCCAAGAATTGCTCCACAAGGGGCACATACACCCTATCTCATCACCTTGAGGGAGCCCAATCGTACTGGTACAGAAGAAAGATGGAACTTGGCGACTCTGTATTGATTAACGGGCTCTGAATAAAATCACTGTCAGAAACCGGTACCCGATTCCCCGAATCGATGACCTCCTTGATCAACTCACGGGGGCCAAATACTTCAGTAAGATTGATCTGAAGTCTGGCTACCACCAGGTCCCGATAGAACAAACAGATGTATGGAAGACCGCCTTCAAGTCAAAGGAAGGACTTTTTGAATGGTTGGTCATGCCCTTTGGTTTGACAAATGCTCTAGCCACTTTCATGAGGATGATGGACGATATCCTGCGACCATTCACCAATACTTTTGTAGTGGTCTATCTGGATGACATTCTAATTTATAGCAAGACTTGGGACGAACACTTGCAACATATTCAACAGGTTCTGCACACCCCGCAGCAGCACAAGCTATATGCCAACCTGGAAAAATTCTCCTTCGGCATAGACAAGGTCCATTACCTGGGCTACATCATTGATCAACATGGTGTACATGTGAATCCAACCAAGATCCAAGTCATCCATGACTGGCCAGCCCGAACAACACTCACTGAGCTTCGGAGCTTCTTGGGACTTGCTAACTTCTACCGCAGGTTTGTGTTGGGTTTCTCCCATATTGCATGGGCCCTCAGCCAAATAAATAGGGGTGGTGGTAAGGCGAAATTTGCGTGGGGCCGGTCCCAACAACAAGCGTTCGATGATTTGAAGCAGTGCTTGTGCTCAGCCCCAGTACTTTCACTACCAGACCTGCAACATCCCTTTGAGATCGAGACAGATGCTTCAGACTATGCCATGGGCGTCGTTCTCACTCAGCATGGCCACCCCGTGGCCTATCATAGTGAGACACTGTCAGACACTGTCCATAAGTACCCTACTTATGACAAAGAAATGTACTCCATTGTGCAAGCATGTCGCCAGTGGAGACATTACATTCTTGGGAAGGAGACAGTCATCCACACTGATCATAAGCCACTGCAGTTCATGCAGACACAGGGAAAACTTCAAAATGACCGCCATCAAAAGTGGTCCACATACTTGCAGCAGTTCCACCTCAACATCAAGTATAAAACAGGAAGCACCAATCGCGTCGCTGATTGCCTCAACAGACTGCCAGTCGCAGCACTCACCATGGTGCTAGACTCTTGCGGCCACGAGACATCTGGATGGCCCCAACTCTATGAGACAGACCCTGACTTCGCCACCACCTACCAAATGTTGGGTGCAAATGCAGTTGTCGATAATTTCCATCTTTAGGATGGGTTGTTGTGTCGTCTGGGCCATATCTGTGTTCCATCAAGCGAGCGAAAGAAGATGATCTGGGAAGCCCACTATAGTCGGGTGGTAGGACACTTCGGTGTCGAAAAGATAGTGGCGATGCTACAGAAACATTTCTACTGGTCGAAACTTCGACAGGAGGTCGGCAAGTATATCAGGTCCTGCACTGCCTGTGCTATTGCCAAACTGACCACTAAGAAACAGGGCTTGTACACTCCTCTTCCTACTCCTGACAGGCCATGGGAATCCATCTCAATGGACTACATGTCGGGCCTCCCATCCCCAAGCGGGGAAATGACTGTGTTTGTGTGGTTGTTGATCGCTTTTCTAAGATGGCGATTCTGGTTGCCTGTAAGAAGAGCATCACAGCAGAGGCCACTGCCAAGCTCTTCTTTGAACGAGTCTGGGTACATTTTGGAATCCCACAAACCATTGTCTCAGATCGGGATAGTCAATTTCTTAGTACATTCTGGTCGAGCCTCTGGTCACTGCTGGACACCAAGCTCACCAAATCCACGGCCTTCCACCCCCAGACAGATGGTCAAACCGAGGTTGTAAATCGAATGATTGTGCATATCCTTCGCATGTATAATTCAAAGAACCCTCACACATGGGATGAGAGCCTTCCTTATGTCCAGCATAGCTACAACCGAGCCTTGCATAGCTCAACCGGCCACAGCCCCTTTCAAGTGGGGTTGGGATTCCAACCATTGGGTCCCATAGATGTTTCACTTCCCCTTGCGGTCACCTCGATTGACTCATCTCTTGCTCCAAATGAAGCTGACAAAGCCACCCGGTTCATTGAGCAGATTCAACACATCCGCCAACAGGTTCAGGATATCCTACAAAAGTCCAATGACAAGTACAAACAGCGCCATGATCAACATCGGGTGCAGCATAAGCTTCAGGTGGGCGACAAAGTTTGGTTGCACTNTCCGCTCAATGAGCCTTGCATAGCTCAACCGGCCACAGCCCCTTTCAAGTGGGGTTGGGATTCCAACCATTGGGTCCCATAGATGTTTCACTTCCCCTTGCGGTCACCTCGATTGACTCATCTCTTGCTCCAAATGAAGCTGACAAAGCCACCCGGTTCATTGAGCGGATTCAACACATCCGCCAACAGGTTCAGGATATCCTACAAAAGTCCAATGACAAGTACAAACAGCGCCATGATCAACATCGGGTGCAGCATAAGCTTCAGGTGGGCGACAAAGTTTGGTTGCACTTGTAGAAAGAACGCCTTACAGGACCCCATCGGAAGCTTCGCCCACTCCATTATGGACTATGCACTATCACCAAGGCCGTGGGGGATAATTCTTTTGAGCTCAATATTCCTCCTTTCCTTGGCCTGCACCCAGTGTTCAACGTGGATCTCCTTCGCCCTTATTTCCCACCATTATTGGACACCTCAGAAGTAGCAGAACAGCTGACACCAATAGAGCTCAACCCCGACTGCATACAACAGGCATCCAATGATCAGATTTTGGACAGACAGATCAAGGGCACTCGACAACAAAGGATCCAGCTTTATCGAGTCGTCAAAGCAGGGCAGCTCCTACACCAAGGCAAGTGGCTCACCCGAGGCCAAATTCAGCAGAAATTTCTTCATCTAATGGGGGACCTCAACACAATGGAGACCATTTCTTCCTAAGGAGGGAGGATTGATCCATATGGATATCGGTTGCCACCCACCTTTTCCAACTGGCTCAAAACAGTTTTCTGACATTTTTGGCAATTTACTATTTTTAGCATTTTTTACTTCCAGGGCCATTTTGAGGGCCTAAATGAAGGTTTTCCGGCATCGATCTTCTCAATGATAGCCAAAGGCATGATTGATCCCCCAAAATGAATCTCCTCGGTGATACCTTTCCAACGGGTTATCACACGCCTAAAACGGAGATCGTATGCAAAAGTTACGACCCCGGGAAGTTGATGTACTAGCTTACCCAAACGGGGCCCACATGACTTTTGGCATTTCATCTCCTAGGGTTAGGTTTTTGGATGTCTAGGGTTTTTGGCATTCTTGCTTATTGTAAAAATGCCTTCAGATCCTCATTGTAACCTTCTTCTTGCGAATGCGCGCTGACGTCACATCTCTTCTCAGAGATAAGTCGCCGCCATTCCAGCAAGCTTGTTTCTGCTGCATTTTACAGTTTTAGCTTATTTCGTTATTGAATAGAAAACCAGTTTTACTGTATCTCTGTTATTTTGTGTTAAGCACCTATTAATAATCTATATTCATTTCGTTCTGCTCTTAAAATCCGGATCACAGGGTCTCCTTCATCATCAGATTCCATGCAACCTTGAACTTGAGCACTCCAACGAAGAGCCAAGATTGACTCGCTACGTTGAATCAATGACTGTGAATCGTTCTGACTAAACCAGAGATTTTTCTCTGGGTTAATAATCTGGCTCGGGGCTTAATAGTTTAGGAAATATTCTATGTCTTTCCCAAGGTCTCATCAAGCCTTTTTGGCCTTCACCTTCACTCCCAAATTGGCTAATATAATCTCTCTTCATGATATTAGACGAATATTTGCATACCGCAAACCCTTCATGTCAAAACATGAGGTTTCATAGAGTTGAGGCTCTCTGAAACTACACAGGGACCTCCCTCGAGCACTGAGGAATTATGTTGCCTATCTAAGGACACTTTTATCCATTCTTCTAGTGAGATTGTGTGCCTTTGCAAGCTTCCCGTTCAAGGGTTGTAAAATTATCGGGCTATCCCCTATATTAATATTCCTCATTCATACATTTGTATTTACAATTACTATCCATGGAAAACAATTATACATAATTCCATTTCACTCGGGGATTATACATTCTTTCAATTAACCATATGTCTCATATAGACACAAACACTTGTGTACATTGTTATCCATACAACACTCAATTTAAGTCACAAATTCCTACTCAAAGACATACCATTCTATTAGTTATACATGCATACCCAAATATACATTACACAGTGTGATAACTTGCACAAATTTCACAAATTCATTTCAATTTATACAGGCATGACTCATTCTTTTTACTCATTACACAAAGTACAATATTACTTATATGTTACACATTGTAGCCTTCCAGTTGGCTTTGGGTGTGCGTCTTTCCACCCAACCATAGGCACATCGTGTTCAGTAACTTCAACAGTAGGCCACCCTCCGTGTTAGGCCATGATATCGCCAAGGAATTCTCTTGAAGTGTTTTATGTTCCTCGGCCTTTCATAGACCTCTCTCTCTCTCTCTCTCTCTCTCTCTCTCTCTGTGACCAAAACCACCCTTTATGGTTATGTGTACTATGCACGCACTCGTGCATTCTCCTTCTACCACCATACTTTCCCTACAATCTCTATTTGTGTGTCTCTTGCACACCACTATTTGGGGAGGTTCTCGACATGTCCCCTATTTCTTTTGTCAGAATAAATCTACAGGTTCCATGTGGGTTCAACCAGGAAACGAGGTGGTGGTGCTTTGTCATACCTCTGGCTGACATTCTATGTTGTCCTAGCTAGATATCCCATACTTGTATTTATTGGGGGTGGTTGGTTTTTCAACTACCAACCCCCTTCTCATTAATTGGTTTGGTTCAGTTGTAAGCTAGAGGAAATGTGACTATTTCCTCCACATTATTCATCAAGATGTCTTGGGGTATTTTACACATGAATCCCCTTTCTACCCCCTCACTAATCCCTCTCATGGTATCATGGCTAGAACTTTCAAGGCTTCACCCATCAATCATCTAGTTGGCATTTTGAATCAAACAAACACAGTTACAATATTTACATGCCATGGCATGGAAATCATTAACATGATTAATTACATATAATTCAGGGGATTGAAAATGGGGATGTTACAAGTCACTATGAGTCATACTAGAGACGAGAAACCAACCACTACAAGTCATGTAGGGGGAAACACACCAATCACTGCAAGTCACACTAAAGAAAAGCAACCAATGACTATAAGTCATGTAGGGGGCAAGCAACCAACCACTGCTAGTCATGTTGGGGGCATTGATATTGCTAAAAAATATAGCCAAGAAAGATGCAGGCCTAAGTTCCCCTATAAAGTTTGCAAGGTATATCACCATACTCATATACGTCCTCTTATTTCAAAGATAAAATGAGTGTGGTCCCATTCTGAAGGCTCTTCTACTCCAGAACCACCTTTGGTTTCTCAACAATCTACTCAACCATCCATTAATGAAGTGGTCATGTTGATGCCATCTTTGGTTGATCCCACTCTTCCTTTGGATAGTGATGTGTCTACCAAACAAGTTTTCTTCACTGCTAGTTCAAAACCTTCTTAACAAGGAGGAATCCCACTCATCTCAAGCATGCTCCCTCCAAGTCATAGGAGTGTTTCCTTCTATTGGAATAGTCTTGTTGAGCCTTGTCTTCTTTCTTCTACGCATTTCCAAATAAAGGTTGAAACTTATTCAAAAAAAAACATATATCGATGTATAGTAGATGAAGCATCCCCCGCAAGCATTTTATCCTTCTCGATTTGTCAAGCTATAGGTTCTCCCTAGCTTGTGTCATCTCCTAGTCAATTCGTATCTTTCAATAGAAGACCTAGTGAATCTTTGGGGATTCTTTCTCATTTTCCTATCACATTGGGTGGGAATACTATAGGTTCTCTCTCTCTCTCTCTCTCTCTCTCTCTCTCTCTGACCAGAACCACCCTTTCTAGTTATGTGTACTATGCACACACGCGTTCATTCTCCTTCGGCCACAATACTTTCGTTGCAGTCTCTATTCGTCCATCTCTTGAACGCCACTATTTGTGAAGGTTCTCGACCTATCGCCTATTTATTTTTTTCAGAAGAAATCTACATGTTCCATGCGGGTTCAACTAGGAAACGAGGTGGTGGAACTCTGTCGTACCTGTCACAGACATTTTATGTTGTCCTAGCTATATCTTCTATACATGTATTCATTGGGGGTAGTTGGTTGTTTAACTACCAACCCCCTTCTCATTAATTGTTTTTCTTTAGTTGTAAGCTAGAAGAAATATGACTATTTCCTCCACATTATTCATCAAGATGGATTGGGGTCTTTTACACATGAATCCCCTTTCCACCCCCTCACTAACCCCTCTCATTGTATCATGGCCAGTACTTTCAATGCTTCACCCATTAGTCATCTAGTTGGCATTTTCAATCAAACAAACACAATTACAATATTTACATGCCATGGCATGGAAATCATTAACATGATTAATTACATATAATTCAGAGGATTAAAAATGAGGATGTTACAAGTCACTGCGATTCATACTGGATATGCGAAACCAACCATTACAAGTCATGTTGGGGGAAACACACCAATCACTGCAAGTCATACTAAAGACAAGCAACCAACCACTACAACTCATGTAGGGGGCAAGCAACCAACCATTGCTAGTCATGTTGGGGGCATTAATATTGTTGAAAAATATAGTCGAGCAAGACACAGGCCTAAGTTCCCATGTGTAGTTTGCAAGGGAGATCACTGTACTCATATACGTCCTCTTATTTCATAGATAAAAAGAGTGTGGTCTCATTCTAAAGGCTCTTCTGCTCCAGAACCACCTCTGGTTTCTCAACAATCTACTCAAACATCCATTAATGAAGTGGTCATGTTGATGCCATCTTTGGTTGATCCCACTCTTCCTTTGGATAGTGATGTGTCTACAAAACAAGTTTTTTTCACTTCCATTTCAAAACCTTCTTAACAAGGGGGCATTCCACTCACCTCAAGCATGCTCCCTCCAAGTCATAGGAGTGTATCCTCCAATTGGAATAGTTTTGTTGAGCCTCGCCTTCCTTCCTCTACTCCTTTCCAAATAAAGGTTGAAACTTGTTCAAAAAACATCTATCAATGTATAGTAGATGAAGGAGCCTCTGCAAGCATTTTATCCTCGTCGACTTGGAAAGCTATAGGTTCTCCCTAACTTGTGTCATCTCCTAGTCAATTTCTAGCTTTCAATAGAAGACCTAGTGAATCTTTGGGGATTCTTCCTCGGTTTTCTATTACGTTAGGTGGGAAGACTAATATGGTCGTTATGATAGTGGTGAATGGCACATTAGACTTCAATATGCTTCTTGGGCGTGCTTATGTATATGTTATGAATGTTGTGGTGTCTATACTCTTCGAGTGATGCATTTTCCTCACAATGGAAGCATTATCACCATCAATCATCTTTCATTTGATAATCACCATCCTTATTACAATTTAGACCATGCTACCCCATTTTATGTTCCTATTATTTGGGTGGACTATATCCCTCCACGGGTGAATTATGTGGCAACATATCCTAAGTGTTCATTTACTTCTAAGAAGGAGCTCTTATGTTCATATTTTCCTTCTTGGGACATGGTCTCGCCAATTGATCATGGAATTCAATCAGCATTCTCTAACATTGTTCAGAATCTCCATCCTAACATGGAATATGATCAACTTACTCCTCCCATATGGGTTGTTGACTCTCCAAGTTCGCATGATTTTATTGATTTTGAGTTTCCTTTAGATAAGACCATCTTGCAATTCATGGATCCATTGATAAGCTAAGGGAATATGAGCACCATTGAGCATCCATTCTTCATGATTCATAATAGATGAGTTTTAACACAATGATTCTTGATCCAGGACTAGGGGCATCCAGTGAAATGCCACACCTTGACCAATTTGTTCCTTAGATTTCTTTTTCGGAACTTGCCACTGAATTTTTTTCTCCCAATCACATCGAAGATCAATGTTTTGTACCTTGTGTATGTCTTGATGGGAATCATCAAGGAGCTTCCATAGCTCATGAAACTATTCACAATGAGTATTTTCATATGGTACATTCGATCGTATGTGGCGTGACCCTAGCATGGTCATGTGCCACATGATTTCAACAATGGCCCATGACTTCATCAATGATGATAGGGATCTTTGGCTCAAGCCCAGAAATGGGCTCTACTTTGCAGAAGGTGTTATATGTGTAGTGTCTTGTATATATATGTGTGGTGTGAATAATTTTGTTTTGCATATATCATGTCCACAAAATCTAAAAACATTTGTTTTTTTTATATTTCACTATGCATTTTAACCCCAAGTCTAGTATTTCTAGATGTGTTTTACAAGACTCGATGATGTTTTGTTTGTCCTTTTTCTATGGTGGCATCCACTGAACTTGAAGTACGTGCCTCGAACCAACATGTAAGGATAGGTTTTTCCCCGTGACATCATTTTTCATTATTAACCATCCAATTTGTCATCACAAAACCTTAGGTTTGATCCCATCATGTTGTGACATTATCCATTATGTTTTTGCATGTTGTAACTTGAATGGTAGTGCCTACCCTTCGTGGGCGCCCTAGTTAGCACATTGATTTCCATATGGTTCCCATGTTGTGATTTCTTGTTAGCCTGTGAACCCTCCTTTAGACCCACCGTGACTCGAAGTTGAGCCTCATTATTCTCTCTTGATCTATGTTCTAGACATATCCCAAGGGGGTTACCATCACTTTTATGTTACTCTATGGTCACATGTGCATCTACTGCTTATGTCTCAATGCCTACTATTGCACTGTTGTTTTCCTCGATTCTTCTTATCGTCGTTGCAGTCACACTTGACCCATTTCATTTTGCATTAGCTTGCCTCCATTTTGTGACCCTATACCCATGGAGAGAATCGTTGCTATGAGTGGACCTCACTTTCTAGTACCAGTCTGCATTCATTTTTCTTAGATCGATTCCATGTGCTTAGAACATAGAAGCATGTTGTTAAGCCACTCGTTCTCTCCAGACAAGATAAATTTTAACTCTTTTTCATGCTCGTTAAACCATGAAAAAGACACATGATGAACTAACTTTTAATTCTTTTTCATGCTCATTAAACCATGAAAAAGACACATGATCAAGTACACTTTTAACTATTTTTCAAACTCATAAAACTATATGAAAAAGAAACTACTAGGCACACTTTTATCTCTCTTTTGCGCTCGTAAAACCATGAAGAAGACACTCAAAAAAAAAGTGAGGGGGAGGGGGGATTTTCCATTGCTCTATATTTATAAAAGTCATAGTGGTCAGTCATGTCACCCTTGAACATGGCACCTGTTTGCATCATTGTCTTACGGTTGGGTCATAGCTTTCCTAGGAGTCGTATACCATCAGTGTGAGTCATATACTCCTTTGGTCGGTTACTCTCTCAATCATTATCGATAGTTTTTCAATGCCTCGTGCATTGTTTCACTATATCAATGATGCTCTTGAGTCAATGTTTCCAAGTCATCATTATGTCATGTTATATGTTCAAGGGAAGTTAAGCCTAAGTCGGGCATTTGATGTCTTTTTGACCACCTATATCACCCATCCATGTGTCAGTTGTACTTGGTGATTCTATCTCTTCACATCATCTCTTCGTGTATGTTTCATGTCGATTGATGGGGGATAAATTAAGGCCCTCCTTCGATGGATCTCTTCCTATCGACTTCAACAAATTATCTACGAGAGGAATCTAGAAACCAACTAGTACATTGGATCTTGCAATCCTTAGTGGCAGGCTTCCTCGCAATCGCCAGTGAGTTTACCTCAATGAATCTTGATCAATTGATTCTACGAGTGTTCGACATCAATCCTCTATTCACACTCACTAGATTGTACTAGGTACCTTGGGTCCATTTTCATTATTAGTGGATCCCCTCTCATCTGTCAACGGTATACCTCAATGACCAGCAATCAGACAGTTTCTACCATGCTCGACATTAGCTCATTTATTCGCATGATGTAGAATTGTACCATCATGGTTTGGGATGAAAACCTTGGGTTTGGGGCCACATCACTCATTCATATTACCCCTCCCAAGTTGTGATGGAGTATATCACTACTATATGAGTACTTTGAATACTACAGGGATAGTCGCATTGGTTCTTGATGTCTTCCTGATGTATATTGTGACATAGATCCACATTGCATTTGCTCGTTACTATGATCTATTTGATGACATGAATCCACTATGTACTTATTCGTGGCCATGGTCTTGCATTTCATTTCATGGATCCACAGTGTATTGTGTTGGCGGTCATGCTTTGTCTCTCTTCCGAGCATGAGTATTCCTACCTCGGGGATGATCTATATATGCTTTATGACTAACTTCGTGTACTCCTTGGTTTCTTGATCTCTCAACTCGCTCCTTATGTTGTCTCACATTATTTACCATTATTGTAATGTGTTTTGGCCACCAGTTCCTCTTCTGACCTCACACATTATGGGGCATTTGTTACAACCTTATTTGCCACCCTAGGGACACATAGAGGACCCATTGATGTTTCACTGCTGAGACACACTCTTTTTCCCTACAGTTTCATTAGTTTTGAGGGAGGTCACACTCTAACCTACTAGTAGAGCATGACCATTCATTGGTTGCATAACTAACAACACGTGATCGATTGTTGGTTGAGCTATTGAAATCCCACGACCACCCCTGTAGCCTTCTAGAATTGGTGAGTTACAAGAAGATCAGTGTCGGGTGAGGTGTTTCTCTTATGATATGATCTTAGGAACTCTCAATACGGTCGATATTAATTGATTTCTATATATCTAGAAGCATCCCCTAGCCTCCTCCACTAATACATATAAAGAATGAATTCCATGGGCAAGGGGGGGGAGAATCTACCACAAGTTTATGCTACAGAAATTTCAGAGGAGATATTCTACAATTTGGTCTTCATATTAGGTCATCCTTTCTTGTGTGAGGGTTAAGGAGGAGTTGGAGTAAGGGCCCGGGGAGGAATGATTTAATGAATTCAGATATTTCTCATGATTGATGTACTATTTATCCATTGATTTATATAGATCTACATAGTTTTCACCTTCCAGTGTTGTTGTATTCAGTTATTCATGATAGATTTGATATTTCTTTGAGTAGATCATATTAGATCTAGTCTAGATTTGAATTCCTTAATGCTTGAGGGTTTGTATATTAATATTTGTTGTATCCTTGTGTGAAGGAAAAAGGTACCAAGAGTTGGAGCTAAATATTTAGAGCTGCAACTGTCGAGATATGTAAGGACAATCGTCGGATCATAAGGTATGTCTTTCTCTCTCTTAGCATAATAACGAATGAATCCGGTTGATCCAAGGAAAATCTTGTATTGATTTATCATGCACACTATCTCAGATCACGAGCAGATATGAGGGAGTGCCCAACTATCCATATGAGGGAATTCTCCATTAACAAAGTGGTTTAACTACCACTCAAGACTAAGAAATTTAAACCAGAAAATGAACAAGAAGTTCATGATGGACCTTATGAGGAGGAGGATTTAGAGAGTTTGAAAGAGGAGGACGAAACTCCACCTCAAACTTTAAGAAGGTCCACTTAGAAAAGAGGGAAACCAGATAGGTATAGTTATAGTCTGCATGATTTTACATGTATATTTCATTTATCTGCTAACACCAAGGAGCTTAGACCAGTGAAAGAGGAAATGGATATGGAAAATAAGGAGTCTTGTATATTGGCCATGGAAGAGGAAATGGATTCATTCATAAATAATGATACGTGGGACTTGGTCTCACTGCCTAATGGAAAAAATCCCACTGGATGTAAATGAGTGTTTAAAAGGAAGATTAGTTTAGATGGAAATGTTGAAAAGCACAAGGCAAGACTGGTTGCAAAAGGATATTCCCAGGTTGAGGGGATAGACTTTGGTGAGATCCATTTGTCAGTTGTTAAGTCAACATCTATTAGGTTCCTATTATCTATTATAGCGACCTTTGATTTGGAGATAGAATACATGGATGTGAAAGCAACATTCTTGCATGGTGACTTGAAGGAGGAGATCTATATGATACAACTAGAGCACTACGTTGTAAAAGGTAAAGAGTCATTGTTTTGCAAGTTAAAAAAATCTTTATATGGTCTCAAACGGTCTCCTAGAATGTGGTACCAAAAATTTGATTCTTGTTGGGATTAGGATTTCTAAGATCCAAATTAGATCATTGTGTGTATTACAAACAAGATGGTGATCATTTCCTTGTTATCAGTCTATATGTAGATGATATGTTATTAGTTGGTAATAGTAAGGATGTATTTTTTTATTTGGAGTCTCAGCTTTCAGCACAATTTGATAAGGACTTGGGGTCTACAAAATATATCTTTGGAATGGAGATCATGAGAGACAGAGCACATAAAAAAATCTGGTTGAGCCGGAGTATGTAAACTCTATGCTAGAGTGTTTTCATATGGTAGATTGTAAAACATTGAGTGTTCCAATTTCTATGGGAACTAAGATTTTAGTTGAGATGTGTCCTACACACCCCCAGAGGATGGTATGGCTTATGTTCCTTATGCTAGTGTAGTTGGTAATCTAATGTATGCTATGGCCTGTACTAGTCCATACATTTCCCAAGAAGTGGGAGTCTTGAGTTGATTCATGGCTAATCCTAGACCTGAACACTGGGCTACAGTGAAGAGGGTCTTTAGGTATTTGTGAGGTACCTATGAATATTCCATTTTCTATCATAGCGATGTTTCAAAGGACCCACACTCAGTTGGTATATAGGGTTGTGTGGATTCTAATTGGGAAGGGGATGTACATATAAGGAGATCTATGAGTGGTTACTTATTTCGATTGTTTTGTGGAGGTGAGTTGGATGAGAAAGAGAAAACATGTGATCTCTTTGTCCACTACAAAGGCAGAGTATATGGCATCTACTCATTCCTATAAGGAGGTCATTTGGATTATGAAACTATATTCAGATGTAGGGCTAAGTTAGAGAGATATTATAGTTCAATGTGATAGTAAAAGTATCATTTCCCTAGCTAAGAACCCAACATTTCATGCAAAGGCAAAGCATATAGATATCCAATACCATTTCATTAGGGACATGGTAGAGGATGGGAAGGTGATACTAGAAAAAGTTGACACCTTGCAAAATGTTGCAGATGCATTGATGAAACTAGTGAGCACAGGTAAATTCAAGTGGTGATGTGAGTCTATGTGCCTTATGGGCCCTAACAATTATTTCACAGTGTGATGCATTCTCCCTTGTATCCTTGCAAGGCATCTGACAAGTGAGAGAATGTTGGCATGGGTGCGTCCTACACCTAGTAGTACTACTATGGAGTAGAGAATATTGCAGTGATGCAGTAGAGGAGAGAATATTGTAGTGTTGTAGTGGAGCAGAGAATATTGCAGTGCTATAGTGGAAGAGAATAATGTAATGTTATAGTGGAGTAGAGAAATGGCAAAGAGCAGTGGCAGGGAATAATCTATTGATAGTTTATAAAAAGTAGAAATGGAGAAACCATAAATGGTTTGTGGTTTTATTATGCATATTTATTGAGTGATCCCTCACAATGTGATTAAATGGGATTGTTGTTGATCCTATTGGGAAGTATGTATACCTTCATAGACTTTACCAGTCAAATCGTTGGGCGGAGGGGAGTCCTTTGTCCCACAAACAAGGGGGTCTCATACACCAATTTGGTGTGTTGGCTTGGCCGTGACCTTAAAAATAGATTATTATTATTATTATTATGAACCCAACTTGATGTTGTTGAGAACCAATTGATTGTTTTGACTGGTTGACACAAATCGACATAATTTTTTGATGATGACGTTATGAGGGGAAGTCAAATAAGGAGGGGAAGGCCTAGAGACTACTTAGATCAGTGATAGACTGAGGAACTTATTTTCGATACACCAAGAAATTAAAATGATTTTTGAGAAAAGAAAGCTAGTTTATTTTGTTTTTTTTATTTTTCAATGTTCTTGACTGCACTGAATTTGGCTATGGTTGATGTTCTTGTTGCATGATCTAGGAATGTTTAGGTTTGTATCTCCCATCATTGAGATTGCTTGGTCGATAGCATTATGAATTTGGAGACTGCTCTTGACATTAATTTTTGGGAAACATGTTCTAATCATTTGTGCCTAGGCTCTTATTGCTACACTTTAAATTTTGTATGGAAATGTTTTGGAGGTCTAATTTCTAAAAGAATATATATTGTAAGCCTTGTTGCGTGATTTTGCTTCACTGCATTTCGAAGAGGGTTGAGTGGAGGTGTTAAAGATGTAACTATTCTATTGTATGTTGACATGCTCAAGGATTTTGGTTGTCAGTGTTCCTAGCCCAATGGTGTTAAGGGGGTAACAATGGAAGACGTGATATCTCTAAAAAACCTATAGGACATGTTTCTAATGATGTTTGTTGCATAATGTCATCATTAACAAGTGGTGTTAATATAATGCAACCTTCGTAGATCCTCCGGGTTGGTTTTAAGGGAGATTGTGGGAATATTTAATGTAAACCCAACTTGAGGAGTTTATTGGACCTTTTAGAAACTTCATTTCTAGTTAACCACTTTAGTGGTTATTGTGGTCTCACCCTTTGGGGTCTTAAGGGCGAACCCTAGAACTATTTACTAGTGAAGCTATAGAATCTTCACACAATACACACAACACGCACAATGCATTGTTCTCTTTGGAATTTTCTTATGAAGATGTGCAAGCCCATCCAAGGTCAAATTTTAATTAAAATATATATAAGAAACCATTGAAAATATTTTATCAACTTCAAGACAACTTTTTCCCTTCAAATTATTTTCAAAAATGGTTGCCTGGCACTCATTGTAAATCTTTTTCAATAAGATATCTAAAAGATTTGAAAATTCAAGAAACAAAGCTAATATGAATGAGCAGAGATGGGGTAATTCAAGACACCCTTCTAAAATTCACTTTCCCCTTCTTAAAATTTAATGTTGGTCACCCATGTGACCACAAAATGAACAAAACAAAAATAAAGAGTAGTTTTAGCCCAAAATGTGGAACTCCCTTTCTCTTAAATGCAATTTAATCAAAATAGAACATTACAAGAATGTTTTTATTGCTTCCCCATTCATGCAGAAATACATCATTTTCTCAATTTGTGATGCCAATTTGGACAAGTATATGCCCCTGGGTTTTGGGGGAACAAGGAATTCACCAGAAGCCTCCATCTTGTCAACAGATAAGTGTTCTCATAAAAAATGTCAAATCTTCCATTCAAAGGGTTTTTTTGTGTTTCTCCATATATGAACTGCATTTTCATGCATGCAATAAGTAAATAAGGGTTGGACTCCTCACTTGAGAGTAAGACTTCCAAGTCTCTTTGCACCCATCATTGAATTTTCTTTTCCACCACTTCTCTTCTCTTCTTACGCATCGTACAAAGGTCAATTTTCATTTGGAGGGTTTCCAGCGATCAAAAAATGAAGCATTCTAAATGACATACATGGTCATGACCTTCTTTCCAATGAAAGGACATATGGTCACCCTCCAACTTAGATCTACACAAGAAATTGTGTAATAGCCAAGAATTTTCAATCCTCAAGTTTGCAAACTTATGTGCCTTCTCCAAACAAGTATTTTTCAATTTACACGTGCAAAAATAAATTTTAACAAAGAGCTCTTGGCTCCTCCCTGGCATTGGAAATTTAGTGTAGATTGTGCCATCAACAACTAAAATAATTCTTTGATTTTAAAAAATGGCATCATGGCCTTAAAGTAACCAGCAAGAAACAACATGTTTCTATATTAACAATAAAACTCATAGTGCAAATCAAATTGACCAATGCAATATGATCTCACCATAACCCTCTTTTGTGGGTTAAGGGTGCTCTTCTTCCAAGTGCTTCAATTAGAATGACAATGTTTCCTCGAGTTGCTCACTCTCCAAGTTCCACACCTTGTGTGACCTTGGTGATGGCTAACAAGCAAGATCTTCACACTAAGCCTTCTAGGAGCATGGTTCCAACAACATGAACACGATGCTTCGATATCAACTTATTAAAAGAGCCAAATTATAAAAATAACACTAAAGTCCATCAAGTTGTGGTCTAGTGGTTGAGATGGGGTGTCAACGCACTATTAACCCAAGTTCAAAAGTCAGGGAGCATATAACAATGGATGATAGTTAGCCAAGTTTAATGAGATTCATATGAAGCATTAAACATCAAAGACAAAAATAGAGCAATGGCAAATTGACTTGAGAAAAGATAAAGGCAATGCCATAGTTCAATTGGGACAAGATCACTTAAATTAGATGAAAAGAATAAAGAACTGAAGTGGCTAAAGAAAATCATATGCCAAATGACATGTTCGACACAAATTTTAAGACGAATACAAGGTCACAAAGTAAAGTTAATTTTTCTTGGACCTAAGTGATGAAGATTAATGAACCCCATAGTTTTGCAAAGGATATGAAGAAGGATGAATAGAAGAACACAATGTCAGTTTGATCTTTCGATCCTTTGGATAGGAATGATACATGTGATTTAGTAGAGCTACATGAAGGAAATGGTCTTATTGGAACTAAGCATGTCTACAAGGCACAATAACAGGTCTATTGACAAGTATAAGGCTTGTCTCATTGACAATGGATGTGCTCAGCCAAAAAAAAAATATTTTTAACATCCATTCAGTACAATGCCCACCTATGTTGTGTAGCAAGTGAAAGAATTATAATGCCAGTGAGTGCTTACCTTAATCACTCCACAAGTTCCGCACTTTGCTTGGCCTTGGTGTTGTCTTGGCAAGCGAGATCTTCACACTAAACCTTCAATGAACATGGTTCCAATGATGTGAACCTAAGAATTTGATACCAAATTGGCAAAAAAACCAAACTATAACAATAAAATCAAGGCAAAATGAAGCAAAAAGAAAATAGAATAGTTTTCTACTCGAACACTCTACCTCACACTTATCCATATATATGGAAAATGATGATCCTCAATTATCAACATACCTTCCACAACTATCAACGCACAATTAACCCTATAAAATCAATCCAAAGATACCTTCCACAATTATCAACGCCCAATTAACCCTATAAAATCAATCCAAAGAGATCATGACAAAATGAAAGATTAACTTATTAGAATGAAAATGCTTAAATGCATTTACGCATATGGGTAAGCATAAAATAAGTCATAATCTATTTAATGCATTTGTACTACACCTATCATATGGATGGCTCATTTAATGATTTGGACAAAGTCATCGCAATGGGCATTATCTTAACATAGAAGTGTTGAGGTTCTGGAATAATTCCACTATACACGTGAGCATAATAATGCCCTAATCACCTAATTGTATGTAAAGGGGAAAAGAAAAAATATATAAAAAAATATTATGTATCGTTTGTGACAAGATCCAAAGTAGGCCCTATAGGCATTGTGTGACAACTCCCCTCGGAGTGAACTCTCACTCATACTAAATAACAAAGAGAACATTATTTCTTTCTTGTTATGAGAGTCAAGTTATGAACATCCTATAAGTTCTTCAAGCTCAAGTAAGTGTCCTTACCTTTATGCGTCCAAGCATAGTGGATTTAATACTTTATCATGGTTGTTGTGATCCATAAAATCCCATTGCTACATAATAGTTCACATGCCTTCCAAAGGTGCAACAATTATCTAAATAACACTACTTAGCTTTGGAAGCACACAATTCAATTGGTATCTAGCATCAATGCATCTTCAAATGTGTTCGTCTCAATTGGTATCTAGCATCAATGCATCTTCAAATGTGTTTGTCTCACTTTTATTATAGTTATCAAAACATTATCTCATATTCTCACTTGTTTTTTTTGGGCCACATCTTTTTTTACGGGTTATCATTTACGTTGCCTTTCATATAATAAAAAATTCAATTCAATAGACAACTCTAACCTTGCTCAAATTGGTGAAGTTTGTGTATTAGTTGTGGCTCACTTCATTGTAATGTATGGATTGTTGGGCGCGGAAGCATAACACAACAAGATTCAATGGCAAATAAATAAAACCAACAACAATCAACTACACAATTAACACAGTTATTTACGTGGTAAAACCCTTCACAAGGGAAACATCCATGGGGCAATGATAATAGATATTCTTATTGATCAAGGGAGAATTACAACAGCCAAACACAGGCTTACAAACCTCACACACTCTTCCCACACACTATTTGCTTTGCCTCTACAGGTATGCATAGATTTATAGTATCTATCGCACAGTTACACAAACCGATCAAATAGTTACACTGACTGATCGCTTTAGTGTGCATGCATGCATATTCTATTTTTAGTTGATTTGGTTCAGCTAACTGCGAAATACTAAGTTAATAAATCTTATCCGCATGAGAAATTGGTTGGCATGTTTCAACAATATCCACCTTGACAACAATTTACTTGATATATCATGCCCAAATTTATTCATCACCTTTCCTACAAGCCAAGAGAAGCCAAACACCATCACAGCTCTGCAACTTCTCTAACATGTCTGCACTATTTGCTCTAGTATGGACCATTTTGCCTCCATCAGTAACATGTCTTATAAAACAATGCATTGTCCCATTTTGATACGTTGGACTATTATTCAAATGCACAACACTTTGACCACCACAAAACACCTCATCATGTACTTGTCCAAACTTACCCAATAGATCCTTACATTCTTGCAAGACATAACCTGAGGTAGGTCTCATCTTGTCCAAATCTCCTTATTCATAACCACAGACTAAATCACTGCAACCATTGTAGGTGATAATTGTGTTTATGTGCTTCTAAGATATCGAAGCACCCATTTCCATGCTCTTCACCTGGTTTTGCCATGTGTCCACTGACAACACCAACTGCATATGAACAAATATTCCCATCGCAATCATCAGCACCCATTTCCATGCTCTTCACTTGGTTTTTCCATGTGCCTACTGACAACACCAACTGCATGTGAAATACTGACCATTTCCATTGCATACATCAAACTTCCTACTAACATACGATACTCGAGACATATAACCATTTTCTTCTTTATTAGTTAGGACATAAACCTGAAGAAAACTTATAATGGAAAGCCAAATGGATTTTATTGGTTTCACATTATTCATATCGAATTTCCTGAGTATATTCACCACATACATCTGTTGTGATAACCAAGGCTTACCATCTTTCTTATCTCTGTGTATTTCCATGCCCAAGATTTGTTTTGCTACTCCTAGATCCTTCATATCAGACGTCTTAACCAATTGAGCCAACCTGTTGATTTCAAACATTCTTGTGCTTGCAACAAGCATAACATTTAACACCAAGATAATGAATATACCATAAACACAATGGTTATACTCACTTCTTGTAAAATGTGGCTCACCATGAAGAAATCAAACATCTTGTATCATTTGTCTGGCATGCTTTAGGCCATACAATGATTCCTGAGTTTGCAAACAAATCTCATGTTATGATTCTGAACTAACCTTTCTGGTTGTTCCATAAACATCCCCTTATCCAAAAAACTCCATGTATAAGAGTTTTAACATCTAGTTGTACTAACTCAAAATCAAGTAACACAACTAGTGCTAACACAACAAGAATAGAAACAAGCTTTAAACAACTAGTGAAAAACTTTTATGGAAGTTAATACCTTCCAAATACTCTTATGCTGCCAGTCATGCTTTGAACCTTTCATCTTTTACTATGTTTGATTTTATAAAAGGAGATTCATCAAACATTGCATCTTTGTCCATGATGATTCTGTAGACAGTAGGATCCCACAATCTGCATCCATTAACATCATCACCATATCAAAGATCTACGTGCTTGATCTAAGTCCCACTACCCCCCACATCTTCAATCTACCTAAATCCATGTCTAGACTTTTCATAGGTGACCCAATAAACCATGGGTACGCATGTTTATCCAGGTCTTACAGGCGTATGCCCATTTACATGCAATCAATAATTTTTACAACTCCAAGGTAAATACATTTTTTTCTTTCACAGTGACTTAACCATCAACGCTCTTGTTGTTGCCTCCTCTTCAGCGTTGTTACACAAAACTTTCATCTGACAAACACAAACGAATGGTATTGAGGGCTCTTGCATCCAGATCTTCCCAATCCTCATTTGTCATGCTTGTCGGTTTCTTTGTCTTGCTTGCCAATGCCTTTTGCAATCCTTATTGTACGAGCAAATCTCACATATCGAGCTTCCATAACTCAATGATATTCTTCTCGTTGAATTTCTTTACCTCAAACTTTAAACTTTGCACTTTTTCCATTAGCACAAACCGCCCAAAAACTACAACTTATAAAACCAAGCTTTTAATATGGAAGAACAATGGTATAGTTTCAGGGTTAAACACCAAAAAATATTAATTAAAAGTTAAATCCAAAAAATATTTAATGTATACCTTAAAACCTTTTACTAAAAAATGTTCACCTCTTCATTTATAAAGTGGATCCTTCATAAAATATATATTTTGGAACATCCTCCGATTTATTTACCAAAGCGAAAACAATCGTCCACCTCATAAAAAAGTATGGCATTCACCCATTTATTTTTAAAAAAACGCTCCTTAATAAAATATTCTTTGTGCATAATAAAACAAAAAAGTCCGCTCCAACTTCAAACATTGTATTATGTACCATTCTTCATAAAATACCTTCCACGCTTTCCAGTGCATGGGGTTTCACTTACTATTGGCGAACTTCACAAGAGTGTGCAGGGCGATCTCTTATCCTCTCTACCAAAAAACATGTCTTCTCAGTTCGACGACTACCTCCAACATCAGCATGAGATCTCTCGGCCTTCACCTCACGGCCTACTCAGCTTCGACTCGACACAGAAAACCCTCGTCAACCTTTACCTTACGACCTCCTCTGCAATCAGTCGGCCCTTCACAAACCCTTGTTGGCCTTTACACCTCACGGTCTGCTCTACAAACAGTTGGACTGGCTCTTTTTCTGTGCGGGTCGAAACAGGCGGATGATGGCAACACCTCTGCACACTTTTCTCTGTCTCTTCCAGCAGAAAGAGCTCTTCCTATCTCATGAAGGATTTCTCTCTTGTGTGTGGGGGTGAATACATAGTTCTGCATGCAACCAGAGCAACCCACGACTCTCCTCGGCTTTTTTAAAAAACCTTTATGTAGCGGATTTGCTCTTCTTCTTTCCACATACTAAACACATTCGCTTCAATACCACTTGTTGGGCAACGAAAGCATAACACAACAAGATTCAGTGGCAAATAAATAAAACCAACAATCAATCACATAATGAACACGACGATTTACATGGTAAAACCCTTCACAAGGGAAATATCCCCGGGGCAATGATAATCAGTATTCTTATTGATCAATGGAGAATTACAACAGCCAAACACAGGCTTACAAACCCCACACTCTTCTCACACATTGTTTGCTTTGCCTCCACGAGTATGCATAGATTTATAGCATCTATCACACAATTATACAAACTGATCAAACAGTTACACATGCTAATCACTTTAATGTGCGTGCATGCATATTCTATTTTTAGTTGATTTGGTTCAGCTAACTGCATAATACTGAGAGTTAAGAAATCTGATCTGCATGGGAAATTGGTTGGCATGTTTCAACATGGATATCTTGGAAACATCCATTCCCAATTCTTTTGTCAAATAATTATATGTATGTGGGCTTTATTAAAGCTTCAAACATATTTTTCCATCATAAACATTTATTTTTTAGACCACCCATGAAACCATTGTTATCTTAAAATCTCCAAATATTTTTTTCCATCATAAACATTTATTTTTTCCATCATGAAATCTCTTCAACAAAACTCTAAATGCCAAGTGTTGATCTTTAATAATTGCATAAAAAATAAATTTATTTTCTACAATCTTGTCAAACTAAAAAAAATTATATAAAATATGTTTAAATTGATTTTAGAATCAATTTTATATAAACATATGTTTAAATTTATTCTAACAATCATAACTTAATAGTAAACTTAGTTTTCCATAAAATAGTTATATGCATAATTTTATATAATATATACTTTTATGTAAGCTGCACCCGTAAGGTCAACCCCATTAGTCTTAGTGCGGGGAAAGTTTCGGGGGGGAGGAGTGAAACTGCTCGACCATAAGGAGAGGAGTGAAACATATTGACCTAAGGGCAAGGACTTTAAGCTTCTCTTCTTGAGTTATCTTCCTGACTAACTGTAAGCAGAGGACCTTACCGTCACTCTTAGCCCTTAAGGTAAGGTTTTGTAGTTGTTAGTCTTAATTCCTACTGTTAAGTTTACTGGGGAGCAAGAGTACGTTTGAAAGCCGGTTTACCTGGAATCTGTTGATCCAGTCGAAAAAGCATCACCAATCGCAAGAGTAAGTTTTTAAAAGCATCTCAATAATTCTAACTTTACATGGTAAATCAGGAAAATAAGAACCTTAATAATTCTAAGGTTTTATCATTACTGATAAACAAGACTTAAACATACCTAAATGTATTACACTAAAACATAACTGATACATAAATGTATTACACTAAAACATTACTACTATAATATTATTGGAGAGAGTCCAAAACGCAGATTTATTTGGATGCTCCAATCAATTTTCACTACCACGTAAATGTATCACGCAAAAACATTACTAACGCATTATCAGTAGAGAGCATCATTCTTTTAATTTCAAAAGCACCTTTATTACTTAAAATTACATTACATTGAGTAGATATCTCATTAGAGGGTAAGTCAGTGTAACAGTCAACATCTATTGCTTTGTGTACTAGATTAAATAAAGGAAAGCTAGGTGTCCACAAGATATAAATGTGACGAAGAAATGCCACAGAACCCTTCAGAAGAGTATTAAGTCGTCAAGGATGGATATCATTCAGATGTGATAAGTATTAGTTTGATGCTGCAGCCTACCTCCAACAATACATGTTTCCCAGAATCTATATTTCTCAAACGGAATCTTCCCATCAACTCATTCATCATATTTACCAATTATGTCCAAGCAAAATGAAATCAGGACAGTAAGTACATTTGCTGATTGAAACTGGTCAAACATAGTTGTAAAAGATTCAGCCGCCACTTTGGGATGAGAATTCAACATAGCTGTAAAAGATTCAGCCACCACTTTGGGATGAGAATCTAGGACACCGGCCTAGTGGTATCAATAACTCTTTCATTGTCTTGTATTCTTCATATGTCATCTCTGCAGCTTCAAGAACCTAATTTTTGCCATCGGAAGCTTAAATCACTTTGCTTGATCAACTTCAAATATAAATATAATTGAGAAGATAAATAGAAATCCTTTTAAGTTCTAAACATACTAATTTAAAAAACAAAGAGTGACTCAATGCATAGCAAGAACAGTTTATTTGGGTTTAAAAGGGGGCATTGAAGAGTAAAACAGTAAAATAATTTATCTAGACACAGTGGTTCACCTAGGAACCTTTGGTCAGTTATCACAATAGACGTAAATCCCCGGAAGAAAATTTTAAATAAATTCACCTTTTAGAATTTATAGTGATTATCAACAGGATTGAAAATCGTGTCCATGGACTCCGATGTAGAGTGCATACACAACATACTAAGATGTACAGACAGTATGCGATAAATTACTACATACCTATAAAAAGAGTGCAAAATTTAGAATAATTTCATAAAGAACATCAACAAAAGGAAAGATCAAAATTGGGAATGAATATGAAGTTATGAACATAACAGTAACGATAGATTTAAATTGTGAGGCAATTCTTCAATATACCCTAAACCCCATGTTCACTTAACTCCGAAAATACTTCCATCATATTAATATGGGGCTGCCCTAAAATATCAAAGAATACAAACTTGTTTTGAAATTCTATAGTATCTCCTATTATGGAATTCATTCACTATAGGGAAAGAGGATTTGCTACTCTCTTTTTTTCAATATTGAGCTCATCAGATTCAAAACTTAAATTTAACTCTGCAAACTCAGCTAACTTGTCAGATCCATGCTAAATTAGGTGCATATGAATGAGAGAAGATCTTTATCATGCTACTAATAATCTCTTTTGAATTCCCCATCATAGTGAGAAAAATACAAATAAGAGGCTGGACCTCCCCATTTCATCATCAACGTAGATGGAGTTTTCAAACATGCAGCAGACTCTAGCCTTGGCCAGAGACAACTTAAATATGAACAGCGACATCTGGATTTGATTGTTTATGTTATATGTTATGTTTATGTTAGCTTGGTATATATCCCTCGTTATTTTAGGTTTTGGTTGGGGGAACATCAAGTGGATGTCGGACACTACATTTTGATGCCTGCCATAGAGACATTTTTTTTATTACATTGACGATCATACAGAAGGCAGAGTGCTTGGCCAATCCCCAGTTTCCTAGGCAACTGGGGGTGTGTGTGCTTGTCATAGAATTTGAAGTATAGTTAAAGGGTCTGTGAATTACATGTGTGTTCAACATGTAACTGAAAGGTCGTGAGAGGAAACTAAAGCCATAGTCTAAACGTTCTACGAAATGAATGTTCTCCAGTGATTTTTTCTGGGGACATTTGCCCGAAATTCAGCAGGAAATTGTTAGATCCACAGATTAAATGATTATTTCTGTATAATCCGAGTGCCCCAGGGATTTTTCAGCATGCTGAATCCATTTTTGCATTCAGAAATGGATTTTAAACAACAAAAAATAGTGATTTTGTGCAGATTTATGTCGCCGGATTCCGGCAAAAAAAAACATTTCATAGAACAGTTAGACAACGCCTAGAAACTAAAAGGTCAATAAATAAAACAGGGGAAAATTCGAAGGACACCCCCCTTGGTCTTTTAATATAGGCTGATTGATATCCTCCAGCGTTAATTAGATGTTCCACGAGGTGAAACAGGTTATAAGGAGAGGTTGATTAGCGGTACCCTAAGGTTGATGGTAGGTGAGTTAGAGGTTTGTTATCAGTGATTTGGACAAGTCAGCCCCTCAGAATAGCGAGCCAGTATAGCTTTTTGATTGGTGCCAGTGTGCTAGTGTGACAATGAGTTGGGGGTTGGCAAACAGTCAAGTGCCCAAAGATTGGGGATTGGTCAAACCCTCCAGCTCAGGGGCGGTCAAGTGATAAATAAGCACTTCTTGTATGATGATTTATTTATGATCTTATTAATGCTTAGTGCTTGAATGGTTAATTCACTGTTACGCCTATGCATATTGCTATGAATGATAAATCTGTGGATGATTATTGCTTATTGTTATGGATTGGATTGATTAAATAATGTTGTCCCCCTGTATTTAATTCTTGCCCATTGCATTCTGTCAGGTGCTCAGGATTAAGCGTTGGAAGGCTAATTAGGGCTACAAACTAGCCGCATATGCTTTAGTGTAGGTTTAAATTTTATTTGAAATCTAGGTTGTAATTAATTTTCAAGGCCCTATAGATTTATATTTCTTCTTTAAAAATTATTATTTCTAAGTCACAGTTAATCCCTGCCCTGGGGTCTGTTACAATTCATTTTAATTTTTTTTATATTTGTGTGCACTTGCGATTGATTCTTGTGTTCAAGCATGGTATCAAGGCAGGAAGCATGCTAATCCCCAGTATGGAGTTGTACGTAATTTGTGACATAATGTGCAATGCATAACAAGTGATACATGATGCACAGAGAGTGGAGAAAGATGTATTGGGTGAGAAAGCTGAGTTATTCTGCAAACACAATTATGCCCATGGGTACATGCATGACCTGAAGCAATTACTGAGATATGTTACAACAACATATGTGAGGACAAAGAAGATCATGTACTTGTTGGAGATTTTGACAGGGGAAATACCTATTTTTCTAAAAGTTGCACAAGTTTTTTCAAAAGAAGATCACCTGTAATAAAATTTATATTGAAAGGAATGAGCAATATGTGGTGCCCCTGAAAGGAACCCAATTTTTTAAAGAATCATTAGTGATCCAATTGATCCAATAACAATCGATTGATTGTCAACAGAGGGATGGTAACTTAGCAGAAGCAGGTGTTGTTGCAGCAGACATATAGCAGCGAGGTATAATACTGAAATGTTAGCTAATTGACAGCAAGAAAGGTGTGATTTTATACAACTGATCATGGGAGAAAAATGCCATAAATGCAGGAGATACAGGCATTATCTGGGAAATGCCTGAAACCAACCTAGATGTGATAGAAATCAGTGCTTGAAGGAAGGACAAACTGCGTCAGATAGAACCACCTGGATATCCATGTGATGTTGCGGATTTAAGGAAGATCAGAGATCTGAGTAACACCTTGATAGACACAATAGGCCGTGGAGTTTGGCACTAGGGTTTGTGAAATTAAACTCAAATGTTTACAAAATAATTGTTTTTTTGAGTTTAGTTTTCCATAAATCCTGCATACCTCAAGGAAAGTTGCTGTGCATAGTTTATAACAAAGTTGTGCAAAAAGATAAGAGACGAAGTAAAAGGTATTAAGATGGACACTGGAAACAGTGGTCATTTGCAGCAAACACGCTTGTGAAGTGTGTTGCAAAGAGTGCCAAGTGCAGCTATAGGTTTTAGACAAAAATAAAGGGGGACACAAGGCCAAGGTTTCAAGGCTCTCAGACATCATCCTTGCAAAGTTTGGTGCTCACACCTTTCGCCTTGAGAAGGTGTTTGGTCTTATCTCACTCCTACACCACATTTGGAGTTTTGTTGATACAGCAAAGGGACGGGACCAATATCCATACTTGGCCAATTGTTCATCGGACTCCAATGTATCAGCCAGTTATCCAAATCACTTTTTTTGCTGGAATGTGGGGGTCTCGGATCTCCTGGCATCAATTGGCACTTCAACGGATTGAATTCCTCCATTTAGATATTCCCTTGCTGCACATAGCCATCTCTTACCTACGAGATAGGAAGATGAACAGGATCATCAGAGATGATATCTATACACACTTTGTACAGGTCACTTGGATAAACCCTCAGGGTGGGTTACATCCAAAGATGGCCTTCTATGTTGAGAAGTTCATGGTTCTAAGGGACGGACTCATTGTTCGACCTCATTACACACTTTTTCATTGGATGCACGCTCTTTGCATCCCCCTGGGCCAATTCAGAGTGGGATCTCATAGACTATGGATTGAGTCGAACCACTAGATTGACCGATCAGACAGGATCTGCCAGTTGTGCCATCTCCGAGTGGTTGAGACTAAGGAGCACTTTATCTTCTGTTGCTCGGTTTACTACAAGATCCGAGGACGGTTCAATTGTCTTATTGGAGAGCTCCAAACACTTGTCAGTTTCTTTAGGTACCCCAACCAAAGATGCTTGGCCTTGTACATGCGTCACTCTCATCCTTTAGCCACACCCACATCCTAGACCAGCTCCCACCCAACGAATCACTTCCTTTTTTACGATGCTCCCAACTAGGGGCACCAAGTGATAGATGGATAGTGATCATGTCCCTAACCCCAGATCAATGCAGACACGAAGCGCTATTTCTACTTCAATGAGACCCTAGTGGCATTGCCAATCCATACCTCATGTATCAAACAGACTAGTAGCCAAATGATATCTTCCAAACCACAGCAATGTGTTCTCCCTTTCAAGCAACAGCTCGGCACTCATTCCAGCTCCTCTTCCAGTTCTTCTTCCAGACAAACATCTATTTTGAGCTTTCTCCATTTGGCCTCGGATGTTAGGAGATATGGTTCCAATGGACCAAGGCAGGCTTGTATCATTGGTATCATAGACTCTAGACCCACTCACCTTGTACATCTCTCTCCCAGAACATCTCTCCATCTTCAAAGTTGGCTTTCCAAGATCTAGGTTAGACTCCTATTTTACTTTATGTATCTTGTTTTTTATAGGAACCACTTTAGCACTCCCGCTTTCTATAGACATCATTGTACCTAATAGTCCCATTGACCTACTTTAGTGGTCATTTGTCGAACATTAATACACTTATCTTGTCTTATCTTATCTACTACAAATCACACCAACTTCTCTTCTCTATCTAATAAGTGCACCCTACTCTCCTTTATAAAAGAGGAGGTTACAAGATAGGTAAGAATAGCCTCAAGAGTGGTGCACCTTGCATGCTCATGCATGCACTTCACAAGCCCATGCATGGACTACATGTGCCATACACTATTTTGGAGGCATGCATGGCATGCTATTCTAGGAGGGATTCCCTCTTACATGTGAGCACTATTTTGGAAGATATTCTTGCATGCATGCAGTGTAAATCCAAGAGTAACTCTGCCATGCATGCGAGAATCTCTTCCAAAATAGTGCCCACATGCAAGAGGGGATCCCTCCTAGAATAGCACGCCATGCATGCCTCCAAAATAGTGTGGCATGCATGTGGGAATCGCTCCTAAAATAACTGTATCTTGCAAGAGGGAACCTCTCCCATATTAGTGTGTCATGCACGCATGAAACTCCCAAGCTCTGCATGTGCCCTTATAGAATAGAGGATGGACGCATGAGACTTACTTGTGGTAATGCACCCTCTCCTCCATCGTGTCTTCATAAGTAGCTCATCATTCTTGCATGAAAATCTTCCTCACACAAGTGTGCCCTTCCTCCAACAAAAGCCAAGCAAGCAACAACTCGAATTCCTAAAGGTGAAAGGAAATGGAGAACACAAGCTAAGCAACCAGGTAAACTAAGTTAACTAACACTCCCTCTTTGCAAGGAACTAGGTCTGCAACAAATGACTCTACCATCACAACATCGTGAACTTTCCCTCAAGTAGGGGCTTCAAAAGAATGTTGGCCACCTGTTAATCTAAAAGAATGTAAACCAAGACCATTGCTCCCTTTTGTACTCTGAAATCTCTTCAAAACGTTCAAGGAGTACTTCCCTCATTTAAGGAAGCCTTCATCAACAACCTGCCAAACTCCAATGTCCTCCATGCCAACTTCACGAGCCAATTTCTTCTCACAACACATCATGAATTGTCCAAAACTTCTTGCAATGATAAATTAATCTAAATACAAGACCAAGACAAGTGGATCAAATCTATCAAGAAACCAAGTGGATCAAATCTATCAAGAAACTAAAGATAAAAATCTGCAAAAATCTTCGGAAACCCCAAATAGGTACAACTCATTGAGCCCAAAATATTAATATAAGAGCCTTCATCAACCTACAAACATGGGTATCTCGCTCAAGTACCTCAAAACCTCCATCAACTAAAAAACCCTTAACAAAGTCAAAATTCAAATACCTCTTTTTGAGAGAAACCTCCAACAACAAGCTTGTCTCAATAGTCTTCAATAATTCCATCAACTGCAAGCTTGGAATCAGTCACTGATTCCTCAAAAGGTTTTGGAACTATCTTCGAAATGGCACCTTTCCATACATGCACTGCATGTGCCATCTAAAAGCTAGAAGGATACCCTTCCATCACTTTATCCCACCATACTTTCTCTGTATGTGCTACCTCAAAGCAGACAAGTCAAAAATCAACAACCTATCATAGGTTCATTATACCCATATCAAGCCACAAATCCACTACAATCACTACAACAAGCAACATCTCACAAGTCTCAAACTTATGACAAGAAATCTACTCCAATCATTGGAGCAAGCAACCTTTCACAAATCCTGAACCTATCACAGGTTCAGTGAACAACACTCCAATCATTGGAGCTTCCCCGGGCATCACACCCGTGGACCTCTCACAAGTTCTAGTGCCTATCATATGCATGTATCTCCCTCAATTTCGAGAGCTTGCCAAACATCACACCCACTTACCTTTTTTATGTCCTAATATGTATCACAAGATTGGATTTGCTCCAACCTCTAGAACTTCCTAGGCCTCCCACCCACTAAAATCCTTCATTAACAATGTGCCCTCTCACAAGGAACAAACTCTATCACACATTGGACGAAACATTTCAAGTACAAACCGCACCAATCACTAGAGTATCATGGCTATCACAGACAAATGATTGGTTTGTTGATGTATCTGACGAACACCAGACCAGATATATGCTTTGATGTGAATACATTGAGTTAGTATCTGGTGGAGACCAGACGTGTTCACCTTGTAGCTGCAAAGCATGTGATGAGTTACCTTAAGGGTACGTTGGACTATGGCCTCTGTTATACTAAAGATTTTGACTTCAAATTGTATGGCTATACTGATTCAGATTGGGTTGGAAGTGCTTCAGACATAAAAAGCACTTCAAGATATTGTTTCAGTTTGGGGTCAGCCATGACTTCATGGCAAAGCAGGAAGCAATCCAATATTTCTCTCACTACGGCAGAAGCGGAGTACATTGCAACATGATCTGCCAGTTGTGAATCCATATGGCTTCGGATGTTGTTGACATGTCTGTTCGATCTGGAGATGGAAGCTACCATGATTCTATGTGATCACCAAAGTTGCATAAAGATGACAGAGAACCAATATTCCATGATAAGACGAAGTACATAGAGATCTGGTATCACTGCATTCGTGACATGGTATAGAAGGGCGCTGTAAAGATCCAATATGTTGGCACAGATGAGCAGGTGGCAGATGTGTTGACTAAGCCTCTGTCTCATGTGAAGTTTGAGTACTTCCGAGACAAGCTTGGTGTAGTCTGAAAGGACCTCCCTCAAAAGGGGGAGTGATGTTGATGATACTATGGTATCATGACCAACAACGGGTAGCTCAGTTAGGAATTTATATCCTAGGGGACTGGTCATCCCTGGACAGGTCTCGAAGGTCTGGTAAGGGCGATATGTCAAAGTACATGTGCATGTATATGTCAGTTGAGGTCAATAGTGGTAGCTCAGTTAGGATTTTATATCCTAGGGAATCTTATGATTCCTGGGCAGATCCCAAAGGTCCGATAAGGACGGTTTGTCAGAGTACCACATGGTAGCTCAGTTAGGATTTTATATCCTAGGGAATCTTATGATTCCTAGGTAGATTTCGAAGCTCCGGTAAGGACGGTCTGTTAGAGTACCACAGATGTTGTTGTTGATGCATCTGCCTCACTCTGTTGCCATTGATGTTGATGTTCCAACTTCATGTTGATGATGATGATGATGATGTTACTCCAGCTCCATGTTGTTGTTGCCATTGATGTTGTTGTTCCAGCTTCGTGTTATTGATGTTGATGTTCCAGCTTCATGTTGTTTATGTTGTTGTTCCAGCTTCGTGTTGTTGATGTTGTTGTTCCAGCTTCGTGTTGTTGATGTTGATGTTCCAGCTTCGTGCTATTGATGTTGATGTTCCAGCTTCATGTTGTTGATGATGATGATGTTACTCTAGCTCCGCGCTACAGATGATGATGATGTTCAGTGTCTATTGATGTTGATGATGAGAAAAACTTCCGATGATCTATAGATATGACCAACAGTATTCCCGATGTTGATGACAATGTCCCCTCTTCTTGATGTTGTATTGAGTCTAGTCAGTTGCTATTGATGTTGTCAGTAGAATACCCTTCTTGTTAAGGGGGAGTGTTGAAATATTGTAACTTCGAAGAATATTCTACCTCAGAGAGAGTTGAATAATATTATTATATTATATTTAATTAGGCCCTATTGTGCCTTAGCAAAAGTCAGCCCTATTGTGCCTTGACAATTAAATGTAAATTAAGAGTGTAAAGTGACAGGTTGGCCCAGACCTAATTATAGGCTGGCCAGACCACTATTTATAAGAGAGGTCAGTGCCTCATTTGGACACTCACCAACCACCTCTGCAGTGCACAAGTCTTGGAGGAGAAACTACTGCAACTGGGGGTGACGTCAAGGAGGGTTTTGGTCTATCTCTTGGTATTTCTTGGTGAAGTGGTGTGCTACTCTTCCTAGTGAAGGAATAGAGGAGGATCTTTTGTTCGTTCTTTGGTCTATCTATATTGAGGAAGTTTTTGTTGGGTTTTCTCCCCCATGAGGGTTTCCCAGGATAATCCGTGTGTCTCTCTTGTTTCCGTGATTTCCTCTCTTTCAGTGATCTTATTTATGCAGCTAATGTGCTAAATGATTATAATAATAAAGAAGAACCGTAACTGCTAGCTGTATAAGTAAAACTTCAACATTTAGAAGGTACAAAATTACAAGGGTTCTAAACAAAGTTCTCCAAGCATTTAATTGAATATCTTTGGGAGGATTGGAAGAAGGATGGGTTCAATGTGAAGCTTTTCCATCTCTTTATTCTTTTCATGGATGATTGGGGTTCTGCAAGAATTACCATTATTTTTTTGTTGAACTAATCTTGTAGAAGGGTAAGTTTGTCGCAAATAAGGAGATTATAGTTGAGGTTGTAAACCCTTCCTAATCCTTGATGTAGCCTTGAATTATTTGAGGATTTTGTTGTTGTCATTTCTATTGTTCAAAGAGGCTTGTTACTGCTTTCTTTATTTATTGGTTGCACATTATTGTTGATTGTAATTTCATGGTTGTGATGGTGCATCTCTCTAAGGGCTCTTACTTATTCTTTCATAATCTGAAAATCCGTTTTGAACTAATTATGGTACATCAGTGAATGGCTTAACTGCGTCTTCTCTGTCATATTAAAAATCTCTTGCAATCTTGATTTTGTCATCCAATTGGATATGCAATGGTCTTGGTAAAATCTACCATCCCTTTTATTCCAAAGAACGTCATAAAAGCAATCTTTTCTAGGGTGTCCTCCCTTCTGCAGGAAAAGAACTGGCACAGAGTGAGAGGATGAGTTGGTGTGGTAACAATGGGAAACCTCCCTAAGTTGCCCTATGGTTGCACCTGGTTAAGAAACTTCATAAAATTTGAAGTGCGGAAGTGGGAGGTAACAATCCCCAAAAAAGGATGCAGTCTCAAATTTCAATTCTTTCAAGCCTATCTCCTTGTGCAACACCTCTTACAAAATAATCCCTAAAAGCATTGCATCCAGACTCAAATCGATCCTGAATGATCCGATCCCTGATGAACTAGGTGGCTGTTTTGCAGGACGAGGGATCACTGATAGTATTATTGTGGTTCAAGAGACCATTCACTCAATTACGCTTAGGAAAGCAAATGGGATGTTTATCAAGCTGGATTTAGCAAAAGCATATGACAAAGTACTATGGGATTTTCTCACAGAGGTCCTCCTGAGATTTCAATTCTCAATTGAATGGATAAGTTGGACTTATGAATGTTTATCCTCTTCTTTCTTTGCAGTTTTGATAAATGGTGGACCATCTAGCTTTTTCAAGTCATCTCAAGGTCTAAGGAAGGGATGTCCTTTATACCCATTTATGTTTAATATCATCATGAAAGTAATTGAAAGGACTCTCTCCAAAGCAAAGAAGACAGGGCAAACTATAGGGCTGGAAGTTTCATCTAAGTTTCTAACAAAGAGATTATCACCCATGACCAGTATATGGACGACACCTTATTCGCTGGGGAAGCTAGTATCCGGTAAGCTAGAAACCTAAAGAAGTTTCTGATGGGTTTCAAGCAAGCATCAGGCCAGAAAATAAGTATGGAGAAATCCAAAACTTTCTTCATTAAATGTGAGATAGGGATTCAAAAAGGATGAAAGAAATCCTGGAATTCCAAAAAGATGAAATTCCTACAAAATATCTAGGTTTTCCCTTATCTGCTCACGTTTCTGGGCTGTAGCCTGTACCAACATGAGTTAGAAACATGTTAGAAACGTGTTAGAAGCATGCCATATGGCTACCTCATATGAAGGAGGAACAGTGATCAAGGTGTCAGGCCCACCAATCATGAAAATAAATAAATGGAAGTCAGCTCTCCCTATTAAGGGTAACAAGTCAGGCATGGTGATTACAGCAGATAAGCCAGGTCCAAGCAGCTCCAACCCATGACATCTTCCCAGGCTGGAATTCCTTCCTCCTTTCTCTCTGGTTTAGGACCTGCAGCAGCTTTGCTCCTTCTTTTTTTTGTAATTATGGCTGTTCTTGGGCCATCAATGGTATGAGTTCTGTTTCTAGTGTTGGATATAATTTTGGAATCTATGGACTTCTCAATGTCCCACTTACAGTCGTGTACAGGACCAGCAAATATTTTGTAAAATTTTGCATTTTGCTGATGAAATCTAAGGCTGCCGTGAACAGAATGTGAAATCATTACAAGTGGTATAAGCAGAATATGTCTTGATTTTTGTAATGTTTCCTTCATCCATATGGTCAGCATGAGAGTTGTTCAGGTTTCTGGTATGTACTGGGAGTTCCCACAGCGAACATTATATATAAATAAATTAGAAAAACTAGAAAAATTACCAAACAAAATACATGACAACCATAAGACAACAGTAAAAAAAATAGCATGTTAAGTACAGCAGCATCTACATTATTATACCAACAACAGTTCCATTGCAGAAATCAACACATATAACTAGCAAAGGGGAATGTTGATAATTGAATCCTCCTGGACGTGTGCATAAAATGAGATAATACAGAATTATTAATATTAGTATTATCAGAATCTACCAAAGCTGTTAAACAATATAATATCAGACTGCCAGGTCACTTCGACAAGTTGATTGATATAATGATTTTAGATTTCAAGTGTACAGCTCCAAAGCCAAAGATATTATGAAAATCTCAATCATGGTCATCAGCATTTTGCAGAAGACTTAACTAATGTACAGTCAAAATAGAGCAGTAAAGTACCCTACCTTATGTATCAGCGGTCGTTTGTTCATTATTTGTGGCCCCAGGGATGGAATATGATGCACGGACAGAGCATCTAACAACAGAACTACAATCACACGCCATTGATTCATACGAAATGGTGGTATTGCATCAATGAAAGTCATTGTGTTTAAGAAGCGCCCCTGTAGCAACAAATAAACCATGTTAAAGCAATTAACAGTTTATCATGTAAAAGACTAATGTCAGCTATAGTCATAAAAAATTTAGTACACTGAGAACCAGATTCAAAGTGCTAATGCTTGAAAAGACAAAATGAATAAAACTAGTTTGATCCTACAGAAATCATGACAAAATATAACAGCATAACAGGATATGAAATGCATCTAATATTCATAGACTAGCAAGAAACAGTTAAAATGGGATCATCCATCCCACAGTCAACTTGAAATAGTTGGACTGTTGACATGATCAGCAGGTCATAAAGCATCCACTTCAGACTCGAGAGTTTAATATTTAATCCAGTGTTAGATCTGTCAAGACTATTGTAGCCATCTTCAATGAAAAAACAAATGATAGGACAAAATAACAGTATTTCTACTGGTTACAGGAACAAAACTACAAAAATGGCATAGATGTATTTTAAAAATATGTGCATGGCATATTAAATATATTAATTTAGAGAAACATGCTAGGACTGACATAGTCATAGCCTCTTCCAAAGAGCTACTAAAGCTGAAATAAAAGCGAGTACTCAGTGGAATCCAAAGATTGGGCATCTTTGACCAGCAAAGCTCCTTTTGACAACAACTGATGATGAACCTCATCCTTCCAAACTGAACTAAAAGCAAACAAAGAGCTAACCTCATGATCAAAAACAAACTTACACCTCAGTTTCCACAAAACAAATATCAACACTATCCTCGAGCAATGCCAAAGCCCAGAAAAAGCATCACAAACAAGAGCATGACCATCCCCGACCATCCCCAAGCAATGCTACTTGCCAGTGAATGCTGCCCTGAAAAAGCACAAAGTGGTGATCCTCAAACCAACTCCAACAACCCCTAGCAAACCAGTAGTCACAGAAAATATGCCTAACTGGCCCTAGGCGTTGGCACACAAAGCAAAGGCCATCTGACAGACTAGTCTTTGGCCAACTTGGCTTTAGACAGTATCCCCTCATAAATGACAAGCTCGGAAAACACTCTCAACTTGTAAGAAAGCCATATAATCCAAGCACTATGCAAGCACCTCACCCAACGCTGCTTTGGATCTTTATATACCCAAAGAGTATTAAGGACCGAGGATAGAGGACATATCAGATGAAGAATTGAATATAAACAGTGGGAATCAAACTACAGCAAGGGTCAACCCCAATCTCTCCAGAAGGGCCTTGACATACCATTCTTCAGCTTAAAAAACTCAAACTCCAGGATGAGGGCACGCACCTCCATGATCAAGGAGCAATGAAAAGAAAAAAGCCCATGCTCCTAAGCAAGAGACCTCCACTCCTTCCAAAATCATGCACTGGGGTCCCAAAGATCACACCAAAAGAAGATGCCCTTCCGGCTTGTTACACCTCCTATTGTAAGAGGTTACATTTTGTGATTTTCATCACATTGATGGAGATTTGTTGTTGGTTCCTTGGAGGTCTTTGGCTTGGGGTGGTCTCACTTCTCCTTGGTTAGATGATTGTGCTTGTTAATTGGTCGTCTTCTCACATGTGCTTGCCTTGTTGATCACCCCTTGGTTCACACTTATGTGGTTGTGGAGCATACTATCTCATTATGGTGTGGTTTGGTATATATGTGTATCTTGGATATGATTGATGGTTCTAGCCACCCACCCCTCCCCCACGAGTTTAGATGATGGTGTAAGGAGGTAGATGTTTCATGATGGTGTTGATGTTTCCTAGTGACTTGGTGTGTTGATGTTGGTGTCACTAGGAGAGAGTATTATACATGGTCCTCCTAGGTTGGATGTGTGATGGGGAACACACTTGATGATTGGATGGGTTAGCAGTTCGTTATGCCTTTCTTTTACGATGTTGCTATGGTGTAATGATTCATTTTGCCTTTGTGGGATTTTTCGATGTGATATAACTTAATGATGTAAAATTTTCTAGACATCACCTAGGGAGAAATGTGTTTAATGATGTTAGTACCCTCATTGATGTGTTATTTCCTATGTTTGAATTAGAGGGGGAGATACTGCATATGATTTCACTCTAACCTTTTTCCTAAGGCTGGATAACAACTTTTGAGAATGCAATTTGTTGTGCATGAGGAACACAACCTGAGGGTAGCACTCCCCTTTGGCAAACATGTTGAGGCAATTCACATGTTGAGGCATGTCGTTGCACTCATGTTGATTCATTGGGAGCTAATTTAGCCTTGTTCACACTCACGTGTGTCACTTGGCCTCCACTGAACTCAATGCCACTAAAGCCTATAGCCTGCAAAACAAAAAAATCACTCCTAAGCCCAAACTTAGGCAACATCCTGAAGTACTATTCCTGTCACATGCATCTCCTACCCAATCAGAATCAACCAATCCATGCAATATGAACTCACCAACTCCTGCATAACTCAAACCATAATGTATTGTACCTTTCAAATATCAGAGAACACGCTTTGTAGCTATCTAATGAATCTGCCTCAACTCAACCATGCAATGGATCAAGGTGTTCACTGCAATATCAAGCCTAGTGTTAACTAGATACATCAAGGATCCAAACAACTATCTATACACCAAAGCATCTACCAAATCTAAATTTAAGTTACCATGCAACTTCAGATTTGGCATCATAGGAGTGGTCATGGGTTTACAATCCATCATATGGAACCTTTTCAGAATCTCAACAATGTATTTTTCTTGCCCAAGGAAAAAATCACCTATAACCTACCACACCTCTGGACCCAAGAAATAGTGCATCAGTCCAATGTCAAACTCCTATGCCAACACAGTCATGCACCTTGCAATGAGCTTCTTTGAACACCCTCTCAATTGATTTATGTAGACTTCCTCAATCAAGCCATTAAGGAAGGTTGCTTCTGTTGAGATTTGGGTACCTTGGAAAGTGGTCCCCTTGTGTTTGTGAGTCTCTAAACACAAAGGGGGAAATATTTGACCCTTGCTACTTTACTTTATGTTATAAAGTCACTTTGACTTTATTACATCATTAAAGACAAAGTACTTTATAAAGTCACATTGACTTTATAAAGTCATTAATGAGGAAAAACTAAACTATCGAAACTTAAGTGAAAAATGAGATCTAATCTCATCCATTCATTTTGGAGATTCGCCTAGATCTAATCTGGGCCATTGGTTTCCTAGGTTAGCCTAAGGATTAGGCTAAAGGAGGCAAAGGGGAAAAAGTGAGATTCATTGTCAACTTGAGAGATTTGAGTGAAGAGAAGAGAGGAGAGGAAGAGCAAAGGAGAAGGGGCACATTAGCCTTTGAGAGGAGGCACACTTGTGAGGAGGTCGCACAAGCTCTTTGAGGGCACACCATTGAAGTGGCGAGCTCAAGGTTGGAGGAGGCGCACCTGTGTAGAGTGCGCAATAAGCAAGAAGAGAGGGTGCTCTTGTGTAAGGAGCATACAAGCTCAAGGAAGAGGCTGCTACAGGATCAGGCATATTCTTCAAGGCAACAAGCTGTCAAGAGGGTGCACTTATCAAGGGAAGGAGGCGCATTCTTCAAGAAGCAGGCTGCTACAGGAAGGAGCAAAATCTCTAGGAGAAGGGTTCATTTGTCAAGGCTTTGTTGGCTCTTGGTTCAAGGAACTTTGTACAGTCAACTAGAGCTAAGTTGGTTGATTTTCCTTGCTGTAATTTTTGCTTATAAACTCCATAAGAAATCTGCTCTCAAACTGTTTTTCCCCATGGGGGTTTTTCCAGGGTCATGTTAACCAAAAACACTTGTGTTAAATTGTCATGGTTTGCTTCTTTACTTTCAGCATAGTAGGTGTTAAGGATCCTAGGGAGTATTTTCTGTTTTGAAGTATAATGAATGTGCTAATAATGGATAGCAAAACTTCCTATTAAAACCCATTCAGAGAGAAGCTTCAAAGGGGCATTAAATCACTTCATACTTGGCATATTTTAAGGGCATAAAGTTTGGACCTGTTGGTTGTAGTGGACAGCAGGATAACAGTCCTAAAAACAGTGAGAAAATCAGATTTGAAATCCCTGAACTTAATGCCCAACAAGAGGTCAAATGACAGGGTTGTTGGGAAGCCTATAGGAACCTCAAAATTCTTCATTTTTAACATCCATCTCAAATAACTTCCAACCAAAAATAGACACTAAAGACATAATGGTCCCCATAGAAATATACCTGGCCACTGAAGCAAATGTTTTCTCATAGCCAATCCCCTCTTTTATGAAGAATCCTCTAGCTACAAATCGAGCTTTGTACTTCTCTATGTTGCCATCAACTACATGCTTCATCTTGTACAGCCCCCAGTAATCCACCACTGATTTCTCCTCTGGTCCCAATACTATCTCCACGCATTATTTTTCATGATGGGGTTGTACTCCTCCACCATGCATCCTACCATACCCACACACCTACTACCTCCTCATAAACAGAAGGCTCTGTATCAAGGATGAAAAACATTCGTGCAACATAACTGGGAAATTTCTTAGGGGGATGACTTGCCCAAAAGGAAGCCTTTGGAGCACCAACTTGCTCCTCAGCTTCTTGTAATATATATGTAGGCCACCTCAACCTTCGAGTTGTACTACATGGTAAGGTGGCATTTGTACCTATGTTGGAACCTATCTAACCTATACCTAAACTCCTTGAAAACTGTGGAACAACATTTGGGGCAGCAAGTGTTGTCTCCTCAACCAATACTAGGGGCTCCTGGGACATGGAAGACCATGCATCCACATCTTTGTTCACCTCCCAATTTACTACTATCTTCCTCTAAAAAGAAACAAAAATGTTGTAAGCCTTAGAGAACTCACTATAGACAAGTAGAAGACCCTTCAAGCTAGAGAGTTCAAGCTTTGCCCTCTTCTACTATGGAACATGAATGTAAACTAGACTCCAAAACACTCTAAAATGAGAAATATCTCATTTCAGCCCTATGAGGGCTTCCTCTGGAGTCTTTTCGTTCAACACCCTGTGAGGACGTCTATTCAATATGTAGACTACAATACATCATGCTTCTGCTCAAAGGAACATGGGAAAATATAAGTCATGAACCATAGACTTAGCAATCTCTACTATGGACATGTTCTTTCTCTCAGTAACCCCATTCTATTGTGGGTTGTAAGATACAATCAATTCCCTCTTGATCCTTGTTTTTCTACAAAAGGAATCAAATTCATTGGAGGCATACTCCCCATTTGTCTCCACCCTCCTCCATGTGGTGCACATCTCTACTATGGACATGTTCTTTCTCTCAGTAACCCCATTCTATTGTGGGTTGTAAGATACAATCAATTCCCTCTTGATCCTTGCTTTTCTACAAAAGGAATCAAATTCATTGGAGGCATACTCCCCATTTGTCTCCACCCTCCTCCATGTGGTGCACCCCCCTTCATTGGGATCTTCACAAAATGTGTTATTTATACAAGGCACTTTCTCATTTGCAAAAGAGTTAGGGTAGGAGAGAAATGCTTGTGGTTGTAACACGGTTGTACTATCATTTGGAATAAAAGGCTTTGGAGGCTAGATTAGTGTAGTGATCTCAATGTGTGGATGCTAATTGTCAATGTGCCAAATTTGTCAGGTGATGTTGTTTCAATTATTTGTTTTCAATTTGTTGAATATGGATATGATCTATTAAATTGGTTTGTCTTTCTAGATCAATTGTCTCTCATTGAATAACAAGATTTATTAAGCTAGCTTGCATTTCTAAGTCTTTTTGTTTTATATATGTAATCAAAGATTTCATGCTCTTCTTGTTTGATTGACATGTTTTCTAAATTTCATATGTAGAGAGCACTACTATTTAACATTTTGTTGCAAGTGTTTGAAGCTCATAGATTCACATGTTTGAAGGTCAGGTTGAGCTTGTTTGCATCCTCTTCATCTTCAAGATCTATACGGACATAAGTCCCTCTTTCCTCTACCAAGAAGAATCAATTTTGCCCAAGGATTTCAAGGCTTACAAGCTATTCTTTCTCTCTTTCTCAAAGAAATTCTACTTTCCTTTTGGTTACTTCATTGCATGCAAGTGTTAGGATCTAAAACTTAAATCTAAATC